>JAQPPZ010016794.1:0-479473 GCA_028583015.1 Wollemia nobilis
TGAACCCAACACTAAAATTGGTGTCACATCTTCTGGGGTAGAGCAAAACCTAGGTGTTTTTCAAACTAAAAAGATTAAACTAGATTACAAAAATATTTAAGTCCTTAATGAACCCAAAATCTCCCACCAAATATAATAGTGCATAGTGTAAAATAATGACGAGTTAGCAACATGCCTCTCTCATTTGAGTGTGGATGGTCCTTGAGGAAAAAATCGAAGGTTAGTGCCTTAGTGCACCTTTTGGTGTCCTACATATTTGGTGAAGTCAACGTGAACACCACATGGGTCCTATCCTTATTTTGGACTCAACCTTAACCTTAAGGATAAAATTAATCACACTTTAATTAAGACCACCTATTTTTTTACAAAGAGTTCACATTAATTTAGGATAATAAAACATAACCAATTGTTAGTCCTATTGGAGGAAGGATAATGATGCCTTGAGTAAACCAATGTAAGAACCTTGAGATTTATCTCTCTTGGCTAGTATATTACGGTGGACTAATAGGAGTCATAAGCTATTTTGCTTTTCATTGGGTATATAAGGACTATAAAACATATTCTCTTTCTTCTCTAAACAACTCTAGAAACAAAAAATTAATAAATTGAATCTCATTTCCCTTTACCATGGTTGAACCCAATTACCTCACTTGAAAAATTGGGTGATAATTTACATGAAATCTGAATGCCTTTCCTAAGCTTCTGCAAAAGCAAAGGGTGATTGAAAACCTAAATTTTGAAGAGGAAGAGGAAGAAAAAAAAATTCCCTCTAGAACCCTTTCTCCTATTCATAATGAACTAGGGTAAGTAGTCTTCAAATATATGAACCACTTAATGACTTTCCTAAGAGGGAATATGGAATCTATGAAAAATATTTTAAGGGTTGATGAAGATACCTTAACCACTTTTGTTGTAGAGGAATCCCTCCTAGGTCTTTTACGACAATATAGATCTAACTCCATGAGCTCTCAACAAAGCAAACCTTTCAATGTGTCTTTGTACCTAGATGTAAATTATTCTAATCTAAAACAAATAGGGTCCAATCCTCTATCATCACCATAACTATAGAGTGGATCCCACCTAATATACCATCCTCTTCTAGAAATTAGGGATTTATACCTCTTAGCATGGAACCACCTAGACTGAATCATCATGTTTCTCAACCTACTAATATTCCACATGCAAAATTTGGATATCTTTTCTAGTATGCCTAAACCTTCAAATATAATATCTTCTAATCATTTTATTAACATGACTTCTTCACAAATCCTGATTCCCAGCAAGATTGCTTCTACTAATATTTTTTTCTAAAAAATTTCATAGCTAACAATATAGTTGTCCCTTTTGGATCAACCCATAGAAACATCCAATATTATCCACTATATAATTCATAACAACACCAATCCCTTATCCTAAATTCCAAGATATAAATACTATGTTAGAACAATTAGTTAAATGAAATTCAAAATTTAAACAATGGTTGGATTCTATTCAAGGATCCACCACAAAGAAATATTCTTATAAGGACTACTATAACCAACATGTAGACCCATTTTTAATTAACAAAACTTATCCTCCAATCTTTATGATGCCAAAGTTTCATATGTATAAGGGATAAGGTGACTCAATAGATCACCTTCGAATCTTTCAAGCTACTTGTCATAACATCGCCAAATAAAATCATATACTTTTAAAATAAACCTATCAATCATATACCCTTTTAATAGGCCAATCAAATTATGTGCCTTTAAATAGTCCATTCAAACAATTATACACTTTTAAATAAGCCAATATGTTATGTGTCTTTTACTAGACCAATCAATTACATGCTTTTAAATAAGCCAGATAATTATATGGTTTTAAATAATCCAACTAACTATGTGCTTTTAAATAAGCCAAGAAATTATATGCTTTAAATTAGACAACTAAGTATGTGCTTTCAAATAAGCCAAACAATTAATTGCTTTTAAATAAATCAAGTAAGTATATGCTTTTAAATAAGCAAATAAAATAAATCAAGTAAGTATATGCTTTTAAATAAGCACTCAACATGGGTAGCAAACTTAGTTCTGGTTTGAAATAATAATGGAGATATACATATGTGCGTGGATTTTTGAAATCTAAACCAGATGTCATTAAAATATCATTACCCCCTACCGCATATTGATAAAATTCTCCATGTGGTTGCTCGAGCGTAGAGGCTTTCATTGTTGCATGGTTTCTCTAGTTATAATCATATTTGGTTAAAGGATGAAGACCAACATAATACAATGTTTACTACCAAATTGGGAACTTTCACCTATTAGAGGATGTTGTTCGGTCTTTCCAATGCTGACGCTATATTTCAGAGAGGTATGGATATTACTTTCGATGAGTTGTTAAATAAAGTTATTGTAATTTACCTTGACGAAATGACTATTTTTCACACTGCAGGGAAGAGCACATCTCTCATTTAATTCAAGTATTCAAAAATATCAAGAGTTTGGAATTTTTATTAATCCAAAGAAGTCCATATTTGCTATCAAAGAAGGGAAACTCTTGGGACATGTGATTTTGTAGGAAGGATTAGCGATTGATCCTACAAGGACTGAGGTGCTCTTAAATTGCCATTTATAGTTAATAAGAAAGATCTAAAATCATTCTTTGGCTAGATCAACTTCATTCGGAAGTTCATTGTTAATTTTGCTCAAGTGGTAAAGCCAATGATTGAGCTTCTTAAAAATAATGTAGACTTCAAATGAACAAAAGTGAGAAGATAGGATTTTTGGGAAATCAATGAGAGGATCACTCAAGTGCCTATGTTTATTAACCCAAATTACTCAAAAACTTCATTCTCTATGCAGTAGGTGAGTAGGAGAGTTATGTCGTCATTCTCACACAGAAGCAAGAAGACGAAGATGAAAATCCAATTGCTTTCTTGATCCAAGTGATTTCGATGCACCAAGAAAAGTATAATTTTATTAAAAAATAGGTGTATAGAGTTAATAAAATCCCTAAAGAAATTTTGGTACTTCGTTTTGCAAAGCAATATGGTAGTCTATGTTATACATCTAGATGTAAAAACTTCATTCTTCAAGGAGAATTAGACGATAAAAGAGCAGTTTGGATCTCAAAGATTCAAGAATACGATGTGGAGATCCAACCAAGTTGGTTCATAGATGAGATCTCTTCCAAGAACTGGCCAAAAGCATAGCTTTAAAATCACTAACTCGAGTACTTAATGAGGATATAAGTGAAACAAACGGTGTAAACCAAACTATAGGTGATCGAGACTAGATAGAGGACCTTGTTGAATTTTTTATATCTAGAAAATATCCATCACATCTTAATGCTTCACAATGGTGAAGATTCATACTACAAGCACTTAAGTATGTCCTATTGCCAAACGGATTGTTCCATAAGAATATAGACAGGGTACTACTCAGGTGTGTAAAGGATTCATAAAATAAAAAAATCTTGGAGATCATTCAAGCCAGGTACTTCTGGCCTACTCTTTTCACAGATACTCACAAGGTTAGCCAAAGTTGTGACAATTATCAGCGATATGTTGGCAAGACTAAGAAAGCATTGTTGCCTCTACATCCGATTCAAGTGGAAGCACGCTTTTGATAGTAGGAACTGAAATTAATTGGCATTATTGATCCTTATTCTTCTACTAAGAAAAAATATATCTTAACAACAACTAATTATTTCACCAGGTGGGTGAAGGCCATCCTAACCAAAAAAAACAAATTAGGCTATAGTCATCTCTTTCTTGGAGGGACTGATCACCCATTTTAGGGTTCCAGATGCTATCGTAACAGATAATGGAACTTCATTCATTGGGAACAAGATCCTATGCTAAGAAAGTATGATATTTATATTAAAACATCCTGCAATTATTACCCGTAAGGAAACGTCTTGGTCGAATCCACAAACAAAAATTTGCTGCAAATCCTAAAAAGGACACTAGGGAACAATAAGAGAACTTAGCACTTACTACTAAATCAGGATTTGTGGGTGGATAGGATATCAGTGAAGAATTATATTAAGGCCCCTCCTTATTCTTTTGTGTATGGAAAAGAAGCAATCCTTCCCACTTACATCGAATTATTTGTCCTCCAAACATTGTAGTTGTTCAAGGATGAATATTATGAATTTGATCCAATGAGTGCAAGGTTGGCTCAATTGTTGTAGCTAGATGAGGAGAGATAAAAGATATATCAATTTTTCACTGAACACACTAAAGTGATGCATAAGTGGTTTGGAAAGAAGACAACAAAGTACAAGTTTCAGGTGGGAGATATAGTTCTCAAGTGGAACGAAAATAAAGCCAAACTAGGAAAACATCACAAGTTCGATGAAATTTGCGAGGTCCCTTTTAGATTTCTGTAGTGAATTCATCAAATGCATATTATGTTCAAGATAACTCTAAATTTTTAACAAGGTTGATTCTCTTTGCAAGTATTTAATGCCTTTTTTGAGGAATCAAAGTGTGGGGCCTGATTTCGAAAGTAGAGAGTGTGACAAATTCAAAGTGCTTGCACCCTAGGTGGGGGGTGAAAGTTCCATTCACTTCCTAATGGAGTGAACAAGCTGTAAAACAAGAGAAAGTTACATATAAATCATTGAAGCTTGTGATCAAAATATCGAAAGTTCCTTCACCCCAAGCAAAGGATGAAAGCCCCAGTCACCTCTCTAATAAGCGAATGCATCATGGGCCCTGAATGCAATGCCAAAGTCAAATATGGTCAGTAAATATTTATCCGAACGAAGGGGTGAAATTAAGGTGAACACATGTTGTAAAAGAAAATGGAAGTACAAAATTTCCAATTCAATGTAACAAAATTGTCAAAAATACTTTCACTCTAAATGAGGGGTGAAAACCTCGTTCGCTCCTCATTGGAACGAAAAAATTGAAAAATTCTACAACTCGTGTTGATTAATTTAAAATTCACGCTGAGAGTTTGAAGAGAAATCAAAAGGGATCAAAGGTGCTTTCACCTTGCATTTGGGACAAAAATCCCTGTTCGCCCCTCACCAAAAACAATGTGCAGAGTTTTTAAAATGTGAGAGGTGGGTTCTAGCTCTTTTCGGGTGATTGCATATTAAAATTTTTGTTGAAGTTTTAAGCAAGAATTGAAGGCAAACATAAAACTAAGGAAAACGTAAAAAGCAAGGGTTATCATAGCTTCACTATTATTAAAAGGTTTGAAAAAATAAAAGAGCATCAAAGGTATTTTTTTTAGGGATTTTGATTTTCTTTTGGCATATAAGTGAAAACGAAGAAAAATCAAAAATAAAAAACCCTAAAAAAATAGCTTTTTTAAGGAAAACACATGCTTTTCTAAATATGGATGCACAAAATTGTTTTAAAATGGGACGTTCACCATGGATTCTATCGAACAGGTAAAATATGTTTTTCAGAGTGAAGGAAAAGAAGTGCAGGTGTGCCTCCATAGTATTTTTTGTCCCTATTGCTTTTTCGGAGCCCTACAATTTTGTAAGTGTAATCGAATTTTTTAGAGCGCTCTCTCAAAGTTATTTTACCCTTCGACATATGGTAAATATTGGGAAGTGTGCATGCAAGCTAAGATGCATTTTTGGGGTATTTAATTTAAAATGTGTGCTTGAATTTATGTTGGGAGGCAATTTGGTGTTCTTGAGGGGTAAAATCTCACACTGGAAAAAACAAAAGTGTTCATTGTTCCCTAGGTGGTGAATTTATTTTTCCAAGATAGTTTTAACAACCAGGGCATGCTTTTCAAAGGTGCAACACAACAATAAGGACACAGTTTCCAAAAGTGATTTTGTAGCGAATTACATTCAATTATCGTTTAGCATTGGGATTAGTGCCAATTGAGGGAAACAAGGTGTGTGCCCTCCTGAATTCACCTAGAAGGTTTACTACATTTACTCTAATGGTTGGCTCACGATATATAAATAGAGCATAGGTAAATTCACTCAGAAGTTAAAACTTTAAAGAATTTTCCTGCTGGTGCGTTTTTCAAGTTTGTTGCTTGCAAAAATTGTAGACCGTATTCAAAATTGTTGGGTTGCCAGAATTGACAGAATGGGAAAGAAAAGCAAAGAAGCTAAAGAGGCTACAGAGCCCAAGAAATCTAGAAAGAAAGTAGAAGGCGGGTTGAAATCCAAGAAGGCTCACAGAAACTAAATTGTAGACTTGGACCCGTACATTGACACCATGGTAGAGGTCAAAAACTGCTTGATCACAAACAAGGGCATGGTGAAGCTCTGGCAAGAAGTGGAACTTGTAGTAAATCAAGGAGTGTCGGTAGACAACCCATTAACTATGTCTTTTATGCATAGTTATTTTAGTATTTGTGTACGCTTGTACACCCTTGCTTGGAGTTGGTGAAATTAATTACCAAAAATTATAATCCACTGATGAGGGTCATTCGAAAGGCCAATGGAGAGGTGCTTTTTTCTATATCCATAATCAAAGTGAGGGAAGTATTTGCCTGTGGGTTAAAACCCCCATCTGACTTAATTTTTAAGAAGTTGCATATCAATGAGTAAGAATAAAGATATGTGTAAACAGTGACAATGCGACAGTTCATGAAAACGTAGTTGATTAAGAAGCTGGAGTTAGGGAAACTTTCAAATCTGCCAAAATATTTATCGAAGTCCAAGAGCCCTGAATTGTTCTCAATGATAGCATGGGTTTTTGGTATTTCGACAGATTCTATAGTCCACAAGTGGTAAGCGGCATTGGTGCAATGTATATCTCAAAGGGAGTTTTATGCTCCAAGGGCCATGAGAAGAGATATAAATCCAATTTATTTTGATTGGGCCAATTTCATTTATCGGAAGAGGCACATCCAGCTGGAAAAAATGCATATAGGAGAGGAGACATCCTTCAAAAATACATCATTTCTTGTTTGGTATTTCTTCTTTCACTTGCACCAACATTTTGTATTTATAACCATAAAACAAGTTGATGAGAAGGATAAATTATTGTCTATTTATATGTGGACTCCCGCTCTGTTGATGAGGGAGTCATATTATAATTTTAACCATCTATTTTTGGGACCCACAATTGATTTTATTTATGACCAAAGTGAGATATTTCTACGAGTGATGAAGGAGGCAGCCATCACAGTAGAGAAAGATGACACATTTTTGTTAACGCAAGGTATGGTTGTAAGAATTTATGGCTTTACGGGTAAGCCATTCTTGCTCTCATACTTCACCACCGAGCATGTGTTTTCCATGGAGGTGGTACACCAAATAGATTATTCCAATGATGTGTATGGATTAGGGCATGGCAAGAGGATGACTTGCAATATGCCTTTCAAGTTTGATAGTATAGAGGTGAACTAGGTCGGGCAAAACAAGCTACTCACGATGGCACTTCAAGACCTAGGATTAATAGAACTGCCACAATGGTGGAGATATGACCCATTGGGTAAGTTTTTAGAAATAATCAAGGTCAAGACGTTCCATTATTGTTCGCAACTCGATATTCAGAAGAGGTGTAATAATTTTTATGGGTGCGACTTCGAGTGGCATATCGAATATGTGATGTCGCTCCCACCCTGGCATGATTTCTACAAACAAGAGGCTGAGTATAATCAAAAAATATACAGAGATTAGATTCCTTCATCTGAACTATTTAGCCAGGTGAAATAAAGTTGTCCTCTATGAACTAAAGAGAAAATCATGAACTGGTGGATTATGCGGGTCCATAGGGGAAAAATTATGTCCACTTTTGGGTTGAAAATGGATGAGGTATTTTTGGAAGCCTATGATGAGTATGTCAACACCTATCAACCCATCACTTTTGCCAAATTTTTGCCTCAAATATTTCAAAATTTTGACTGCGGTGAAAGCATGACGAAATCAGAGCACCCAGTAGCCAAGGAAGAGACACCTAATGAAGAAGAACAACAATATGTGTTTCAACAAAGGTCGTAGCGAGCAAAGCATAAAGTTGATGAGGCACATTTTTTAGAGAAACAGACAGTTCAAGAGGTGCTTCTATTTCCAAAAGCTACAAAAAGGTCAAGGACTGGCACTACTTCTACCTCTACTGTTGTAGTTTTGGCTATTTTGGCTCCTATAGTTACAATTATCGTAGTAATTGTCGATCTATTTATGTTGGTGTTGGTTGCTCCAAATAGCATTGCCTAGATGTTCCTATTTTTCCATGAGCAACCAATGGACCAACAGGAGGAGATTGTTAACCTGGAAGTGGAAGCGGAGGAGCAACAAGAAGAATTTATTTCACAACCACCTCCATCACCGAGACACATAACGCCCGCACCCAAAGGTATATTTTTCCTTCCCTCTTCTTCTACTTAGGAGAATTTAGTGGTTGTTAGTGCATTCCCATAAGTTCCTATGTTAGTCGCTCCCCATTCAGTATGCCCTCTATCTCCCTTTTGCTCCTTTCCCTTGACCTTAAAGTCACTACTGCTCCTTTTATTCCCCTCTCTTCGACTTCCCTTTCTTTTAGTTTATTTGCGTTAGGACCAAATCCATTTTCACATTCTTCCCCTTCCATTGTCGCCACCACTTTCACGAAGGCTATAAGTACGTAAGCTCCTCCACGAGTGAGCATAACTACAGTCAAACTTGGTTCTTCTATCCACTCTATTATTTTGGTTCCCCCTCTTCTTTCTATCTCCTCTTCTTACTTTGAGGTTGATCATTCACAGATCCTGATTCCTTTCATACCATTTTTAGAGCTACAAGTATTGCTCGAGGTGGCATCTAAGTAGCCAGATGCAAAGAAAATTAATTGAGTGCACCTTAGTTCATCATAATGGCTGAAAATTTTTAGGTGAGAAGAGGCACTTGCCCCAGCCCAACCTCTTAAGAAAGTTGTCGTTAATTTGGTTGCCATGGAGGTTCACACGATCAAGATCACTCCCCCTGGTCTAGAAGCGATGAGGAGAGATGACACCAAGAAATTATTCTTATGAGACTACGACAGAGGACCTGAAGAGGATTGATCCCACTAAAAAAGAGGGAAATATAAAGGTTGACATGAGTTTGGTCTACTTGCACGATGAGTATTATAAGCAAAGATATTTTGATACCAAAAATAAAATTTATAAACTTGAATATGCCTTAGCTACGATCAGAGCACAACAAGAGAAGATGGTGGTAGAGATTGAATACTTGCATCAACAAGCAGAGGTGTATCAAAAGGACAAGGACACGATGGAGCATCAAGTACAAGCACTAAAGGTGCAACTTGATTCTATTCAGAGTCAACTAGCAATGAAGGCCACACAAGCTGCAGGTTTTTCCCATAAGACAATGAAGGAGGCCCACCTTTGTTTGGCCCAAAGCTATGAAAAATTAGGAGCTAGATTAGTCCAAGTGTTAGAGTATCTCTATGAGACTCACATTCAGATTTAGATGAGTCAGCATACAGTAGACAGTATTAAGGAGATGTTGGAGCCTCACCTGGAAATGGTTGTGAAAATCCAAGCATTGGATCATTCCGATATACACATTTACCCCATGAGTGACATGGATCAAGCCTGGTCAATTTCCAAGTTCACGTTGCATAGCTATTTTTAGCAGTTGGATCTGGTGAGAGAGGGTAGAAAGCTCCTCAACACGATGGAGTGAGAGCACACTATTTCCATGATCCATTTTGATGCTCTCACTGATATGGGCTTTCTAGATTTCACAAATGAATGGGGAGAGCCTCTACCAAAAGAATAGTTGGAAGTGTCCTGGAAGAACTTCATGGAGGATACATCTGAAGTTGACAAGTGGGAGGATTCAATCTCAGAGGAGCAGGTGATATCACTGATGAAAATGTTCACCCGTATGGAGCTTTATTTTTTTGAGTTGGTCCAACGAGCTAAATGCCTTAACCTAGAGGATGTTGAACACTTGTGATTCATTTATGAATCACTTCGTATTTCCTCTATGTTTACCACTCATGCATGGACCGATTTAGTAATATTTTATGAGGTCATTTGTATAAGTTTGAAGGAGCAGGAATAATGTACTGAAGCAGAGCGGGTAGTAGAGGAGCAAGCAGCATATGAAGTAGAGCGAGCATAAGTACTGAGGGTAGTTGTAGAGGTAGAGGAAGCAAAAAATATAGCAGAACAGCAAGGGCAGAAAAAGAACTCCAAATTAGAAGTGTCAGCCAAAACAACCGATAAGAAGACTCAATGAAGAAGCCAAATGGATAAAGGTATGGTATCGCTTGCATCCATGCAAGCTAGATACCTTGTGAGCTGCCAGAAATGTTAGAAATGTTGACAATGTGCCACATTAAATTTTTCATAAATTTTATTGATTGTAAAATCGGTAAAATATGTTAATACTATGATGTAGTATTTTCGGACTATATAATATGATACAATTTTTTTGTGCATATTAACTTATTTATTCTTCATGCATTTCTTGCTTGAAAATAATGGATGTCACAAAGGCAAAATATTTGTAAATAAAGGTATGAAAAACATCAATAAAGGTAGTATAATAGCATCAATAAAAATAGTGTTTCAAAAGTTTAGAATTTAAAGAATATTATGACAATATTTTTGCCTGAACCAAGAACGAAAACATGATGCCCTTTCTTAGGGTGAATACATTTCCTTTATTTAAAAAATTGGGTTGTTATGCAAAAGGAATGGCAAAGGCACGTTCATCCCTAATTTGGGGAGAATAACGCGTTCACCCCATTCTGAGGTGAACGTGATATTTTTAAAAGAAAAATAGGAAAAATAGATTAAGGTTCAAGCAGAGATGCTTTCACCCCAAATTAGGGGTGAAATTACCTTTTGCCCCACTTTGGGGTGAAAAGACATTTAAAATTAAGTTGAGAGTTCACTCGAGTTTGAAGTGCAAGCAAAAATAACAAAGGGTACGTTCGCTCCAAAATTGAGGTGAAAGCATCATTTTTTCTACTTTCGGTGAACGTCATTTAAGTGTAGACGTTGATAATTCGAAGGTGTATTCACCCCATGTGAGGGTTGAAAGCTCCATTCGCCTCTCCTTAGGGCAAAAAATCATCAAAGAAGAGATTCGAGCGAAGCTAAAGGAAAGTAGCAATCACTAAGGCAACATTAAAAAGTCAACGATGCATTCACCCTAGGAAAAGGGTGAAAGTATCATTCAACCCTTCTTGGTATGAAGCTACATCAAAATAGACCCACCAAAATGTCTTAGTTTTATTTTTGCTTCAAGCATTTAAGGGGTAGCATTGAAAAGTCAAAGATAGATTCACCCGAGCGTGGATCCCACTTTGGTGCATGCAAAGGAAAATGCAAAGTTGAAAGTGTTTTTGCCCTAGAAGAGGGGTGAACGACCCATTCACCCTTAATTTGGGAAAAACTACTAGAAGAGTGACTCAACAAAGGCATCAAATGTTGTTTTGTTTTCGCACGGATATCAAAAGAGATGGGGCATTGAAAAATTAAATTTACGATCGCTCCAAGTGAAGGGTGTCAGTGTCTTTCATCCTTTTTGAGGCAAATGTATATTTTAAAAGGAGGAGAATATCTTATGCAAAGCACTTCCACTCTTGGAGAAATACAAAGCTCAAGCACTTTTGCTTATGGCTCTATTTTGAGCGATCTCAAAGTTTAAGCATCAACGGAGACTGGTCAAAGATGCTTGGATCGAATGAATGAGAAAATTTAATGATTGTGGCAAGGAGTAACCAAAGTTATGGATTTCAAGCGAAAGGAACTGTAACATTAAATTTACAGGGAGATCTTCATGAGTTTCGAAACATTCTCAATGAAGGTGAATTTCTGAGGAATAATGAAGGTTTCAAGTCAACAACCAGGTTTGCAGTTTTCTATGCACCAACACCCAAGTGTACCGATTTATCGAAGGTTCCTCCTTAAAATTTGGATCAATGTTTCAAAAATTTAAATTTTCAAGGTTTTCAAGAAGGAATTTCCTCACCTATGTTCTTCATCTATAAATATTTTGTCTTCATGTGCATTTAATGAAAGAGGCAAAATCCTCTATAAATACTAATCAATTTCTATTGTAAAATGAGGATAGAAATTATGTATAAAATATATTCAAGTTTTCTACATAATAGAAGATACTTCCCTTCTAATTTGGCAAGCATTTTTTATGTGTGATTACTTTCTATTTTAAGCATTTTTGTTTCATATTCATGTATATTATCTACTGCTAAATTTAAATTCTGCATCTGGATTTGAATACTGTCGGTGAGGGAGTGAGTACTGGAATGTGATCTTGGAGGTTGTCTTTGTAGAACTGTAAGTAATTTCTTTTCCTTGTCTCCATCTTATGTTGTTACCATGCTTGGTTGGAGTTCCTATTGCTAGTTTTTCCTCGATCCTACACCTTCGGTCTGTGGCCATATTTACCATTTCTTTTCGTTATTTCAAATTTATTTCCCGTAACTCTAGTCTCAAACCAGTGTAGGATTAGTAAGGGAGCCAACCCAGTGTAGGATTAGTAGTGGAGATTGGCATGGAGGGCATTTATTTCCTCCGACATTTCAGTTTTGGCCATGTCTATGGCGCACAAACGTGTGTTTGTATAATTAGGCAGATATTTGACCAACACTTACATGGTTAGCATACATGTTGGTTGATTTTTTGTTTTATTAAAAAAAGAAAAGTTTTCTTATTTTCTACATTCATTGTAAATTAAAAGTGCATATAGATATTATAATTTCAATAGAATACAAAATTTTGTTTTAAAATTTATATTTAGGCATAAAATCGAACTTGCACATAGTTGCAATCCTAGACTAACTTGATTATTTGTATGCATGTCTTGATTTCTTACTTTAAAAGTTATATATATATATATATATATATATATATATATATAGTCTTAGAAAAGCAAAGAGATTTTGCAAGCTTGAAATAGGATATAATTATTGCTTGTTGTCATAGTCCCTATTTTCTTGTGTTTGTTTTTTTAATATCTACAAGATAAAATGGAAACCTCTCGCAAAAAGAGATAGCTTAAAGTATAGGAGATAGGTGGACTCTTCATAAATTTTCTTGGTACTTTTGTTCTCATCTAGTTTCAATATAGGCTTTTCTCATTGATTGCTTTTTATTTTAATAATTCAAAAAGTAACTCACAAAAGAAAAAGAGAAAATGAAAATTAAATAATTATGATGTCTCATTGAAGGGTATAGTAAGCAAATTTAAATTCCTTTTTACATTTATTTAGGCATCCAAGAGTTAAATTGCATATAGTATTTTGCACACCTAGGCTAAAACTTTTGTGTAAGCATTCTTTCTTCTACCCTTGTCAAAAGGAAAGAAAATAAAAATATATATTTTTCTTTATTTTTAGAATTATTACTTTAGCAAGAGAAAATCAAAATTGCATGTACGATAATTTTATGCATCTCTATTTTCATTTGCATTGTATTATCGATATTTGTGTTTAGCTAATAGGATAAGACAAACATTAGGTACATGAAAATAAAACTCATTGAACTAGATTTACAAAAATTTGATAAACTACCCTTGGTGAACCCACAAAATTTTTGTTCACTAAAGATTCAACCTTGAAACAATGATGGTTCGTTATTGTCTGAGTGTGAACCCATGGGTTTTGGGGGACTACATTCCCAAATACTGGTATCACATCTTTGGTGAACCCAACACTAAAATTGGTGTCACATCTTCTGGGGTAGAGCAAAACCTAGGTGTTTTTCAAACTAAAAAGATTAAACTAGATTACAAAAATATTTAAGTCCTTAATGAACCCAAAATCTCCCACCAAATATAATAGTGCATAGTGTAAAATAATGACGAGTTAGCAACATGCCTCTCTCATTTGAGTGTGGATGGTCCTTGAGGAAAAAATCGAAGGTTAGTGCCTTAGTGCACCTTTTGGTGTCCTACATATTTGGTGAAGTCAACGTGAACACCACATGGGTCCTATCCTTATTTTGGACTCAACCTTAACCTTAAGGATAAAATTAATCACACTTTAATTAAGACCACCTATTTTTTTACAAAGAGTTCACATTAATTTAGGATAATAAAACATAACCAATTGTTAGTCCTATTGGAGGAAGGATAATGATGCCTTGAGTAAACCAATGTAAGAACATTGAGATTTATCTCTCTTGGATAGTATATTACGGTGGACTAATAGGAGTCATAAGGTATGTTGCTTTTCATTGGGTATATAAGGACTATAAAACATATTCTCTTTCTTCTCTAAACAACTCTAGAAACAAAAAATTAATAAATTGAATCTCATTTCCCTTTACCATGGTTGAACCCAATTACCTCACTTGAAAAATTGGGTGATAATTTACATGAAATCTGAATGCCTTTCCTAAGCTTCTGCAAAAGCAAAGGGTGATTGAAAACCTAAATTTTGAAGAGGAAGAGGAAGAAAAAAAAATTCCCTCTAGAACCCTTTCTCCTATTCATAATGAACTAGGGTAAGTAGTCTTCAAATATATGAACCACTTAATGACTTTCCTAAGAGGGAATATGGAATCTATGAAAAATATTTTAAGGGTTGATGAAGATACCTTAACCACTTTTGTTGTAGAGGAATCCCTCCTAGGTCTTTTACGACAATATAGATCTAACTCCATGAGCTCTCAACAAAGCAAACCTTTCAATGTGTCTTTGTACCTAGATGTAAATTATTCTAATCTAAAACAAATAGGGTCCAATCCTCTATCATCACCATAACTATAGAGTGGATCCCACCTAATATACCATCCTCTTCTAGAAATTAGGGATTTATACCTCTTAGCATGGAACCACCTAGACTGAATCATCATGTTTCTCAACCTACTAATATTCCACATGCAAAATTTGGATATCTTTTCTAGTATGCCTAAACCTTCAAATATAATATCTTCTAATCATTTTATTAACATGACTTCTTCACAAATCCTGATTCCCAGCAAGATTGCTTCTACTAATATTTTTTTTCTAAAAAATTTCATAGCTAACAATATAGTTGTCCCTTTTGGATCAACCCATAGAAACATCCAATATTATCCACTATATAATTCATAACAACACCAATCCCTTATCCTAAATTCCAAGATATAAATACTATGTTAGAACAATTAGTTAAATGAAATTCAAAATTTAAACAATGGTTGGCTTCTATTCAAGGATCCACCACAAAGAAATATTCTTATAAGGACTACTATAACCAACATGTAGACCCATTTTTAATTAACAAACCTTATCCTCCAAACTTTATGATGCCAAAGTTTCATATGTATAAGGGATAAGGTGACTCAATAGATCACCTTCGAATCTTTCAAGCTACTTGTCATAACATCGCCAAATAAAATCATATACTTTTAAAATAAACCTATCAATCATATACCCTTTTAATAGGCCAATCAAATTATGTGCCTTTAAATAGTCCATTCAAACAATTATACACTTTTAAATAAGCCAATATGTTATGTGTCTTTTACTAGACCAATCAATTACATGCTTTTAAATAAGCCAGATAATTATATGGTTTTAAATAATCCAACTAACTATGTGCTTTTAAATAAGCCAAGAAATTATATGCTTTAAATTAGACAACTAAGTATGTGCTTTCAAATAAGCCAAACAATTAATTGCTTTTAAATAAATCAAGTAAGTATATGCTTTTAAATAAGCAAATTAAATAAATCAAGTAAGTATATGCTTTTAAATAAGCACTCAACATGGGTAGCAAACTTAGTTCTGGTTTGAAATAATAATGGAGATATACATATGTGCGTGGATTTTTGAAATCTAAACCAGATGTCATTAAAATATCATTACCCCCTACCGCATATTGATAAAAATTTTCATGTGGTTGCCTGAGCGTAGAGGCTTTCATTGTTGCATGGTTTCTCTAGTTATAATCACATTTGGTTAAAGGATTAAGACCAACACAATACAATGTTTACTACCAAATTGGGAACTTTCACCTATTAGAGGATGTTGTTCGGTCTTTCCAATGCTGACGCTATATTTCAGAGAGGTATGGATATTACTTTCGATGAGTTGTTAAATAAAGTTATTGTAATTTACCTTGACGAAATGACTATTTTTCACACTGCAGGGAAGAGCACATCTCTCATTTAATTCAAGTATTCAAAAATATCAAGAGTTTGGAATTTTTATTAATCCAAAGAAGTCCATATTTGCTATCAAAGAAGGGAAACTCTTGGGACATGTGATTTTGTAGGAAGGATTAGCGATTGATCCTACAAGGACTGAGGTGCTCTTAAATTGCCATTTATAGTTAATAAGAAAGATCTAAAATCATTCTTTGGCTAGATCAACTTCATTCGGAAGTTCATTGTTAATTTTGCTCAAGTGGTAAAGCCAATGATTGAGCTTCTTAAAAATAATGTAGACTTCAAATGAACGAAAGTGAGAAGATAGGATTTTTGGGAAATCAATGAGAGGATCACTCAAGTGCCTATGTTTATTAACCCAAATTACTCAAAAACTTCATTCTCTATGCAGTAGGTGAGTAGGAGAGTTATGTCGTCATTCTCACACAGAAGCAAGAAGACGAAGATGAAAATCCAATTGCTTTCTTGATCCAAGTGATTTCGCTGCATCAAGAAAAGTATAATTTTATTAAAAAATAGGTGTATAGAGTTAATAAAATCCCTAAAGAAATTTTGGTACTTCGTTTTGCAAAGCAATATGGTAGTCTATGTTATACATCTAGATGTAAAAACTTCATTCTTCAAGGAGAATTAGACGATAAAAGAGCAGTTTGGATCTCAAAGATTCAAGAATACGATGTGGAGATCCAACCAAGTTGGTTCATAGATGAGATCTCTTCCAAGAACTGGCCAAAAGCATAGCTTTAAAATCACTAACTCGAGTACTTAATGAGGATATAAGTGAAACAAACGGTGTAAACCAAACTATAGGTGATCGAGACTAGATAGAGGACCTTGTTGAATTTTTTATATCTAGAAAATATCCATCACATCTTAATGCTTCACAATGGTGAAGATTCATACTACAAGCACTTAAGTATGTCCTATTGCCAAACGGATTGTTCCATAAGAATATAGACAGGGTACTACTCAGGTGTGTAAAGGATTCAGAAAATAAAAAAATCTTGGAGATCATTCAAGCCAGGTACTTCTGGCCTACTCTTTTCACAGATACTCACAAGGTTAGCCAAAGTTGTGACAATTATCAGCGATATGTTGGCAAGACTAAGAAAGCATTGTTGCCTCTACATCCGATTCAAGTGGAAGCGCGCTTTTGATAGTAGCAACTAAAATTAATTGGCATTATTGATCCTTATTCTTCTACTAAGAAAAAATATATCTTAACAACAACTAATTATTTCACCAGGTGGGTGAAGGCCATCCTAACCAAAAAAAACAAATTAGGCTATAGTCATCTCTTTCTTGGAGGGACTGATCACCCATTTTAGGGTTCCAGATGCTATCGTAACAGATAATGGAACTTCATTCATTGGGAACAAGATCCTATGCTAAGAAAGTATGATATTTATATTAAAACATCCTGCAATTATTACCCGTAAGGAAACGTCTTGGTCGAATCCACAAACAAAAATTTGTTGCAAATCCTAAAAAGGACACTAGGGAACAATAAGAGAACTTAGCACTTACTACTAAATCAGGATTTGTGGGTGGATAGGATATCAGTGAAGAATTATATTAAGGCCCCTCCTTATTCTTTTGTGTATGGAAAAGAAGCAATCCTTCCCACTTACATCGAATTATTTGTCCTCCAAACATTGTAGTTGTTCAAGGATGAATATTATGAATTTGATCCAATGAGTGCAAGGTTGGCTCAATTGTTGTAGCTAGATGAGGAGAGATAAAAGATATATCAATTTTTCACTGAACACACTAAAGTGATGCATAAGTGGTTTGGAAAGAAGACAACAAAGTACAAGTTTCAGGTGGGAGATATAGTTCTCAAGTGGAACGAAAATAAAGCCAAACTAGGAAAACATCACAAGTTCGATGAAATTTGCGAGGTCCCTTTTAGATTTCTGTAGTGAATTCATCAAATGCATATTATGTTCAAGATAACTCTAAATTTTTAACAAGGTTGATTCTCTTTGCAAGTATTTAATGCCTTTTTTGAGGAATCAAAGTGTGGGGCCTGATTTCGAAAGTAGAGAGTGTGACAAATTCAAAGTGCTTGCACCCTAGGTGGGGGGTGAAAGTTCCATTCACTTCCTAATGGAGTGAACAAGCTGTAAAACAAGAGAAAGTTACATATAAATCATTGAAGCTTGTGATCAAAATATCGAAAGTTCCTTCACCCCAAGCAAAGGATGAAAGCCCCAGTCACCTCTCTAATAAGCGAATGCATCATGGGCCCTGAATGCAATGCCGAAGTCAAATATGGTCAGTAAATATTTATCCGAACGAAGGGGTGAAATTAAAGTGAACGCATGTTGTAAAAGAAAATGGAAGTACAAAATTTCCAATTCAATGTAACAAAATTGTCAAAAATACTTTCACTCTAAATGAGGGGTGAAAACCTCGTTCGCTCCTCATTGGAACGAAAAAATTGAAAAATTCTACAACTCGTGTTGATTAATTTAAAATTCACGCTGAGAGTTTGAAGAGAAATCAAAAGGGATCAAAGGTGCTTTCACCTTGCATTTGGGACAAAAATCCCTGTTCGCCCCTCACCAAAAACAATGTGCAGAGTTTTTAAAATGTGAGAGGTGGGTTCTAGCTCTTTTCGGGTGATTGCATGTTAAAATTTTTGTTGAAGTTTTAAGCAAGAATTGAAGGCAAAAATAAAACTAAGGAAAACGTAAAAAGCAAGGGTTATCATAGCTTCACTATTATTAAAAGGTTTGAAAAAATAAAAGAGCATCAAAGGTATTTTTTTTAGGGATTTTGATTTTCTTTTGGCATATAAGTGAAAACGAAGAAAAATCAAAAATAAAAAACCCTAAAAAAATAGCTTTTTTAAGGAAAACACATGCTTTTCTAAATATGGATGCACAAAATTGTTTTAAAATGGGACGTTCACCATGGATTCTATCGAACAGGTAAAATATGTTTTCAGAGTGAAGGAAAAGAAGTGCAGGTGTGCCTCCATAGTATTTTTTGTCCCTATTGCTTTTTCGGAGCCCTACAATTTTGTAAGTGTAATCGAATTTTTTAGAGCGCTCTCTCAAAGTTATTTTACCCTTCGACATATGGTAAATATTGGGAAGTGTGCATGCAAGCTAAGATGCATTTTTGGGGTATTTAATTTAAAATGTGTGCTTGAATTTATGTTGGGAGGCAATTTGGTGTTCTTGAGGGGTAAAATCTCACACTGGAAAAAACAAAAGTGTTCATTGTTCCCTAGGTGGTGAATTTATTTTTCCAAGATAGTTTTAACAACCAGGGCATGCTTTTCAAAGGTGCAACACAACAATAAGGACACAGTTTCCAAAAGTGATTTTGTAGCGAATTACATTCAATTATCGTTTAGCATTGGGATTAGTGCCAATTGAGGGAAACAAGGTGTGTGCCCTCCTGAATTCACCTAGAAGGTTTACTACATTTACTCTAATGGTTGGCTCACGATATATAAATAGAGCATAGGTAAATTCACTCAGAAGTTAAAACTTTAAAGAATTTTCCTGCTGGTGCGTTTTTCAGGTTTGTTGCTTGCAAAAATTGTAGACCGTATTCAAAATTTTTGGGTTTCCAGAATTGACAGAATGGGAAAGAAAAGCAAAGAAGCTAAAGAGGCTACAGAGCCCAAGAAATCTAGAAAGAAAGTAGAAGGCGGGTTGAAATCCAAGAAGGCTCACAGAAACTAAAATGTAGACTTGGACCCGTACATTGACACCATGGTAGAGGTCAAAAACTGCTTGATCACAAACAAGGGCATGGTGAAGCTCTGGCAAGAAGTGGAACTTGTAGTAAATCAAGGAGTGTCGGTAGACAACCCATTAACTATGTCTTTTATGCATAGTTATTTTAGTATTTGTGTACGCTTGTACACCCTTGCTTGGAGTTGGTGAAATTAATTACCAAAAATTATAATCCACTGATGAGGGTCATTCGAAAGGCCAATGGAGAGGTGCTTTTTTCTATATCCATAATAAAAGTGAGGGAAGTATTTGCCTGTGGGTTAAAACCCCCATCTGACTTAATTTTTAAGAAGTTGCATATCAATGAGTAAGAATAAAGATATGTGTAAACAGTGACAATGCGACAGTTCATGAAAACGTAGTTGATTAAGAAGCTGGAGTTAGGGCAACTTTCAAATCTACCAAAATATTTATCGAAGTCCAAGAGCCCTGACTTGTTCTCAATGCTAGCATGGGTTTTTGGTATTTCGACAGATTCTATAGTCCACAAGTGGTAAGCGGCATTGGTGCAATGTATATCTCAAAGGGAGTTTTATGCTCCAAGGGCCATGAGAAGAGATATAAATCCAATTTATTTTGATTGGGCCAATTTCATTTATCGGAAGAGGCACATCCAGCTGGAAAAAATGCATACAGGAGAGGAGACATCCTTCAAAAATACATCATTTCTTGTTTGGTATTTCTTCTTTCACTTGCACCAACATTTTGTATTTATAACCATAAAACAAGTTGATGAGAAGGATAAATTATTGTCTATTTATATGTGGACTCCCGCTCTGTTGATGAGGGAGTCATATTATAATTTTAACCATCTATTTTTGGGACCCACAATTGATTTTATTTATGACCAAAGTGAGATATTTCTACGAGTGATGAAGGAGGCAGCCATCACAGTAGAGAAAGATGACACATTTTTGTTAACGCAAGGTATGGTTGTAAGAATTTATGGCTTTACAGGTAAGCCATTCTTGCTCTCATACTTCACCACTGAGCATGTGTTTTCCATGGAGGTGGTACACCAAATAGATTATTCCAATGATGTGTATGGATTAGGGCATGGAAAGAGGATGACTTGCAATATGCCTTTCAAGTTTGATAGTATAGAGGTGAACTAGGTCGGGCAAAACAAGCTACTCACGATGGCACTTCAAGACCTGGGATTAATAGAACTGCCACAATGGTGGAGATATGACCCATTGGGTAAGTTTTTAGAAATAATCAAGGTCAAGACGTTCCATTATTGTTCGCAACTCGATATTTAGAAGAGGTGTAATAATTTTTATGGGTGCGACTTCGAGTGGCATATCGAATATGTGATGTCGCTCCCACCCTGGCATGATTTCTACAAACAAGAGGCTGAGTATAATCAAAAAATATACAGAGATTAGATTCCTTCATCTGAACTATTTAGCCAGGTGAAATAAAGTTGTCCTCTATGAACTAAAGAGAAAATCATGAACTGGTGGATTATGCGGGTCCATAGGGGAAAAATTATGTCCACTTTTGGGTTGAAAATGGATGAGGTATTTTTGGAAGCCTATGATGAGTATGTCAACACCTATCAACCCATCACTTTTGCCAAATTTTTGCCTCAAATATTTCAAAATTTTGACTGCGGTGAAAGCATGACAAAATCAGACCACCCAGTAGCCAAGGAAGAGACACCTAATGAAGAAGAACAACAATATGTGTTTCAACAAAGGTCGTAGCGAGCAAAGCATAAAGTTGATGAGGCACATTTTTTAGAGAAACAGACAGTTCAAGAGGTGCTTCTATTTCCAAAAGCTACAAAAAGGTCAAGGACTGGCACTACTTCTACCTCTACTGTTGTAGTTTTGGCTATTTTGGCTCCTATAGTTACAATTATCGTAGTAATTGTCGATCTATTTATGTTGGTGTTGGTTGCTCCAAATAGCATTGCCTAGATGTTCCTATTTTTCCATGAGCAACCAATGGACCAACAGGAGGAGATTGTTAACCTGGAAGTGGAAGCGGAGGAGCAACAAGAAGAATTTATTTCACAACCACCTCCATCACCGAGACACATAACGCCCGCACCCAAAGGTATATTTTTCCTTCCCTCTTCTTCTACTTAGGAGAATTTAGTGGTTGTTAGTGCATTCCCATAAGTTCCTATGTTAGTCGCTCCCCATTCAGTATGCCCTCTATCTCCCTTTTGCTCCTTTCCCTTGACCTTAAAGTCACTACTGCTCCTTATATTCCCCTCTCTTTGACCTCCCTTTCTTTTAGTTTATTTGCGTTAGGACCAAATCCATTTTCACATTCTTCCCCTTCCATTGTCGCCACCACTTTCACGAAGGCTATAAGTACGTAAGCTCCTCCACGAGTGAGCATAACTACAGTCAAACTTGGTTCTTCTATCCACTCTATTATTTTGGTTCCCCCTCTTCTTGCTATCTCCTCTTCTTACTTTGAGGTTGATCATTCACAGATCCTGATTCCTTTCATACCATTTTTAGAGCTACAAGTATTGCTCGAGGTGGCATCTAAGTAGCCAGATGCAAAGAAAATTAATTGAGTGCACCTTAGTTCATCATAATGGCTGAAAATTTTTAGGTGAGAAGAGGCACTTGCCCTAGCCCAACCTCTTAAGAAAGTTGTCGTTAATTTGGTTGCCATGGAGGTTCACACGATCAAGATCACTCCCCTAGTCTAGAAGCAGTAAGGAGAGATGACACCAAGCAATTATTCTTATGAGACTACGACAGAGGACCTGAAGAGGATTGATCCCACTAAAAAAGAGGGAAATATACAGGTTGACATGAGTTTGGTCTACTTGCACGATGAGTATTATAAGCAAAGATATTTTGATACCAAAAATAAAATTTATAAACTTGAATATGCCTTAGCTACGATCAGAGCACAATAAGAGAAGATGGTGGTAGAGATTGAATACTTGCATCAACAAGCAGAGGTGTATCAAAAGGACAAGGACACGATGGAGCATCAAGTACAAGCACTAAAGGTGCAACTTGATTCTATTCAGAGTCAACTAGCAATGAAGGCCACACAAGCTGCAGGTTTTTCCCATAAGACAATGAAGGAGGCCCACCTTTGTTTGGCCCAAAGCTATGAAAAATTAGGAGCTAGATTAGTCCAAGTGTTAGAGTATCTCTATGAGACTCACATTCAGATTTAGATGAGTCAGCATACAGTAGACAGTATTAAGGAGATGTTGGAGCCTCACCTGGAAATGGTTGTGAAAATCCAAGCATTGGATCATTCCGATATACACATTTACCCCATGAGTGACATGGATCAAGCCTGGTCAATTTCCAAGTTCACGTTGCATAGCTATTTTTAGCAGTTGGATCTGGTGAGAGAGGGTAGAAAGCTCCTCAACACGATGGAGTGAGAGCACACTATTTCCATGATCCATTTTGATGCTCTCACTGATATGGGCTTTCTAGATTTCACAAATGAATGGGGAGAGCCTCTACCAAAAGAATAGTTGGAAGTGTCCTGGAAGAACTTCATGGAGGATACATCTGAAGTTGACAAGTGGGAGGATTCAATCTCAGAGGAGCAGGTGATATCACTGATGAAAATGTTCACCCGTATGGAGCTTTATTTTTTTGAGTTGGTCCAACGAGCTAAATGCCTTAACCTAGAGGATGTTGAACACTTGTGATTCATTTATGAATCACTTCGTATTTCCTCTATGTTTACCACTCATGCATGGACCGATTTAGTAATATTTTATGAGGTCATTTGTATAAGTTTGAAGGAGCAGGAATAATGTACTGAAGCAGAGCGGGTAGTAGAGGAGCAAGCAGCATATGAATTAGAGCGAGCATAAGTACTGAGGGTAGTTGTAGAGGTAGAGGAAGCAAAAAATATAGCAGAACAGCAAGGGCAGAAAAAGAACTCCAAATTAGAAGTGTCAGCCAAAACAACCGATAAGAAGACTCAATGAAGAAGCCAAATGGATAAAGGTATGGTATCGCTTGCATCCATGCAAGCTAGATACCTTGTGAGCTGCCAGAAATGTTAGAAATGTTGACAATGTGCCACATTAAATTTTTCATAAATTTTATTGATTGTAAAATCGGTAAAATATGTTAATACTATGATGTAGTATTTTCGGACTATATAATATGATACAATTTTTTTGTGCATATTAACTTATTTATTCTTCATGCATTTCTTGCTTGAAAATAATGGATGTCACAAGGCAAAATATTTGTAAATAAAGGTATGAAAAACATCAATAAAGGTAGTATAATAGCATCAATAAAAATAGTGTTTCAAAAGTTTAGAATTTAAAGAATATTATGAAAATATTTTTGCTTGAACCAAGAACGAAAACATGATGCCCTTTCTTAGGGTGAATACATTTCCTTTATTTAAAAAATTGGGTTGTTATGCAAAAGGAATGGCAAAGGCACGTTCATCCCTAATTTGGGGAGAATAACGCGTTCACCCCATTCTGAGGTGAACGTGATATTTTTAAAAGAAAAATAGGAAAAATAGATTAAGGTTCAAGCAGAGATGCTTTCACCCCAAATTAGGGGTGAAATTACCTTTTGCCCCACTTTGGGGTGAAAAGACATTTAAAATTAAGTTGAGAGTTCACTCGAGTTTGAAGTGCAAGCAAAAATAACAAAGGGTACGTTCGCTCCAAAATTGAGGTGAAAGCATCATTTTTTCTACTTTCGGTGAACGTCATTTAAGTGTAGACGTTGATAATTCGAAGGTGTATTCACCCCATGTGAGGGTTGAAAGCTCCATTCGCCTCTCCTTAGGGCAAAAAATCATCAAAGAAGAGATTCGAGCGAAGCTAAAGGAAAGTAGCAAGCACTAAGGCAACATTAAAAAGTCAACGATGCATTCACCCTAGGAAAAGGGTGAAAGTATCATTCAGCCCTTCTTGGTATGAAGCTACATCAAAATAGACCCACCAAAATGTCTTAGTTTTATTTTTGCTTCAAGCATTTAAGGGGTAGCATTGAAAAGTCAAAGATAGATTCACCCGAGCGTGGATCCCACTTTGGTGCATGCAAAGGAAAATGCAAAGTTGAAAGTGTTTTTGCCCTAGAAGAGGGGCGAACGACCCATTAACCCTTAATTTGGGAAAAAATACTAGAAGAGTGACTCAAAAAAGGCATCAAATGTTGTTTTGTTTTCGCACGGATATCAAAAGAGATGGGGCATTGAAAAATTAAATTTACGATCGCTCCAAGTGAAGGGTGTCAGTGTCTTTCATCCTTTTTGAGGCAAATGTATATTTTAAAAGGAGGAGAATATCTTATGCAAAGCACTTCCACTCTTGGAGAAATACAAAGCTCAAGCACTTTTGCTTATGGCTCTATTTTGAGCGATCTCAAAGTTTAAGCATCAACGGAGACTGGTCAAAGATGCTTGGATCGAATGAATGAGAAAATTTAATGATTGTGGCAAGGAGTAACCAAAGTTATGGATTTCAAGCGAAAGGAACTGTAACATTAAATTTACAGGGAGATCTTCATGAGTTTCGAAACATTCTCAATGAAGGTGAATTTCTGAGGAATAATGAAGGTTTCAAGTCAACAACCAGGTTTGCAGTTTTCTATGCACCAACACCCAAGTGTACCGATTTATCGAAGGTTCCTCCTTAAAATTTGGATCAATGTTTCAAAAATTTAAATTTTCAAGGTTTTCAAGAAGGAATTTCCTCACCTATGTTCTTGATCTATAAATATTTTGTCTTCATGTGCATTTAATGAAAGAGGCAAAATCCTCTATAAATACTAATCAATTTCTATTGTAAAATGAGGATAGAAATTCTGTATAAAATATATTCAAGTTTTCTACATAATAGAAGATACTTCCCTTCTAATTTGGCAAGCATTTTTTATGTGTGATTACTTTCTATTTTAAGCATTTTTGTTTCATATTCATGTATATTATCTACTGCTAAATTTAAATTCTGCATATGGATTTGAATACTGTCGGTGAGGGAGTGAGTACTGGAATGTGATCTTGGAGGTTGTCTTTGTAGAACTGTAAGTAATTTCTTTTCCTTGTCTCCATCTTATGTTGTTACCATGCTTGGTTGGAGTTCCTATTGCTAGTTTTTCCTCGATCCTACACCTTCGGTCTGTGGCCATATTTACCATTTCTTTTCGTTATTTCAAATTTATTTCCCGTAACTCTAGTCTCAAACCAGTGTAGGATTAGTAAGGGAGCCAACCCAGTGTAGGATTAGTAGTGGAGATTGGCATGGAGGGCATTTCTTTCCTCCGACATTTCAGTTTTGGCCATGTCTATGGCGCACAAACGTGTGTTTGTATAATTAGGCAGATATTTGACCAACTCTTACATGGTTAGCATACATGTTGGTTGATTTTTTGTTTTATTAAAAAAAGAAAAGTTTTCTTATTTTCTACATTCATTGTAAATTAAAAGTGCATATAGATATTATAATTTCAATAGAATACAAAATTTTGTTTTAAAATTTATATTTAGGCATAAAATCGAACTTGCACATAGTTGCAATCCTAGACTAACTTGATTATTTGTATGCATGTCTTGATTTCTTACTTTAAAAGTTATATATATATATATATATATATATATATATATATATATATATATATATATATATATATAGTCTTAGAAAAGCAAAGAGATTTTGCAAGCTTGAAATAGGATATAATTATTGCTTGTTGTCATAGTCCCTATTTTCTTGTGTTTGTTTTTTTAATATCTACAAGATAAAATGGAAACCTCTCACAAAAAGAGATAGCTTAAAGTATAGGAGATAGGTGGACTCTTCATAAATTTTCTTGGTACTTTTGTTCTCATCTAGTTTCAATATAGGCTTTTCTCATTGATTGCTTTTTATTTTAATAATTCAAAAAGTAACTCACAAAAGAAAAAGAGAAAATGAAAATTAAATAATTATGATGTCTCATTGAAGGGTATAGTAAGCAAATTTAAATTCCTTTTTACATTTATTTAGGCATCCAAGAGTTAAATTGCATATAGTATTTTGCACACCTAGGCTAAAAATTTTGTGTAAGCATTCTTTCTTCTACCCTTGTCAAAAGGAAAGAAAATAAAAATATATATTTTTCTTTAGTTTTAGAATTATTACTTTAGCAAGAGAAAATAAAAATTGCATGTACGATTATTTTATGCATCTCTATTTTCATTTGCATTGTATTATCGATATTTGTGTTTAGCTAATAGGATAAGACAAACATTAGGTACATGAAAATAAAACTCATTGAACTAGATTTACAAAAATTTGATAAACTACCCTTGGTGAACCCACAAAATTTTTGTTCACTAAAGATTCAACCTTGAAACAATGATGGTTCGTTATTGTCTGAGTGTGAACCCATGGGTTTTGGGGGACTACATTCCCAAATATTGGTATCACATCTTTGGTGAACCCAACACTAAAATTGGTGTCACATCTTCTGGGGTAGAGCAAAACCTAGGTGTTTTTCAAACTAAAAAGATTAAACTAGATTACAAAAATATTTAAGTCCTTAATGAACCCAAAATCTCCCACCAAATATAATAGTGCATAGTGTAAAATAATGACGAGTTAGCAACATGCCTCTCTCATTTGAGTGTGGATGGTCCTTGAGGAAAAAATCGAAGGTTAGTGCCTTAGTGCACCTTTTGGTGTCCTACATATTTGGTGAAGTCAACGTGAACACCACATGGGTCCTATCCTTATTTTGGACTCAACCTTAACCTTAAGGATAAAATTAATCACACTTTAATTAAGACCACCTATTTTTTTACAAAGAGTTCACATTAATTTAGGATAATAAAACATAACCAATTGTTAGTCCTATTGGAGGAAGGATAATGACGCCTTGAGTAAACCAATGTAAGAACCTTGAGATTTATCTCTCTTGGCTAGTATATTACGGTGGACTAATAGGAGTCATAAGGTATGTTGCTTTTCATTGGGTATATAAGGACTGTAAAACATATTCTCTTTCTTCTCTAAACAACTCTAGAAACAAAAAATTAATAAATTGAATCTCATTTCCCTTTACCATGGTTGAACCCAATTACCTCACTTGAAAAATTGGGTGATAATTTACATGAAATCTGAATGCCTTTCCTAAGCTTCTGCAAAAGCAAAGGGTGATTGAAAACCTAAATTTTGAAGAGGAATAGGAAGGAAAAAAAATTCCCTCTAGAACCCTTTCTCCTATTCATAATGAACTAGGGTAAGTAGTCTTCAAATATATGAACCACTTAATGACTTTCCTAAGAGGGAATATGGAATCTATGAAAAATATTTTAAGGGTTGATGAAGATACCTTAACCACTTTTGTTGTAGAGGAATCCCTCCTAGGTCTTTTACGACAATATAGATCTAACTCCATGAGCTCTCAACAAAGCAAACCTTTCAATGTGTCTTTGTACCTAGATGTAAATTATTCTAATCTAAAACAAATAGGGTCCAATCCTCTATCATCACCATAACTATAGAGTGGATCCCACCTAATATACCATCCTCTTCTAGAAATTAGGGATTTATGCCTCTTAGCATGGAACCACCTAGACTGAATCATCATGTTTCTCAACCTACTAATATTCCACATGCAAAATTTGGATATCTTTTCTAGTATGCCTAAACCTTCAAATATAATATCTTCTAATCATTTTATTAACATGACTTCTTCACAAATCCTGATTCCCAGCAAGATTGCTTCTACTAATATTTTTTTTCTAAAAAATTTCATAGCTAACAATATAGTTGTCCCTTTTGGATCAACCCATAGAAACATCCAATATTATCCACTATATAATTCATAACAACACCAATCCCTTATCCTAAATTCCAAGATATAAATACTATGTTAGAACAATTAGTTAAATGAAATTCAAAATTTAAACAATGGTTGGCTTCTATTCAAGGATCCACCACAAAGAAATATTCTTATAAGGACTACTATAACCAACATGTAGACCCATTTTTAATTAACAAAACTTATCCTCCAAACTTTATGATGCCAAAGTTTCATATGTATAAGGGATAAGGTGACTCAATAGATCACCTTCGAATCTTTCAAGCTACTTGTCATAACATCGCCAAATAAAATCATATACTTTTAAAATAAACCTATCAATCATATACCCTTTTAATAGGCCAATCAAATTATGTGCCTTTAAATAGTCCATTCAAACAATTATACACTTTTAAATAAGCCAATATGTTATGTGTCTTTTACTAGACCAATCAATTACATGCTTTTAAATAAGCCAGATAATTATATGGTTTTAAATAATCCAACTAACTATGTGCTTTTAAATAAGCCAAGAAATTATATGCTTTAAATTAGACAACTAAGTATGTGCTTTCAAATAAGCCAAACAATTAATTGCTTTTAAATAAATCAAGTAAGTATATGCTTTTAAATAAGCAAATTAATTATGTGCTCTTAAATAAGCCAACTAGTTATGTAATTTTAAATAAGCCAAGTAATTATGTGCTTTTAAATAATCCAACTAAGTATGTGCTTTTAAATAAGCAAGCAATTATGTGCTTTTAAATAAGCCAAATAATTATGTGCTTTTAAATAAGCCAAATAATTATGTGATTTTAAATAAATCAATTTGTTATGTGCCTTTAAATAGACCAATCAAGTATGTGTTTTTAAATAAGTCAATCTATTATGTGCTTTAAATAAGCCAATCTATTGTGTGTTTTTCAATAAGTCAAATTCAATTATGTGCCTGGTAAACTAGCCACATCATATGTCTATAAATAGACATATCAATTTAAATAGAGTAAAGCATGTCATCCAACAATGACAAATAAAATGCTAAAGATGAAAAACATAACCTTTAAAAAATAAAAAATAAAATAGCAAGTTACCTCTATAAAGAACTTATATGCAATTTATAACGTCAATAGTATGAAGCTACTTATAAGATTTAGTAACAAACCTATTGTATAATGGGGCTCTCTAGATGCTTGTTGTAAATGGTCAAGAAATACCATCGATTTTTTTTATGAAGGATATAAGAAATATTAAAAATCTAATTTGTTAGTGCAAATTAAGGAGTGTGGAGTTGGGAAAACATTTGAGTAACAATATTAGAAGCTTGCCATGATTTTTTTAACAAAATAATAGGATACATTGAAATAGAAAAGAATGAAAAATAAACATGTACAACATTAAACAACAACAATTGAATGGAAAATATTTAGCCTATTTATTGAATGAATGAAATTATACCAATTAAACTTAAAGAGCAAATAAAAGTAAAGATAAATAATCCTCACCATAGAATATGATTGAACATCATGAATACTAAAGTACTTGAATAGTTTCCCTAGCATATGTGATGCTTGTCATATGCAAGAATAATCGTAAATTTAGATATTATGAGAAAATGTTCATAGTTATTTTTATAAAATATAAAAATGAGAAAAAACAAACTATATAAATAAAACAATAACAAATTGAAATAGCAACTACAAAGAGAGAAGGAAGATTCAAACCTTAGGAGTAGGTACAAGGATTTTCTATGAAATATCCATACCAATAATGTGTCTTAAATTGGTTTCTTGCTCCTAAATAACAACAAAAAAATCCTTCAATCTACAATTTATATCAACCTTGTAATAAATAGAGGAAAAATAAATGTAAACACACCCATGTGTGAGAATTTAAAAATTAAAATAAATAAAAACTTAAACATCAAAATTACAAGCAAAGCATAAAGTAAGAAATAAATATTTACTAGAGTTCAATATCAAGAGCTTTATATACTTTCTCTATTGGCAAAAGGAATGCACATTTAATTCTCCATTTTGTTCAACATTAACAAAATAGACTCTACTTCATCCTTCCTTGTAGGGCTTTGTTAACTTCAAAAGTTTAATAGTAGCTCTAGAAGATATGCTCCTAAAATATAAATGAGACAATAAATCACAAATTTTAGATGTGCACAAAGGCACATTTAAAGCAACAAGAGAATAATAATACATAAAAACAAGTTAAATTTTTTTAAATCTCACTAGTAAAAGCCAATAACTAGTTCACCAAAGGTGAATTTGTATAAGTATTAAATAGGAAAGGAATTGCAGCAACTATTCCAAGTTTAGATTCAAATTATTCTATGCATTTCAACCATTTTTATAGTGAGCTTACATATTCACCTACTAAGCAAACAATCTAAAAAACTCATGCTCTAGTACCATTAGGAGATCATTTTGTTGGTTTTTTAAGCCTTACTACAACAAAATATCATAGGTCCCAATATTAAATAGCCACAATATTAAAGATCAAAATAATTATATAAGATTAGAATAATATATGAAAAAGTTAATATGTATATCAAGGCCTCTATAATAAAACAAATAACATTTTTTTATATACTAAAATAAGAATGTAAATGGCACGTCATTCATGAACTATGCATGAAGAAAACTTACAATATTAACTACTCAAAAATGTATACAATTTTTATTCTTTTTCTTCCCCTTAAAACTAGATAATAAGATATTTAGATTATCATATTATTTCTTTCTCATGGAGCAGTCTCCATAATATAGCCATAGTAATGTGACTCCACATACTTTACTATTGCTCTCCATATGACAAGTCTCATGATCTTTGGCTTGTCATCTTGCCACTTGCATACTAGATGGACACTTGACTCTACAACACTTGCATACATCTATTTGACTCTTACACTTATTCATACACTCCTAATATAGAACACTTGTGCACATCCTCATATTGCATATTTTCACTCTTACATATAAGATACTTATGCACATTCTCTCAATATACACTTGCACTCTAACTTACATGACACTTGTGCATTTCCTGTACATTGCACTCTAACTTACGCGACACTTATGCATTTATTACACATTGCGCTCTAACTTACATGACACCTATGCATTTCCTACACATTGCACTCTTACATCACACTTATCCATTTTCTACACATTGACATTTACATGGAAGGGGAAATATAAATCACACTCTTATACTATAGACTCAACCCTAATCTATTAGATATTTACAATTGTACCATGAAGGTACCATAGAGGTACATTCGCATGTACCAAACAATATAATATTCTTCAACACATATACCGGAATTAAGAACTTCAATGGCAAGAAACCTCATCTCATGATTTTGATTATACATTATAACTTCATGCATCTGATGCAAATCCTTCTCCTTTACAACCAAATCTTGTATGACATTAGGATTGTATCCCATGTTTGGTCTTGAGACCATAAGTAAAGTGGGGCACAACATATACAATAGCCATTACACATTCTCCAAATTTGAATCCATCCTGGTCCTCAATGTGCTCAATCAGCTACAGCCAAAGAGTAAAGCATATCATCTAAAAATTACAAATAAAATGCTAACGATGAAAGACATAACTTTTAAAAAATAATAATAATAATAATAATAATAATAAGTTACCTCTAGGAAGAACCTATATGCAATTTACAACATCAATAGTATGAAGCTACTTACCAAATTTAGTAATGGACCCATTGTATAATGGGGCACTCTAGATGCTTGGTGTAGATGGGTGAGAAATACCATCCATCCTTTTTTATGAAGGATCTAAGAAATATCAAAAATCGAATTTGTTAGTTCAAATTAAATAGTATGGAGCTAGAAAAATATTTGAGTAACAACATTAGAAGCTTGCCATAATTTTTTTAACAAAATATTAGGATACAATAAAATAGAAAGAAAGAAAAACAAACATGTACAACGCTAAACAACAACAGATGAATGGAAAATATTTGGCCAATCAACTGAATGGATGAAAGTATACCAATTGAACTTATAAGGGTAAATCAAAGAGAAGATGGTTGACCCTCACTATAGAAGATGATTGAACATCATGAATACTAAAGTACTTGACTAGTTTTCTAGCATGATGCATGTAATATGCAAGAACAATTGTCAATTTAGATATTCTCAAAAAATATCCATAATTCTTTTTAGAAAACAAAAATGAGGAAGAACAAACTACATAAATAAAATAATAACAAATTGGAATGGCAACTACAAAGAGAGAAGAGATATTCAAACCTTAGCAGTAGGTACAAGGATTTTCTATGAAATATCCACCCCAACAATGTGTCTAAAATTAGTTTTCTGGTCCTAAAGAACAACAAACAAAATCAATCAATCTACAATGTAAAGCAACCTTGTAAGAAATAGAGGAAAAATAAATGTAAACACATCCATGCATGAGAATTTAAAACACAAAAATAAAAAACAAACATAAACATCAAAACCACAAGCAAAGTAAAGTCAAAAATCAATAGTTACTAGAGTCCAATACCAAGAACTTTATATGCTTTCTCTATTAGCAAAAGGAATGCATATTTAATTCTCTATTTTGTTCAATATGACCAAAATAGACTCTGCTTCATCCTTCCTTGTAGGGGCTCTATTAACTTCAAAAGTTTGATAGTAGCTCTAGAAGAGATGCTCCTGAAATATAAATGAGACAATAAATCATAAATTTTAAATATGCACAAAGGCACATTGAAAGCAACAAGAGACTAATAATACATAAAAACAAATGAGAATTTTTTTTAATCTCACTAGCAAAAGCCAATAACTAGTTCACCAAAAGCAAATGTGTGCAAGCAGTTTTAAATAGGTAGGGAATTGCAACAATTGTTCCAAGTTTGGATTCAAATTCTTCTCTGTATTTCAACCATTTGTTATAGTGAGCTTACATATTCACCTACTAAGCAAACACTCTAAGAAATTCATGCTCTAGTGCCATTAGGAGATCATTTACCAAAATCAAGAACATCAATGGCAAGAAGCATCATCTCATGATTGTGATTAGACATCATTACTTCATGCATCTAATGCAAATCCTCCTCCTTTGCAACCAAATTTTGTATGACATTAGGATTGTATCCCATGTTGGTTCTTGAGACCACAAGTAAAGTGGGGCACAACATACACACTAGCCAGTACACATTCTCCAAATTTGAATGTGTGGTGTTTCTCTATGTGCTCAATCAGCTGCAACCAAAGAGTAAAGCATGTCATCCAACAATGAAAAACAAAATGCTAAAGATAAAAGATAACTTTAAAAAATAAAAAATAAATAAAATAATAAGTTACCTCTAGAAAGAACCTATATGCAATTTACAACATCAATAGTATGAAGTTGCTTATCACATTTAGTAATGGACCCATTGTATAATGGGGGCGCTCTAGATGCTTGGTGTAGATGGGTGAGAAATACCATCCATCCTTTTTATGAAGGATCTAAGAAATATCAAAAAGCGAATTTGTTAGTTCAAATTAAGCAGTGTGCAATTGGAAAAATATTTGAGTAATAGCATTAGAAGCTTGTCATAATTTTTTTTAACAAAATATTAGGATACAATGAAATAGGAAGAAATAAAAAGAAACATGTACAGTACTAAACAACAATGGTTGAATGGAAAATCTTTAGCCAATCAACTGAATGGATGAAAGTATACCAATTGAACTTAAGGATGAATCAAAGGGAAGAAGATGGTTGACCCTCACTATAGAAGATGATTGAACTAGCCATTATGAATACTAAAGTACTTGATTAGTTTTCCTAGCATTTGTGATGCCTATAATATGCAAGAACAATTATAAATTTAGATATTTTGAGAAAATGTTCATAGTTATTTTTAGAAAACAAAAATGAATAAGAACAAACTATATAAATAAAAAAATAACAAATTGGAATGACAACTAGAAAGGAAGAAGGGAGATTCAAACCTTAGCAGTAGGTACAAGGCTTTTCTATGAAATATCCACCCCAACAATGTGTCTAAAATTAGTTTCCTGGTCCTAAAGAACAACAAACAAAATCAATCAATCTACAATGTAAATCAACCTTGTAAGAAACAGAGGAAAAATAAATATAAACACACCCATGCATGAAAATTTAAAAAATAAAAATAAAAAACAAACATAAACATCAAAAACACAAGCAAAGTAAAAAATCATAGCTACTAGAGTAAAATACCAAGAACTTTATATGCTTCCTCTATTAGCAAAATGAATGCATATTTCATTCTCTATTTTGTTCAATATGACCAAAATAGACTCTACTTCATCCTTCCTTATAGGGGCTTTATTAACTTCAAAAGTTTGATAGTAGGTCTAGAAGAGATGCTCTTGAAATATAAATGAGACAATAAATCATAAATTTTAAATATGCACAAAGGCACATTGAAAGCAACAAGAGACTAATAATACATAAAAACAAATGAGAATTTTTTTAAATCTCACTAGCAAAAGTCAATAACTAGTTCACCAAAAGCAAATGTATGCAAGCAGTTTTAAATAGGTAAGGAATTGCAACAATTGTTCCAAGGTTGGATTTAAATTCTTCTCTGTATTTCAACCTTTTGTTATAGTGAGCTTACATATTCATCTACTAAGCAAACACTTTAAGAAATTCATGCTCTAGTGTCATTAGGAGATCATTTACCAAAATCAAGAACATCAATGGCAAGAAGCATCATCTCATGATTGTGATTAGACATCATTACTTCATGCATCTAATGCAGATCCTCCTCCTTTGCAACTAAATTTTGTATGACATTAGGATTGTATCCCATGTTGGGTCTTGAGACCACAAGTAAAGTGGGGCATAACATACACACTAGCCACTACACATTCTCCAAATTTGAATGAGTGGTGTTTCTCTATGTGCTCAATCAGCTGCAACCAAAGAGTAAAGTATGTCATCCAACAATGAAAAACAAAATGCTAAAGATGAAAGACAACTTTTAAAAAATAAAAAATAAATAAAATAATAAGTTACCTCTAGAAAGAACCTATATGCAATTTACAACATCAATAGTATGAAGTTGCTTATCAGATTTAGTAATGGACCCATTGTATAATGGGGCACTCTAGATGCTTGGTGTAGATGGGTGAGAAATACCATCCATCCTTTTTTATGAAGGATCTAAGAAATATTAAAAAGCGAATTTGTTAGTTCAAATTAAGCAGTGGAGCTAGATAAAAAAACATTTGAGTAATAGCATTAGAAGCTTGATATAATTTTTTTTAACAAAATATTATGATTCAATAAAATAGCAAGAAAGAAAAACAAACATGTTTAGTGCTTAACAACAATAGTTGAATGGAAAATCTTTAGCCAATCAACTGAATGGATGAAAGTATACCAATTGAACTTAAAGGGCAAATCAAAGGGAAGAAGATGGTTGACCCTCACTATAGAAGATGATTGCGTAGCCATCATGAATTCCAAAGTACTTGATTAGTTTTCCTAGCATATGTGATACATGTAATATGCAAGAACCATTATAAATTTAGATATTTTAAGAAAATGTCCATAATTATTTTTAGAAAACAAAAATGAGGAAGAACAAACTACATAAATAAAAAAATAACAAATTGAAATGGCAACTACAAAGAGAGAAGGGATATTCAAACCTTAGCAAGTAGGTACAAGGATTTTCTATGAAATATCCACACCAACAATGTGTCTGAAATTAGTTTCCTGGTCCTAAAGAACAACAAACAAAATCTATCAATCTACAATGTAAATCAACCTTGTAAGAAATAGAGGGAAAATAAATATAAACACACACATGCATGAGAATTTAAAAGATAAAAATAAAAACAAACATAAACATCAAAACACAAGCAAAGCATAAAGTAAAAAATCAATAGTTACTAGAGTCCAATACCAAGAACTTTATATGCTTTCTCTATTAGCAAAAGGAATGCATATTTAATTCTCTATTTTGTTCAATATGACCAAAATAGACTCTACTTCATCCTTCCTTATAGGGGCTCTATTAACTTCAAAATTTTGATAGTAGCTCTAGAAGAGATGCTCTTGAAATATAAATGAGACAATAAATCATAAATTTTAAATATGCACAAAGGCACATTGAAAGCAACAAGAGACTAATAATACATAAAAACAAATGAGAAATTTTTTAAATCTCACTAGAAAAATTCAATAACTAGTTCACCAAAAGCAAATGTGTGCAAGCAGTTTTAAATAGGTAAGGAATTGCAACAATTGTTCCAAGTTTGGATTCAAATTCTTCTCTATATTTCAACCATTTGTTATAGTGAGCTTACATATTCACCTACTAAGCAAACAATTTAAAAGATTCATGCTCTAGTGCCATTAGGAGATCATTTACCAGAATCAAGAACTTCAATGGCAAGAAGCATCATCTCATGATTGTGATTAGACATCATTACTTCATGCATCTAATGCAAATCCTCCTCCTTTGCAACCAAATTTTGTATGACATTAGGATTGTATCCCATGTTGGGTCTTGAGACCACAAGTAAAGTGGGGCACAACATACACACTAGCCAGTACACATTCTCCAAATTTGAATGCGTGGTGTTCCTCTATGTGCTCAATTAAATGCAACCAAAGAGTAAAGCATGTCATCCAACAATGACAAACAAAATGCTAAATATAAAAGACAACTTTTAAAAAATAAAAAATAAATAAAATAATAAGTTACCTCTAGAAAGAACCTATATGCAATTTACAACATCAATAGTATGAAGTTGCTTATCAAATTTAGTAATGGACCCATTGTATAATGGGGCACTCTAGATGCTTGGTGTAGATGGGCGAGAAATACCATCCATCCTTTTTATGAAGGATCTAAGAAATATTAAAAAGTGAATTTGTTAGTTCAAATTAAGTAGGGTGGATCTAGAAAAAATATTTGAGTAATAGCATTAGAAGCTTGTGATAATTTTTTTAACAAAATATTAGGATACAATAAAATAGAAGAAATAAAAACAAACATGTACAACATTAAACAACAATAGTTGAATGGAAAATATTTAGCCAATCAACTGAATGGATGAAAGTATACAAATTGATCTTAAAGAGAAAATCAAAGGGAAGAAGATGGTTGACCCTCACTATAGAAGATGATTGAAGCCATGATGAATACTAAAGTACTTGACCAATTTTCCTAGCATATGTGATGCCTATAATATGTAAGAACCATTATAAATTTAGATATTCTAAGAAAATGTTCATAATTATTTTTAGAAAACAAAAATGAGGAAGAACAAACTACATAAATAAAACAATAACAAATTGGAATGACAACTACAAAGAGAGAAGGGAGATTCAAACCTTAGCAGTAGGTACAAGGCTTTTCTATGAAATATCCACACTAACAATGTGTCTAAAATTAGTTTCCTGGTCCTAAAGAACAACAAACAAAATCTATCAATCTACAATGTAAATCAACCTTGTAAGAAATAGAGGCAAAATAAATATAAACACACACATGCATGAAAATTTAAAAAATAAAAATAAAAACAAACATAAACATCAAAACCAAACATAAAGTAAAAAATTAATAGTTACTAGAGTCCAATACCAAGAACTTTATATGCTTTCTCTATTAGCAAAAGGAATGCATATTTAATTCTCTGTTTTGTTCAATATGACCAAAATAGACTCTACTTCATCCTTCCTTGTAGGGGCTCTATTAACTTCAAAAGTTTGATAGTAGCTCTAGAAGAGATGCTCCTGAAATATAAATGAGACAATAAATCACAAATTTTAAATTTGCACAAAGGCACATTGAAAGCAACAAGAGACTAATAATACATAAAAACAAATGAGAAATTTTTTAATCTCACTAGAAAAAGTCAATAACTAGTTCACCAAAAGCAAATGTGTGCAAGCAGTTTTAAATAGGTAAGGAATTGCAACAATTGTTCCAAGTTTGGATTCAAATTCTTCTATGCATTTCAACCATTTGTTATAGTGAGCTTACATATTCACCTACTAAGCAAACAATCTAAGAAATTCATGCTCTAGTGCCATTAGGAGATCATTTACCAGAATCAAGAACTTCAATGGCAAGAAGCATCATCTCATGATTGTGATTAGACATCATTACTTCATGCATCTAATGCAGATCCTCCTCCTTTGCAACCAAATTTTGTATGACATTAGGATTGTATCCCATGTTGGGTCTTGAGACCACAAGTAAAGTGGGGCACAATATACACACTAGCCAGTACACATTCTCCAAATTTGAATGTGTGGTGTTTCTCTATGTGCTCAATCAATTGCAACCAAAGAGTAAAGTATGTCATCCAACAATGACAAACAAAACACTAAAGATAAAAGATAACTATTAAAAAATAAAAAATAAATAAAATAATAAGTTACCTCTAGAAAGAACCTATATGCAATTTACAACATCAATAGTATGAAGTTGCTTATCATATTTAGTAATGGACCCATTGTATAATGGGGCACTCTAGATGCTTGGTGTAGATGGGCGAGAAATACCATCCATACTTTTTTATGAAGGATCTAAGAAATATCAAAAAGTGAATTTGTTAGTTCAAATTAAGGATCTAGAAAAAAATTTGAGCAATAGAATTAGAAGCTTTGATATAATTTTTTTAACAAAATATTATGATACAATAAAATAGAAAGAAGAAAAAACAAACAAACATATATAGTGCTAAATAAATAGCAGTTGAATGGAAAATCTTTAGCAAATCAACTGAATGGATGAAAGTATACCAATTGAACTTAAAGGTAAAATCAAAGGGAAGAAGATGGTTGATCCTCACTATAGAAGATGATTGTTTAGCCATCATGAATACCAAAGTACTTGACTAATTTTCCTAGCATATGTGATGCCTATAATATGCAAGAACCATTATAAATTTAGATATTTTAAGAAAATGTCCATAATTATTTTTAGAAAACAAAAATGAGGAAGAACAAACTACATAAATAGAAAAATAACAAATTGGAATGGCAACTACAAAGAGAGAAGGGATATTCAAACCTTAGCAGTAGGTACAAGGCTTTTCTATGAAATATCCACCCCAACAATGTGTCTAAAATTAGTTTTCTGGTCCTAAAGAACAACAAACAAAATCAATCAATCTACAATGTAAATCAACCTTGTAAGAAATAGAGGGAAAATAAATATAAACACACACATGCATGAGAATTTAAAAAATAAAAATAAAAAACAAACATAAACATCAAAACCAAAAGCATAAAGTAAAAAATTAAATAGTTACTAGAGTCCAATACCAAGAACTTTATATGCTTTCTCTATTAGCAAAAGGAATGCATATTTAACTTTATTTTGTTCAATATGACCAAAATAGACTTTGCTCCATCCTTCCTTATAGGGGCTCTATTAACTTCAAAATTTTGATAGTAGGTCTAGAAGAGATGCTCTTAAAATATAAATGAGACAATAAATCATAAATTTTAAATATGCACAAAGGCACATTGAAAGCAACAAGAGATTAATAATACATAAAAACAAATGAGAATTTTTTTTAATCTCACTAGAAAAAGTCAATAACTAGTTCACCAAAGGTAAATGTGTGTAAGCAGTTTTAAATAGGTAAGGAATTTCAATAATTGTTCCAAGTTTGGATTCAAATTCTTCTATATATTTCAACCATTTGTTATAGTGAGCTTACATATTCTACCTACTAAGCAAACAATTTAAAAGATTCATGCTCTAGTGCCATTAGGAGATCATTTACCAAAATCAAGAACTTCAATGGCAAGAAGCATCATCTCATGATTGTGATTAGACATCATTACTTCATGCATCTAATGCAGATCCTCCTCCTTTGCAACCAAATTTTGTATGACATTAGGATTGTATCCCATGTTGGGTCTTGAGACCACAAGTAAAGTGGGGCACAACATATACACTAGCCAGTACACATTCTTCAAATTTGAATGAGTGGTGTTACTCTATGTGCTCAATCAAATGCAACCAAAGAGTAAAGTATGTCATCCAACAATGACAAACAAAACACTAAATATAAAAGATAACTTTTAAAAAATAAATAAAATAAAATAATAAGTTACCTCTAGAAAGAACCTATATGCAATTTACAACATCAATAGTATGAAGTTGCTTATCAGATTTAGTAATGGACCCATTGTATAATGGGGTGCTCTAGATGCTTGGTGTAGATGGGCGAGAAATACCATCCATAATTTTTTATGAAGGATCTAAGAAATATCAAAAAGTGAATTTGTTAGTTCAAATTAAGAGTGTGGAGCTAGAAAAAATATTTGAGTAATAACATTAGAAGCTTGCAATAATTTTTTTAACAAAATATTATGATACAATAAAATAGAAGAAAGAAAAACAAACATGTACAATACTAAACAACAATAGTTGAATGGAAAATATTTAGACAATAAACTGAATGGATGAAAGTATACCAATTGAACTTAAAGGGTAAATCAAAGGGAAGAAGATGGTTGACCCTCACTATAGAAGATGATTGAATATCATGAATACTAAAGTACTTGACTAGTTTTCTAGCATATGTGATGCATGTAATATGCAAGAACAATTGTAAATTTAGATATTCTAAGAAAATGTCCATAGTTCTTTTTAAAAACAAAAATGAGGAAGAACAAACTACATAAATAGAAAAATAACAAATTGGAATGGAAACTACAAAGAGAGAAGGGAGATTCAAACCTTAGCAGTAGGTACAAGGATTTTCTATGAAATATCCACACCAACAATGTGTCTAAAATTAGTTTCTTGGTCCTAAAGAACAACAAACAAAATCAATCAATCTACAATGTAAATCAACCTTGTAAGAAATAGAGGGAAAATAAATATAAACACACACATGCATGAAAATTTAAAAAATAAAAAAAAAAACAAACATAAACATCAAAACCAAAAGCAAAAGTAAAAAAATCAATAGTTACTAGAGTCCAATACCAAGAACTTTATATGCTTTCTCTATTAGCAAAAGGAATGCATATTTAATTTTGTTTTGTTCAATATGACCAAAATAGACTCTGCTTCATCCTTCCTTGTAGGGGCTCTATTAACTTCAAAATTTTGATAGTAGCTCTAGAAGAGATGCTCCTGAAATATAAATGAGACAATAAATCATAAATTTTAAATATGCACAAAGGCACATTGAAAGCAACAAGAGACTAATAATACATAAAAACAAATGAGAATTTTTTAAATCTCACTAGAAAAAGCCAATAACTAGTTCACCAAAAGCAAATGTATGCAAGCAGTTTTAAATAGGTAGAGAATTTCAAAAATTGTTCCAAATTTGAATTCAAATTCTTCTCTATATTTCAACCATTTGTTATAGTGAGCTTACATATTTACCTACTAAGCAAACAATTTAAGAGATTCATGCTCTAGTGCCATTAGGAGATCATTTACCAAAATCAAGAACTTCAATGGCAAGAAGCATCATCTCATGATTGTGATTAGACATCATTACTTCATGCATCTAATGCAGATCCTCCTCCTTTGCAACCAAATTTTGTATAACATTAGGATTGTATCCCATGTTGGTTCTTGAGACCACAAGTAAAGTGGGGCACAACATACACACTAGCTACTACACATTCTCCAAATTTGAATGCATGGTGTTTCTCTATGTGCTTAATCAACTGCAACCAAAGAGTAAAGCATGTCATCCAACAATGACAAACAAAATGCTAAATATAAAAGACAACTTTTAAAAAATAAAAAATAAATAAAATAATAAGTTACCTCTAGAAAGAACCTATATGAAATTTATAACATCAGTAGTATGAAGCTGCTTATCAGATTTAGTAATGGATCCATTGTATAATGGGGCGCTCTAGATGCTTGGTGTAGATGGGCGAGAAATACAATCCATCCTTTTTTATGAAGGATCTAAGAAATATTAAAAAATAAATTTGTTAGTTCAAATTAAGTAATGTGGAGCTAGAAAAATATTAATAACATTAGAAGCTTGTGATAAAATATTATTTTTTCACAAAATATTATGATACAATAAAATAAAGAAGAAAAAACAAACAAACATATATAGTATTTAACAACAATAGTTGAATGGAAAATATTTAGCAAATCAACTAAATGGATGAAAGTATACAAATTGAACTTAAGAAATCAAAGGGAAGAAGATGGTTGATCCTCACTATTGAAGATGATTGAACATTATGAATACTAAAGTACTTGACTAGTTTTCCTAGCATATGTGATGCATATAATATACAAGAACCATTATAAATTTAGATATTTTAAGAAAATGACCATAGTTATTTTTAGAAAACAAAAATGAGGAAGAACAAACTACATAAATATAAAAATAACAAATTGGAATGGAAACTACAAAGATAGAAGGGATATTCAAACCTTAGCAGTAAGTACAAGGCTTTTATATGAAATATCCACACCAACAATGTGTCTAAAATTAATTTCCTAGTCCTAAAGAACAACAAATAAAATCCATCAATCTACAATGTAAATCAACCTTGTAAGAAATAGAGGGAAAATAAATATAAACACACCCATGCATGGAAATTTAAAAATTAAAATAAAAAAAAACATAAACATCAAAAACACAAGCAAAGCATAAAGTAAAAAATCAATAGTTACTAGAGTCAAATACCAAGAACTTTATATGTGTTTTCTCTATTAGCAAAAGGAATGCATATTTAATTCTCTATTTTGTTCAATATGACCAAAATAGACATTGCTCCATCCTTCCTTGTAGGGGCTCTATTAACTTCAAAAGTTTGATAGTAGCTCTAGAAGAGATGCTCCTAAAATATAAATGAGACAATAAATCACAAATTTTAAATATGCACAAAGGTACATTGAAAGCAACAAAAGACTAATAATACATAAAAACAAATGAGATTTTTTTTAATCTCACTAGCAAAAGTCAATAACTAGTTCACCAAAGGCAAACGTGTGCAAGCATTTTAAATAGGTAAGGAATTGCAAAAATTGTTCCAAGTTTGGATTCAAATTCTTCTCTATATTTCAACCATTTGTTATAGTAAGCTTACATATTCACCTACTAAGAAAACAATCTAAGAAATTCAAGCTCTAGTATCATTAGGAGATCATTTACCAGAATCAAGAACTTCAATGGCAAGAAGCATCATCTCATGATTGTGAATAGACATCACTACTTCATGCATCTGATGTAGATCCTCCTCCTTTGCAACTAGATTTTGTGTAACATTAGGATTGTATCCCATGTTGGGTCTTGAGACCATAAGTAAAGTGGGGCACAACATACACACTAGCCACTACACATTCTCCAAATTTGAATATGTGGTTGATATAGATATACACTAGCCACAACATATACCTATAGAAAGAACCTATATGAAATTTATAACATCAATAGTATGAAGTTGCTTATCATATTTAGTAATGGACCCATTGTATAATGGGGTGCTCTAGATGCTTGTTGTAGATGGGCAAGAAATACCATCCATCCTTTTTTATGAAGGATCTAAGAAATATCAAAAAGTGAATTCGTTAGTTCAAATTAAGCAGTGTGGAGCTAGAAAATGTTAACAACATTAGAAGCTTGCCATAATTTTTTTTCACAAATAATTAGAATATAATGAAGTAGAAAATATGTACAACACTAAACAATAGTAGTTGAATGAAAAATCTTTAGCCAATCAACTAAATGGATGAAAGTATACCAATTGATCTTAAAGAAAATCAAAGGGAAGAAGATGGTTGACCTTCACTATAGAAGATGATTGAACATCATGAATACTAAAGTACTTGACTAGTATTCCCTAGCATATATGATGCATGTAATATGTAGGAACCATTGTAAATTTAGATATTCTAAGAAAATGTCCATAGTTCTTTTTAAAACCAAAAATAAGGAAGAACAAACTACATAAATAGAAAAATAACAAATTGGAATGGCAACTACAAAGAGAGAAGAATATTCAAACCTTAGTAGTAGGTACAAGGCTTTTCTATGAAATATCCACACCAACAATGTGTCTAAAATTAGTTTCCTGGTCCTAAAGAACAACAAACAAAATCCATCAATCTACAATGTAAATCAACCTTGTAAGAAATAGAGGTAAAATAAATATAAACACACCCATGCATGAAAATTTAAAAAATAAAAATAAAAAACAAACATAAACATCAAAACCACAAGCAAAGCATAAAGTCAAAAATCAATAGTTACTAGAGTCCAATACCAAGAACTTTATATGCTTTCTCTATTAGCAAAAGGAATGTGTATTTAATTCTCTATTTTGTTCAATATGACCAAAATAGAATTTGCTTCATCCTTCCTTGTAGGGGCTCTATTAACTTCAAAATTTTGATAGTAGCTCTAGAAGAGATGCTCTTGAAATATAAATGAGACAATAAATCACAAATTTCAAATATGCACAAAGGCACATTGAAAGCAACAAGAGACTAGTAATACATAAAAACAAATACGAATTTTTAAAATCTCACTAGCAAAATCCAATATCTAGTTCACCAAAGGAAAAGGTGTGCAAACAATTTTAAATAGGTGGGGAATTGCAAAAACTATTCCAAGTTTGGATTCAAATTCTTCTTTATATTTCAACCATTTGTTATAGTGAGCTTACATATTTGTCTAATAAAAAGAGACTTAAGAAATTCATGCTCTAGTGCCAGTAGGAGATCATTTACTAGAATTGGGAACTTCTATGACAAGAAGCATCATCTCATGATTGTCATCAAATATTAGTTCATCGTTATAATCAAACTTGCTCTTAACAAAGGTAGACATGAAACAATATTCAAAGGAACTTTTATGAACGACATATATATTATTCAAAATGTAGAAGGCCATAGATATCAACTCAAGTAAAGGAGGCTCTTTGTTTAGCACCCCATACAAGCACAATCAAACATATCTAGAGTTACAGTCTCACTTCCTAAAGTGGTATTAATAACAGGATTAGAAGTCTACCACTTTTCATGTAGTTCCTTCAAAACACAATCATAATCATGACTTCATAATGCTTTCATAAAATATTTGAATGGGATAGATAGACCTCTATCCATTTTACTATTATCCAATCTTACATTTTGGATGACACGCTTAAATGTTACCTTCCATTGTGCTTTCTACACTTTAAATTTTAGTTTAACTCTAAAATATGCTTATGATGTTTTTTCATCATAAAATATAATAAAATTTTGTTAAAACATCTCATAGTAGTGTGCCATTATGGTGCAAATATTTTTTCTATAAAATTAACTAGTAATTTTACCATTAAAATTATGAATAACGTGAAATTGTTTATAGGAGTTTGACTAGGAAACACTTTAATCCAAATAGCCCTAGACTTCTACCTCTAGAAAAAAAATTCTTTGGCTAAAGTATTGTGAAATTTAGATAACAAGTCTTTTTCTTTATTTTGGGTTTTCGAGGTCAAAATTCCGCATTGGTTATGTTATTCAATGTCTTTGAGCTAGCTGATAATTCTCTATTTGTTGGTGAAGATGTTGTCAAAAACCTCCATGTTCCATACTCGAAGATTGGATTTAATGTAGCATAGTTTTTTAGCTATTTAGGAGATGTGTAGACCTAAGATGCTTTTGTTCCATCATTCTACGATTTTCCCCCTAAGATAAAGGTGTTTTAGCCACATAGACTCAAACCTGAAGGGAGTCTTGAAATATGAGGCTAGTCTAATCCTTCGAATAGTAGAGGATTATGGTCATAGTCAATACTAGGTAGGGAGTGTAAGGTAGAATATTTGAACACATGGATGACTTCTTTAGAAAAAAAAAATCTACCGAGTCTCAATTGGATAAGCTGGCTACCAAGTCTCTGATTGCTCCACGTGAATTTTAACCATTTTAGGTGGACATCCATCAATTCATTATTATCATTGAAATCTGCAAAATCTTGATAGCATCTGGGAGTTATGGGGTTTCCCCCAATTTTATCAAATGGATAAAGGGGGTTATTGAAATCCCTGAAAATCACCCAAGATTCTTTTTGGAAGGAATTTCTCATTTGGATGAGTGTGTTCCATAGAGTAAGTCAAGCCTACGGGTTATTGGGTGCGTAAATATTTGAAAGGAACCAGGTGACTTTGGACTCCTTGCAATGAATGAGTATATTAGTAATTTTGTTAGAGGAATATATGAATCTAACTTCAATTTTTATGGGATCCCACATGCACAAGAGGCCTGCAGATGCACCACAAGCTAGGTTGTAGATGAATTCACAGTTTCTCCATATGGACTTGGAAATCCTGATGAAATTATTTGCTCCAAGTTTGGTTTCTTGAAGAAGGATGATGCTCGATATTTGATCACTCCTCATGGACAACACAACCGATGTTTAGTTGGTCCATTGAGGCCTCTCACGTTCCATGAGAGGATCTTCTTTTGGCTTTTTTAGAAGAAGCTTTTCTCCCCCATTTTTCTATCGGTGGGGAGGTTTGGTTCTTTTTCCGTCATCCTCTGGGAGCTCATGATTATTTTAATCTCATTAGAAAAATCCAATATCTAGTTTGCCAAAGGAAAAGGTATATAAGCAGTTTTAAATAGGTGGGGAATTGTGGTGACTATTCCATGTTCGGATTCAAATTCTTATTTGCATTTCAACAATTTATTATAGTGAGATTACATATTCATCTACTAAAAAGAGACTTAAGACATTCATGCTCTAGTGCCAATAGGAGATCATTTACAAGAATTAAGAACTTTTGTCCCAATAAGCATCATCTCATAATTGTTGTCAGACATTATTTCATCGTTAAGATCAAAATTACTCTTAATGAAGGTAGACATGAGATAATATTCAAAGAAAATTTCATGTAAGGTAGATATATTATTCAAAATATAGATGGTCATAGATAGCAACTCAAATGAAGCAATATTTTTGTTTAGCCCCCCATACAAGCACAATCAACCATATCTAGAGTTATAGTCTCACTTCCTAAAGTGGCATCAATAACAAGATTAGAAGTCTACCACTTATCATGTAGCTCATTCAAAACACAATCACTGTCATGGCTTCATAATGCTTTCATAAAACATCTAAAAGGGATACATATACCTCTATCCATTTTGCTATTATCCAGTTTGACATTCTCGAAGATAAACTTAAATGGTAGTTTTCACTATGTTTTCTACACTCTAAATTTTTTAGTTTGACTTTAAATCTGCTTGTGATGCCATTTCATCATAAATGTAACAAAATTGTGTTAAAACATCTCATAATAGTGTGTCATTATAGTGCAAATATGTTTTCTATAAAATCAACTAATAATTCTACCACAAAAATTTGTGAAAAACTTGAAATTGTTTATAGGAGTTTGACTAGGAAACACTTGTAAAATTTACAAAAACCACATAAGTAAAGATAACAAAATCCATAGATTTATGCAATAATACAAAATAAAATTCTAAAATAAATGAATATGCACAAATTTGCTTGTCAATGTGCATTACTTATCCTACCTCAATCATATAAGAAGTGAACACCATCAGCCTTACAAGATATACCTAGCAAGAAAACTTGTTCACAAGTAAGGGAATAGTTGTAACCCTATATTGTATGTCTACCTACAATATCAATGGATTATCCAAACACCTATATAAGTAGTTGCTTATTCCAAACCAAAATAATAAAGGATAACATTGAACCTTTCTTCCAAATATATATTTAATTCACTAACATCATAACAAAATAGCACAAACTATGTATTGCCTGAAAAGAAGTAATATAAATTCATATATTGATTTCAAAATTAAAAATTGATTCTAAAAAACCCTTGTATTTACCTAAAGTGGAGAAATTTGTCTTCATAATATCCAATTGTTCATAGACAGGTTGAGAAGCCTCAAGCCCTTCAAATTTCCAAAATCAAAGGGAATTTCTCCATTCATTGATTGTTTGAAAGATCTATAGATGTTAAGGTGGAACGAATATAAGGGTAGTGTCGATTTGTACCTTTGGAAATTATATACAACTCTTCTTCATATTCATACCATATAAAAGAATATTGTTCATATCTCTTTGACAACACGAAGTCATTTTGACTTGGTGTAGCCATTGCTTTTAAATATAAAATATTGTGTGGAATAACACCTGATATACAATTGGAAGAAAGGTCCAAGATTTGGAGTTGCATTAGCTGGCCAATTTCTAAAGGAATATTGCCTATCAAATTGTTCTCCCTCATCACCAATACTCTTAATAACGAAAGATTTCCAATCGAATTTGGAATCCGGCCTATAAACTGGTTTTTCCCAAAGTCAACAACTTGTAACCTCTTACAATTTGTTACTAGATGAGAGATTGATCCTTTTAACTTATTATTTCGAAGAACTAATGAAGAAAGTTCACTTAGTTTACCAATGTTCTGAGGTATTCTTCCCTACAAACTATTATTTGCCAAATTCAATATTCGAAGAGAAGCACAGTTGGCCAAGTTGAATGGAATGTCACCATCTAAATTATTGTTGGCTAGACTTAACACTTGGAGTTGTGACAAATTTCCCAAGCTCAGAGGAATGTTTCCTGTAAACAAACTATCATTGAGTCAATTGTCATATTAGAAGACCATAACAATGGAATGTCTCCACTCAATGCATTCTTAGACAAATCTAAAGAGGTCGTTTGCATCCAAGCTGAAGTATTTGTCAAAAGGTAGCCTTCTAAGTAATTTTCTGAAAGATTTGTATATAGCAAGGATGAGCTAATATCCCATAGCCACAAGGGAATTTCTCCAACAATGTTGTCCTTAGCCAATGTCAACTCCTTAAGTGAGTATTGGGTTGAAATTTGTCCGTCAGTCTTACATGATACCAAGTGCAGACTGTCTAATTGAAAAGGGGGATCCATGAGGTACTAATGTTCAGTACACAATTGGATAAATACAAGTACTTTAAGTTGATGAGGTTATGAAAAAAAGTTTCCGAGATTGTTTGATTGTTGTTCTTGTTGAAAGTCACGGAGAGATCTCGAATGGAAGATGGCAATGCTAAGGAAGGAATGCTTTCGTTGAATCCATTGCTTTCAGCAAAGAGGCTGGTGAGGGAGGAAAGCCGACCAAGGGAGGAGGGAAGGGTCCCACTTAGTTTGTTACAGGAAATAGATAAGTCAGAGAAAGAAGAGAGATTGCCCAAGGAATCTGGGATGTTACCGCTGAACTGATTGGACCAGATATCAAGTTTAACTAGAGACGAAAGACTTCCCAAAAAAACCGGTATACTTCCACTCAATTGATCCCCGTGAAGGTCGAGAACGTTATAAGAAGAAAGTATACAAGATGGTAAACCCCCACTGAGTTGGTTTACACCAAGATCAAGATAAGAAAGACCGGTAAGCAGACAAATCATACGAGGAATTGTCCCACTCAAGTTGTTATAGGAAATATCTAAGTAAGAGAGTGAAGAGAGATTGCCCAAGGAATCTGAGATGTTACCGCTGATCTGATTGGACGAGATATTAAGATCATTTAGAGACGAAAACTTCCTAGAGAAGACGGTATACTTCCACTCAATTGAATGTTGGAAAGATAAAGAGACTTTAAAGAAAGTTTACCTGTACAAGATGGTAAATTTCCATTGAGTTGATTGCGAGACAGAGCAAGAAAAGTAAGATTGGTAAGCAGACAAATCGTACGAGGAATTCTTCCACTCAATTGATTTCCGTAAAGATTGAGTAAGTTTAAAGAAGAAAGTTTACCTATACAACATGGTAAACTTTGATTGAGTTGGTTGCGAGACAGAGCAAGAAAAGCAAGATTGGTAAGCAGAAAAATAGTACGGGGAATTGTCCCACTCAAATTATTACCTAAACGAAGATATTGAACATGAGAGACATTTCCAAGAGAGGGAGGAAGAGTACCTGCTAAATTATTAAAGCTTAAATGAAGATATTGAAGATGACCGAGATTTCGAAAACAGGGAGGAAGAGTACCTGTTAATTGATTGTCCGCTAAATCGAGCCGTGTGAGAAAACGAAGGTCGCACAAGCTATGGAATATGACACCACCGATCACAGAATAGCTAATATTAAGTGTGAGAACGTTCACTCACGAGATGAGAGTGGCATAGTAATCGTTGAGGCCGGTTTTGAAGAGGAGGAGGGCTTGGGATTCCATTTATGCAGTCCATGGCAAGGGCTAGCACAAATGCAAACGAAAACAAACAACATTCCACTGAGTTTGTGAAGAGCTTGGGTCATTTTACTACAAATCGGGATTAGGCAATAAAGACGGTAATACGAGGGAGGGTGAGAGAATGGAAGTGAAAATGCAGAGCGCGTGTAAAAGGCTATTTATAGAAGCTGAGTGTCGATTAGGAGAAGGCCTCCGCCGATTAGGAGAAGGCGAATCGCAGTGGAAACACAAACCTTCGAAGTGAAAACGCAAACCCAAAGCTCACTTTACCAGGTCATCACGCTTTTGACATTTGAGAGAAAATCAAACTTGTACCTCCCTTCTTCTTTTTCTGGTGTGACTAGAAAATGCTAATGATCACAGTCAATTGGAAATCCAAAAAGTATGTTTAGAAGATACCACGAAGAGATAAATTGATGACATTTACACTAGTATGGATTCCATTGATATTTTATGGAGCGAATTTGTCGGAAGATATTTTACACTCGTACTGATTGCATTGTCGGAAGACACTCCTGAATGGTATCTTCCATTGTGCTTTCTACATTAAATCCTTTAGTTGGGATCTTAAATCTTCTTGTGATGCTATTCAATCATAAAATATAAAAACAAATGTTAAAACATCTCATAGTAATGTGCCATTATAGTGCAAATGTTTTTCCTATAATATCAACGAGTAATTTTGCCACAAATAATTGTGAATAACTTGAAATTGTTTATAGGAGTTTGACTATGAAACACTTGTAAATTTTACAAAAACTACATAAGTGAAGATAACAAAATCCATAGCTTTATGCAATAATACAAAACAAAATTCTAAAATAAGTGAATAAGGATATGCATAAATTTGATTCTCAATGTGCATTACTTATCTACCTCAATCATATAAGAAGTGAACACCATCAACCTTATAAGATATGCCTAGCAAGAAAACTTGCCCACAAACAAAGGAATAGTTGTAACGTTGTATTTTATGTCTACCTACAATATAAGTGGATTATCCAAACACATATATAAGTAGTTGCTTATTCTAAATCAAAAGAATGAAAGATAACATTGAACGCTGCTTTCAAATATATATTGAAATTGCTAACATCATAAGAAAATAGCACAAACTATATATTGCCTAAAAAGAAATAATAGAAATTCATATATTGATTTTTTTAAAAAAAATTTGATTCTAAAAAACGCTTATATTTACCTGAAGTGGACAATGTTTTCTTTCTTCATAATATCCAATTGTTGAGCCAAGGGAACAAAAACTTCAAAACAACATCAACTTTTTGAAAGTATTTGTCCTTTTATCTCTTGTTTACCATAAGCAATGACAATGTACCTCCAAAACTTGCTCTCCATGACAATCCCACTATAATCTGATACCATGGAATTTCCATGCTTTTCTCTTGTTTGTTAGAAGATATAGGAAGAGGAGAAGCAAATTGTGGCCAAGAGCAATTCTTTGGAAGGGGACAACCCCATAAATTTGGATTCCCTATATATGATGATTCTGCAAATATATTCAACTTTTGTCCTTGGGGTATACTACCTGAAAGGTTGTTGTTGGACAATTTTAATGTCCCCAAGTAGTTTAGAGAGTCCAACTCCATAGGAATTTTTCCAAAGAGTCTATTTGTAGAAAGGTCTAGTGACTCAAGTTGACTCATTGCTCCCAAACTATTTGGAATAGACCCCATGAGATTGTTCATAGATAGATTGAGAAGCCTCAAGCCCTTCAAATTTCCAAAATCAAAGGGAATTTCTCCTTTCAATTGATTGTTTGAAAAATCTATAGATGTTAAGGTGGAACGGATATAAGGGTAGTGTAGATTTGTGCCTTTGGAAATTATATACAACTCATCCTTATATTCATACCATGTGAAAGAATACTCTTCATAGCTCTCTGACAACACAAAGTCAGTTTGACTTGGTGTAGCCATTGCTTTTAAATATAAAATGTTGTGTGAAACCACACCTGATATACAATTGGAAGAAAGGTCTAAGATTTGGAGTTGCATTAACTTGCCAATTTCTAAAGGAATATTGCCGGTCAAATTATTCTCCCTCATCAGCAATACTCTTAACAGTGAAAGATTTCCAATCGAATTTGGAATCTGGCCTGTAAACTGGTTTTGCCCAAAGTCAACAACTTGTAACCTTGTACAATTTGTTATTGAATGAGGGATTGATCCTTCTAACTTATTCTTTCGAAGAACTAATGAAGAAAGTTCGCTTAGTTTACCAAAGTTGTGAGGTATTCTTCCCTGCAAACTATTATTTGCCAAATTCAATATTTGAAGAGAAGCACAATTGGCCAAGTTGAATGGGATGTCACCATATAAATTGTTGTTGGCTAGACTTAACACTTGGAGTCGTGAAAAATTGCCCAAGCTGGGAGGAATGTTACCTGTAAACAAATTATCATTGAGTACTAAAATTGTCATATTAGGAGACCATAATGATGGAATGTCTCCACTCAATGCATTTTTAGACAAGTCTAAAGAGGTTATTTGCATCCAAGCTGAAGTATTTGTGAAAAGGCAGCCTTCTAAGTAATTTGCTGAAAGATTTATATATAGCAAGGATGGACTAATATCCCATAACCAAAAGGGAATTTCTCCAACAATGTTGTTCTTAGCCAATGTCAACTCCTGAAGTGAGTATTGGATTGAAATCCACAATGGAATTTGTCCGTCAGTCTTACATGATATCAAGTGCAGACTGTCCAATTGAAAAGGAGGGATCCATGAGGTGCTAATGTTCAGTACACAATTGGATAAATACAAGGACTTTAGTTTGGTGAGGTTATGAAAAAACGTTTCTGGAATTGTTTGATTGTTGTTGTTGTTGAAAGACAGGGAGAGAACTTGTATGGAAGATGGCAATGCTAAGGAAGGAATGCTTTCGTTGAATCCATTGCTTTCAGCAAAGAGGCTGGTGAGGGAGGAAAGCCGACCAAGGGAGGAGGGAAGGGTCCCACTTAGTTTGTTATAGGAAATAGATAAGTCAGAGAGAGAAGAGAGATTGCCCAAGGAATCTGGGATGTTACCGCTGAACTGATTGGACCAGATATCAAGTTGAATTAGAGACGAAAGACTTCCCAGAGAAGACGGTATACTTCCACTTAATTGATTTTTGTGAAGATCGAGAACCTTTAAAGAAGATATTTTACCTGTACAAGATGGTAAACTTCCATTGAGTTGGTTTACACCAAGATCAAGATAAGAAATATTGGTAAGCAGACAAATCGTAAGGGGAATTCTTCCACTCAATTGATTCGTGTCAAGATCGAGAACTTGTAAAGAAAAAAGTTTACCTATACAAGATGGTAAACTTCCATTGAGTTGGTTTACACGAAGATCAAGAGAAGAAAGATTGGTAAGCAAACAAATCGTAAGGGGAATTATTCCACTCAATTGATTCCTGTCAAGATGGAGAACTTGTAAAGAAAAAAGTTTACCTATACAAGATGGTAAACTTCCATTGAGTTGGTTTACACCAAGATCAAGAGAAGAAATATTGGTAAGCAAACAAATCGTAAGGGGAATTCTTCCACTCAATTGATTTCCGTGAAGACTGAGAATGTTTAAAGAAGAAAGTTTACCTATACAAGATGGTATACTTCCATTGAGTTGGTTGTTAGAGAGAGCAAGGAAAGTAAGATTTGTAAGCAGACAAATAGTACGGGGAATTGTCCCACTCAAATCATTATAGCCTAAACGAAGATATTGAAGATGAAAGAGATTTCTAAAAGAGGAAGGAAGAGTACCTGTCAAATTATTAATGCTTAAATGAAGATATTGAAGATGACCGAGATTTCCAAAACAGGGAGGAAGAGTACCTGTTAATTGATTGTCTGCTAAATCGAGCCGTGTGAGAAAACGAAGGTCGCACAAGCTATGGGATATGACACCACCGATCACAGAAGAGCTAATATTAAGTGTGAGCACGTGGTTCGTGGGGAGATGACACGATATGCCATGCCACGTGCAACAATCAGTTCCGTTCATCCACGAGATTAGAGTGGCACGGGAATCGTTGAGGCGGGCTTTGAAGAGGAGGAGCGCTTGAGATTCCTTTTGATGGCACCTATGCAGCCCATAGCACGAGCTTGCACAAATGCAAACGAGAACAAACAACATTCCACTGAGTTTGAGAATAGGGAGGGCCATTTTAATGACAAATCGGGAATAGGCAACAAAAACGATAATACGAGGGAGGGTGAGAGCATTGAAGTGAAAATGCAGAGGTGTAAAATGCTATTTATAGAAGCTGAGTGTCGATTAGGAGAAGGCAAATCGCAGTGGAAAGGTCATCACGCTTTTGACATTTGAGAGAAAATGCTAATGATCACCGTCAATTGGAAATCCAAAAAGCATGTTTGGAAGATACCACGAAGAGAGAAATTGATTGGATGATCGCACCTTCTTTTTCTGGTGTGACTAGAAAATGTGAATGATCACACCTTCTTTTCTTTTTCTGGTGTGACTAGAAAATGTTAATGATCACAGTCAATTGGAATTTGGAAGATACCGCGAAGAGAAATTGATTCCATTGTAAGTTCAAAGATATTTTATGAAGCGAATTTGTCGGAAAATATTTAACACTCGCACCGATTCCATTGTAAGTTCAATCATATTTTAGGGAACGAATTTGTCGGAAGATAATTGATTGAATGCAAAGTACACGTCAGATTCCATTAGTTCATTCATTTTTATTTCCATCCTTTTTGGAGGCATGGTTGTTTATTCCACGTCAAATCCAAAATGTTAATGATCACAGTCAATTGGAAATCCAAAAATTTGGAAGATACCGCGAAGAGAAATTGATTCCATTGTAAGTTCAAAGATATTTTATGGAGCGAATTTGTCGGAAAATATTTAACACTCGCACCGATTCCATTGTAAGTTCAATCATATTTTAGGGCACGAATTTGTCGGAAGATAATTGATTGAATGCAAAGTACACGTCAGATTCCATTAGTTCATTCATTTTTATTTCCATCCTTTCTGTAGGCATGGTCGTTTATTCCACGTCAAATTCAAAGTCCGTCAAACAAGCTAAACATAAAAAAATAAAATAAAATTTGGTTCTAATTAGAGTTAACTTTTCAATCCTTCAATCAGAATCTGTAACTAGTAATTACTCAATCATCACCCAACTCTTTTGTGTTAGCGTTCCTTCTAACTTGTATATGGCTCAGCTATTTTTGCCACATCACTATCTTGTGCATTATGAAACTACCTTCATTGGGTCCAGGAATCAACAATTTTTTTTAATGAGGGATTGACTTTTTCTTTTTCTGGGTTTTAGAATTTTCGATATACATATCCTATTACAATGATTTCTTATCTATGCATTGAGCAAAAGCGAAAAAAAAAAAACCATCAAACAGAAAAAAAGCAATTACATGTTGCCAAAATATCCACGAAGGAGGTTTTTAGTTTTAAGAACACAACAAGCTAAAAAAGGCTTCTTTAAATACAATCCAGAACATCTCGGAGAACTATCCAAGATCTTTAGCAAGCATCTTCAACATTCATAAAAAAGGGAACTTTGATATTGTAGTTTTATGAAAGTTCACATCCTTTTCGCATTATTTTTACATTTTAAATTAGCATTTCTTTATTTGCATGCATTCAATCTTTTCATTCGATTTTTTCAGCACTTTATCCGTCATTTTTAGTTATCAAGGTAAAAGGAACACTGATTTGATTCCTCTACCAAGAAATATAAATGTTCTTGGAGATATTGGACATACCCTACATGCTAACACAATTTTCTTTTTAGTTTATGTTCACAGGTTTCTTCGTTTCTTATTTTGCAAGTGTAGTAGAGAATAGGGTCATCTTTGGATACTATGAAACCAGACCAAAACATAATAAAATTCAGCAGTTTTGGTGTAGTTGGAAAGCTATGAAAAATATCTTTCCAATGAGGATAGACATTACCATATTTCATTAAGATTTCATACCTCAAACTCTTAAAAATAATAATGTTGTAGTTTGCAGTATGATGCTTATGTAGTCTCGTGGCACTTCTACATAAATGGTAGATTCGGTATTGCTTTTTGTCTTTTGTTCTTTTCATTACAAATTCATAAATTTATTTTCTTTTTTCTTTTCTCAAATTTATAGTGGTTTTGAAAGAAGGCCTTAGCAAGGCAACCTTGGTAGAGGAAGAAGCATGCAAGAAGCTGAAAAGAAAGTGACAAATATACCGTAGACAAAAGTACCAACCAAAAGTTTTAAGAATTGGAATATGGAAGCTTCAAAAAGCACAAGAAATTTAAATATCTAAAATTCAGAAGTTTATAAAGGCTCCAACCAAAGATAAAAGGTAAAAATTTTTATGCATGAAGATCTACAGCTAGATGGTGATACAAGTTTTGAGGTAGAAAGATGATAAAATTCTTGATGTCAAATGGTGAGGAAACTTTTGAAGGCTAAAAGCACCTGTATTTAAAAAAATTAAAGGGCCTAAATTTAATTTGGGGTATCCTACACCTGAACCCTTACATGGAGGTTCATTGGCCCCCATACCCTCTAGTCAACGTTGAGACCTTGCACATTGTGTGGAGGTGTACAACCTTCTAAGAACTGTAGTCCTTTTCTTGCAAAATAATATGTTGTATCTCTCAAAAAGGACAACAATAGCATAGAAGCCACATGAAAAATGACCTACAAATCTAAAGCATTAAATGCAAAAAATCTCCCACACCCAGATTATGGGAATCTCCAAAAGGGTTATATGGCAATAATGGTGGTAGTTGCTTAATCAAAAAATCATAACCATTTGGCATCTATGATTCTATATCCAGATACCTGAAGGAGACCAACAACTTAATGAGTCTACTTTGAGTCCATCTATGGATCTCATGCCCTAATGTCCTGATCCATCTCTTTTATGTGTGTGTTTATATCTTGATGTTTTTTTGCTTATCTATGTCGAGGAGAGGAAGTCTTCACATCGACACATTACCACCCTTTTAGCTTAGGTTTTATTATTGTTGTTTTTTACTTTTCTCTCTTACCCTTTTTTATCACAAGCCATTAGAGTAGGAAAAGTGTGCCAGAGATCTCATTTTATAAAGGAACCAATATTTGTTAAAATCTTGGAGGCCCTCGATTGAGTTGAACCCTCATGCTCTTGGGATTAGTCTTGCTAAGTCACTCTTCACAAGATGCGATCTATCCCATTCGTCTGTTCCACACCATGTCTGACGATTAGAACAATTGGAGGGGACAACATTTTTTATCAAGTTTTTTCAAGTTTTATAAGAGGGTACAAATATCATGTTTTCTTTTAGCTACCAAATTACAATAGGACTAAACAGTGGCCACAAATTTTATATCAAATCTAAATATTAGGTGCTTAATCACTCATTTTCAAAATTAATTTTATTAATTCATTGTATTTTTAGCATTTTGTTGACTTTGTAATGAGTGTTGTAAATTTATATATAAAAGAATGTGCATAATTCCAAATAAATTCAAACTTCATCCTTCTTTTAACATTTAGGCATTAAATAAAAAAGATACATATAGGCACACTCTAGGTTAACTTACATGGTTAGCATACATGTTGGTTCATTTTTGAAGAACACAAGCTTATACTAAGAGGGGGATGAACAATACAAGATAACACTTTTACATTTCTTATCAAAATTATAACAACATAATATCAATGCAATGAATGAAACAATGCACAAATCACCATACACATAGGAGACACATATTTAGTGTGGTTCATCCAATGTGGGCTACATCCATGAAGAAATATTTCTTATAAATTTTCTCAACAAATTTTGTGGGCACCAACCCTATTATAATATGGAATTCTATCCACAGGAGACACCTATCCCCTCTCACAATTTTGTAGACCTCAATCCACAGGAGACACCAATCTCCTCTACTCTATTTCATGGACCTCAATCCATAGGAGACACCAATCTCCTCTATTCTAGTTTGTGGACCTCAATCCACAAGAGACATCAATCTCCTATGCTCTGGTCTACTCCAAAGCCTTCTCACAACTTTGATTAAATCTTCTCACAAGCCTGCACACAACTCTACTCAAATTTTCTCATTAACTTGCTCACAAATCTGCTCATAAAACCTACTCAAATATGCTCACCAAACCTGATCACAATTCTTCTCAAATATGCTCACAAAACTTGCTCAATTTTTCTCACCAAACCTGCTCAAAATTGCTCATAAAACTTGCTCAATTCTACTCCCCAAACATGCTCACAATTTTGCTCAAACCTACTCACAATTTTTCTCAAACCTTCTCATAAAACCTACTCAATTTTGCTCGTCAAACCTGCTCATAAATCTGCTCAAATATGCTCATAAAACTTTCTCAAATCTACTCACCAAACCTGCTCAAAATTATGCTCAAATCTGCTCACAAAACCTATTCAATTCTGCTCACCAAACCTACTCAAAATTACTCAAAAAACCTCCTCAATTTTCCTCACCAAACTTGCTCACAATTCTACTCTAACTTACTCACAAAACCTGCTCAAATATGCTCACAAAACCTACTCAATTCTGCTCATCAAACCTACTCACAACTCTGTTCAAATCTGCTCATAAAACCTGCTCAAATTTGCTCACCAAACCTGCTCACAATTTTGCTCAAATCTGCTTATAAAACCGAGTCAATTATACTGACCAAACCTGCTCATATCTTTCCAAAAAAAAACAATGCTGATATGTTTCAATGTGCTTTTCTCAATTGAAGCAATTCATACATATTCTACCTAGACTTATTTTATCTTCAATAACATATAGAAACTGGTATGCATTAACAAATCCTCAATATTTTATTTACATTCATTAAGTTTGTCGCTTTCACATGTATTAGATTTATTGCATTCAAAATGATAGCTTTAGTTTAGCACTTGATGATTGACCTTCTTATGTACTCCCAAAATCAATCAAATCCAATGCACAAATTTGCTTCACAAATATTATCTATAAATCTTGCACTTTCATTTCTAATATCACTCAAAATCAATGCACAAATTTACTTCATAAAGCTGATCTATAATTCTTGCACTTTCATTTCCAATATCACTCTAAACCAATGCACAAATTTGCTTCTCATTTGTAACTCTTGCACTTTTATTTTCAATATCAATAAACACTAATGAACATCAAATCAATTCTTATACCTCCAACCATATGACATCAAAAATATTTTCCTCAAACAAAACCACCCTTGAGAAAGGAATTAAATCACCATACCTCTAAATCTGCCACAATGATGATGAGCTTCCCCAAACCTATCTTTAACAAAAATAGTTTCCTTTTGTTCCTCCAAAAATCTAGTTAGTAATATTCTCTTTCTTGCACAGATATTAAATCATCCACCTATGAACCCTTTTTAATATGCAAAATACAATTTAAAACCAATTGCCAATAACACCTTATATCTCTTTCTATTGATATGCAAAAATTAACTCCCTCACACACTATACAACATACAATTTTCAAATAAAAACATAATACACCTTATAACTCCTTTCTTTTAATATGCAAAAATAATTCCCTCACACACTATACAATTTTCAAATAATCTAATACACAATATAACTCCCACTTTAGATATAAAAAAACAATACCCTCATACAAAATACAATTTCCAAATAAACCTAAAAGACCTTATAACTCCCACTCAATTTAATTTAATTCAAAATCAACAAAATTCAAGTCATGCACCATCGCGATTCGAAACTATGACCTCCCATGACGCAATGCTTTCAGAAGCGCTTGTAACCAACTATGCTATCGCAATAGGTAGAACAAAATGGGGTGCATAAAATTTATAATAATCTTATGCATTAATCCAAAGCTCAATACACGTGATAAAATGACGTCAGGGGGTTTCGACCCCGTGACCTCCTTCACAATAGCGCTCATGCAAGCCAACCAACCACTGGGCTACCCCAGTCGAGTGAGACATGATAGGTGCACACACAGATTTATCTTTGTCTAGAACTTGCACACCTTTGAATATTCGTTGTCTTTTTCTTTGTCATTCGCATTAATCACACACAAAATTCATTAATAAAAAATGTTTGTGTCAATCAAAGGTGGAATAAATCAATGTATTTATATGCTTCTAAAATGGTCTTCGAATTTCCTCCAAGGTCGGCTCAAACTTATATTTGATTTTCCTCCAAAATATTGGCTCCTTTGGGTTATAATATTTAATTTAAATATTATAACATACTATTTTAAATCCATAAATATTTAAATTCTTTTGATTTAAATAATGCATACTTATGTCCCATCCTTTGTCCATATATTTTATAAACCTTTGTCCTCAAGCCTTTAAACCTTTATAATTTTAAATCCTTTGTCTCAAACCTTTAACCCTTCTTGATTTAAACCTTTTTGTCCCAAGTCTCTTAAAAATTTTCTTTATAATATTTAAATATTATAATCCTTTCCTTAAAAAATATTTGTCTTGCTTTGCACTAAACCTTTTCCTTGAACCTTTCCTTAAAAATAGTTTCCTTGCTTTGCACTATACCTTGTCTTGAATAATTTGTCCATCCTTATAAACTCATCACCCTTGAAGAATATTTTTGCCTTGAGTACCATGCACCCTTTGACATTGCCTTGAGTGTCATACACCCTTTGACATCAATGACAACTCAATATTTCCAATAATTTTTTGTTTTATTAAGAAGGAATTTTTTTCTCTTTTCAACATTGATTGTAAATTAAAAGTGCACATAGATCTTATAATTTCAATAGAAAACAAAAATTTATTTTGAGATTTATATTTAGGCATAAAACCAAACTCACACATAGTTGCAATCCTAGGCTAGCTTGATTATTCACATGCATGTCTCGATCTCCCACTTTAAAAGAAATATATATACAAGAAGTAGATTTTGCAAGTGTGAAATAAGATATAATTATTGCTTGTTGTCATAGTCCCTATTTTCTTGTCTTATTTTTCTAATATCTACGGGATAAAAGGGAAACCTCTCACAAAAAGAGATAACTTAAAGTCTAGGATATAGGTGGACTCTTCATAAAATTTCTTGGTACTTTCATTCTTAGCTAGTTTCAATATAGGGTTTTGTCATTTTTTGCTTTTAATTTTAATAATTCACAAAGTAACTCACAAAAGAAAAAGAAAATTTGGAAGTCAAGGAATTATGATGTGTCATTGAAGGGTATAATAAGGAAATATAAATTTCTTTTTACATTTATTTAAGCATCCAAAAGTTAAACTACATGTAGTATTTTGCACAACTAGGATAAAACTTATCAGTATGCATTCCTTCTTCTACCATTGCTCAAAAGAAAAAAAAAAACATTTTTTATTAGTTTTAGAATTATTACTTTAGCAAGAGAAAAATCAAAATTGCATGTAGGATTATTTTATGCATCTATGTTTTCATTTGCATTGCATTATCAATATTTGTGTTTAGCTAATAGGATAAACCAAACCTTAGGTTCTTGAAAATCAAACTCATTTAACTAGATTTACGAAAATTGATAAACTACACTTAGTGAACCCACAAAAAAAATTCTTCACCAAATATTAAACCTTGAAACGATGAAGGGTCAGCATTAGGATCTTCCTGTCTAAGTGTGAACTCATGGGTTCTAGGGGTCTATGTTCTTGAATCTTGGAATCACATATTTGGTGAACCCAAAATTAAAATTTGTGTCATGGCTCCTAGGGTAGAGTGAAACTTAGGTGTTTGTAAAACTAAATAGATTAAACTACATTAGGGAAAATTTTAAGCCCTTGGTGAACCCAAAAATGCCCACCAAAAATAACAATGCATAGCATAAAATAATAACGAGTTAGTAGCAGTACTCTCTCATTCAAGTGTGGATGACCCTTGAAGAAAAATTTGAAGACCAATGCCTTTGTGTACCTTTTGGTGTCCCACATATTTGGTGAACCTGATGTGAATACTACATGGGTCCCTATCCTTCCTTTTCACTAAACCTTAATTTTAAATATAAATTAATCACACTTAATTAAGACTACCTATTTTTTTTCATAGTATAGATTGCATTATTTTAAGATAATAAAAACATAACCAATTATTAGTCCTATTGGAGTAAGTATAATGACCCATTGAGTAAACCAATGTACCAACCTTGAGAGTTATCCCTTTTGACTAGTATATTATGGTGCGTTAATAGGAGTCATAGGCGGGTTGATTTTCATTAGGGATATAAGGGCTATAAAACATCTTCTCTTTCTTCTCTAACAACTCTAGAAACAAAATTTTAATAAATTTAATGTCCTTTATCTATATTATGGTTGAACCCACTTACCTTACTTGAAATATTGCGTGATAATTTGCATGACATCTGAATACCTTGCCTAACCTTCTGTAGAATCAATTGGTGATTGAAAACCTAAATTTTGAAGAGGAAGAGGAAGAAGAAAATCTTCCTTATATAACTCATCCCCTATTCATAATGAACTAGGGGAAAGGGCTTTCCTAATAGGGAATAGGTAATCCATGCAAAGTTATTTAATGTTTAATGAAGATCCCTTAACCACTTTTGTTGTAGAGGAATCCCTCCTAGGTATTTCACAACAATCTAGATCTAACTCCTTGAGCTCTCAACAAAGGGACCCTTTCAATGGGTCTTTGTACCTAAATGTAAATTTTTCTAATCTAAAAAAAAATAGGGTCCAATCCCCTATCATCACCATAACCATAGAGGGGATTCCACCTAATATCCCATCCTCTTATAGAAATTAAGGGTCTATACCTCCCAAAATGAAACCATTTGGACTAAATCATATTTTTTCTCAACTTGCTAATATTCCACAAGTGCAAAATATGGAGATATTTTCTAGCATGCCTAACCCTTCAAATCTAATATCTTCTAATCCTTTTATTAGCATGACTTCTTCACAAATCCTAATTCTCACCAGCATTGCTTCTACTAACCCCTTTCTTCTAAACAATTCCATAGTTAACAATATGCATATCCCTTTTGGATCAATCCATCCAAATGCCCAATATTATCCACTATATAATTCATAACACCACCAATCCCTTATCCTAAATTATAAGATATAAATACTAAGTTAGAAAAATTAGTTAAATAAAATTCATAATTTAAATAATGGTTGGCTTCTATTCAAGGATCCACAACAAAGAAGTATTCCTATAAGAACTACTGTAACCAACTTGTATACCGATCTCTAATTAAAAAACCTTATCCTCCAAACTTTGTGATGCCAAAGTTTCATATGTATAGGGGAGAAGGTGATCCAACAGATCACCTTTGAATCTTTCAAGTCACTTGTCATGATATTGTCAAATCAAGTCATACACTTTTAAAATAAACCTATTAATCATGTACTCTTTCAAGTCCATCTTTATAGTGCAAATGGAGAAGGCGAGCCTGGCCTTGTTGAATAGGAGGTCCATGGTTTGAACCTCTGCGATGCAAAGGGGGACACAAAGAATGTGTGTTAAATTCCCTATTGATAAGCATAGCTCTTGACTTTACAAGGTATCATGGTTGGGAGAAGACTACTTAGCCATGTGTGTTGGTTGTAGGAGTTTCTCACACTAACCTAAAAAAATTTCCAAATAAAAAAAATCATGTACCTTTTCAATAGGCCAATCAAAGCATATATCTTTAAATAGGCCGGTCAAAAAATTATGTGCTTTCAAATAAGTCAACCTGATATGTGCTTTTAAATAGGCCAATCAATTACATGTTTTTAAATAAGCCAAACAATTATATGCTTTTAAATAAGGAAAGTAACTATGTGCTTTTAAATAAGTTAAGCAATTATATGCTTTTAAATTAACCAAGTATGAACTTTCAAATAATCTAAGCAATTATTTACTTTTAAATAAACCAATTAAGTATGTGCTTTAAATAAACCAAGCAATTATGTGCTTTTAAATAAGCCGACTAACTATGTACTTTTAAATAAGCCAAGTAATTATCTACTTTAAAATAATCCAACTAAGTATGTGCTTTTAAATAAGCAAGCAATTATGTGCTTTTAAATAAGCCAATCTATTATGTGTCTTTAAATAGACCAATCAATTATGTGTTTTTAAATAAGTAATATATTATGTGCTTTTAAATTAGCCAATATATTGTGTTTTTTAATAAGTCAAATTTAATTATGTGCCTTTAAATAGTCCTATAAATTGGAAAACCAATCACATCCTATGGATTTAAATAGACCTATCAATTTACACATGTCAAATACTCCTCTTTGCGCATCACACCTAACAGATGATCAAGCAAAGCAATGTTCTTTAATCAAATCACTTAAAGGTACTTCACACATGAAAGGTAATCATACCTAAAGAAATACCCTCTTGGTTGGGGGCATCAAGTTTGCTCCAACACAATCAAAACTAATAGATCATGTGTCTTTAAATGGACCAAACAAAATTATGTGGATTAAGTTAGGCCAATTGAATTATGTGTCCTTATATGTACCAATTTGTACATAAACAAAATCAAAATATATCCTTAAATAAACCAATCTAGACATAAATGCAATCAAGATATATATTTAAATATACTACTCAGACATGTTTCTTTTATCTTAAACAATTATTTCTCTCTCTTACCAGCCCAATCATCAAGCAATCAAACTCGTCATTTCTAGTCTTCATTAATTCACCATACCATATTCACCAATGTGTTTCCATCAACCCCATGAGAATCAAGTTTCCTCAGTTCAATGTAGTGCTCACCTCAAAAAATCGAGGGGAAATATCAATGCATAGCCACATTTAATACCTTATTTAATGCATCCATTTTAGACTTAGAAAATTGGTACCCCTTTTGCAAAATTGATATGTATATGGTAACTTTTGAAGCATTCATTTCACAAAAAATGCTCCAAAAGGGGGTAAATGTAGACACCCAATTTTGTACATTAGAAATGTCAATAATCACCCTTTTATACCCAAATTTGGGGTAAAAATACCCCATCAACTTTGTCCTTACCAAAAATTAGAAAAACAACCTCTAAATTTCACAACATAATAAAAAAGGAAAGCAATAGTTATGATCATAATCTAAAATTTGTTGCCTAGGGTGGCAAATTTTCCAAATGTGAATATGTTGTATCACGTGGTAAATTTATAGACTCCTTTTTTAACCTAGTTGTTACACTTTAGGTACCATAATTGAACTAGAAAAAGAAAATCCATGAATTCATTGGCTCACAAATTTATCAGTAGCAAATTCATATATAACAAATTTACATCTGATGCATAGCCAAAGTTCTAGTCCACATGTCATTTCCTGTTAGAGGTAGTTATCCCCTAATGCCATATCCAATCATCCCAAATGATTGTCAATCAAATCAATTAAGTCCTTAGTCTATCTTCTAATAAACCTCTCTAAATATCAATTAAGGCAATTAACTCTCAATCAATACCTTTGACTAGTAATCAAATTTTAACAAAATATCTCTAAGTAATAATCAACTCCATGTGACTGTTAATAAAGGTAGTTAACATGTAATCAATCAGCCTAACTCCTCCTAGCTTGACACCTTACCCCTCCCATAGGTGCCTATCATTTCCTATATAATGGTCTCTTTTGGATGACATTTTCAACAAAACTATCTAAGTAACAAGGTGTTGTCAAAATTTCAAGTGAAAGGAGCTCTCTAAAACATCCAAGTCCTCAAGCATCGTTGGTAAGTTTAGATAATTTATTTGATGTTGCCTTTATTTTCTTCATGTTTTCCTTTTTATATTATGATCGTAACCATTGATTTATGTCTAGTTGTTTATTCATTATTATATAGTCCTTGTAGCCACATTAATCCGTAACAAAGCATAGTATTCATGTTTATATTATAGGTCATTCCAGGGAATGTATGGCATAATAGGTATATGATTGGATCTTGTAGATACTCCTAGTAGTGACTTGTAGCTACTTGCAGTCCCCTTTCATGATTTTCTTTGTCTAGGAAAAATTTACCACCTAAAATATATCTAGACAACAAATTCATTATAGTAGCCTCAATCATAGGATTGTGGGTCAATACCATCCGATTTTAATTTTGCAACTTATATCCTCCTATGGATTCTACTATATCAAGCCTACACACCATTTTAGACCCCTATTCTCTCATTTTTGTTGCAAGTAAATAAACTTGTTGCCCATAACTATTTTAGGTGGTAGATTCTCTTCTTGCACTTCAGCCTCAAATTTTCTTAGCCACCTAGTTTCACATCTGATTAATCCACTTATTTTTTCCCCTTTTACAAGCCCACATCATCAACCCCCATTTTTTTCTCTTTGTCATTCCTCTTGGATTACAAAAAATAAATTTTCTTACCACTACACTTTTGGGGGGGAATTCATAATAGGTATATGCGACATCCATTTTTAGGTTCATTTTTTAATTTAATGTTTACAATATAGGTTCTAACTATACCAATTAGATAGTTAGGTGTATCTTGCTATTTGATAAGCTTCCAAAATATAATCCCATTTTTAATCTATTTATTTTGCAGATTTTTATATATTCTCTAGCTGAAAATATTCTAGGTGACAAATTTGCACACAGGTGATGTATTCTTTAGGTGATAAATTCACACGCAAGAAACATATTCGTTATGCGGTGAATGCATACATAGAACATATTTGCACCAACCACTAGGATAGGTAAATACAATTTTTATTTTCTTTTTCTACAACTAGTGTAGGTTGTTTGTTGTATCGTGGTTGCATATTTCTTTATTTTTATCTTTAAAACATGCATAAAAAGGAAAATTAAATGAATCTACCATTTGTATTAGGATTGCTATCTACTTCATAGGCATTTAACTAGAATCGTGTGTAGATTTGCACTAGGATAATTTGTATGCTTGCATTTTTCTTGCACCCTTGTTTTAAAGAAAGAAAAGAAAAAATATCATTTCTCGTAACTGTTAGCATAGTTAGCACTCAACAAAGCTAAATCACATATAGGCTAGTGCTTATATTATGCACCTTTGTCTTCATATTGCATTGCATCTTTAGCACCTTGCACATTAGCTCCTAGGGTAGAGCAAAACCTAGGTGTTTATTAAATTGAACATATTAAACTAGATTAGGGAAATATTTAAGCCCTTGGTGAACCCAAAACCTCCCACCAAAGATAACAATGTGTAGAACCAAATAACAATAAGTTAGAAATATGTTTTCAATGATACCAAAATTGTTGAATTCTACTATGTTTTGGTTTTGTTTCAAAGGATCCGAATATGAACCTATTCTCTACTCCTACATCTGCAAAATATGAAATGAAGAAAACTATGAACATAAACTAAAAAAAAATGTGTTAGCATGCAAGGGTATATACAATATCTCCAATAACATTGATATTTATTCATAGAGGGATGAAACTCCTATTCCATTTATTTTGAATAAGTAAAAATGATGGATAAAGTGCCCAAAAGATCAAATGCATGCAAATAATGAAATGTTACTTTGTAATGTAAAAATTATGCCAAAAGGATGTGAACTTTCACAAGACTACATTACCAAAGTTCTCTTTTTAATTTCAATTGAGGATGATTTCCAAATATCTTGGATAATGCCCCAAGATGTTCTATATTATACTATAAGAAGCCTCTTTTAGTTTGTTGTGCTCTTAAATCTAAAAATATCCCTCATAGATATTTTGGTAGCATGTAATGGCCTATTTTGTATTGCTTTTTATTTTCTTTTACTCGATGCATAGATGAGAAGTCATTGTAATAGCATGCCACTATGGAAAATTCCAACAACCAAAACAAAAAAAATTGTCAATCCCTCTGATACCCCCCATGAAGATAATTTCATAATGCTTCCTAATGAACATTTGTATATTCGTGCATAGTTTGAGAGGTGGAAAAAAAGGTTGATTGATGTGCCAAGACAGCTGGGCATGAATCAATTATCTCATTGCCCACAACATGCTCATTCTTGGATCATCATTTTGCACTAAATGAAGGGGACTTTTCTTCCTTATTTTTTTTTAACTACCCCATATATTGAAGGGCAACTTCTAATTATTTCGCTAGGTCAACCACATCCTAAAATGAGGAGATGATATTCATTTCTAAAGGGTATACAATTTTCTCTTGTAAATTATATATGAAAATATGTAAGAGGTTTCTTGGTGGTAGAGCACAAGGGAGCTTTCTAACTAATGCATGGCATCATATTAAGAATTTATTAAAAGATTCATTCTTGCCTTGTATTAGTTGACAGATAATCAATTCTACACTTTTTTGTGATATAGATAACGAATTTCTGGATGAACATCTTTTATAGATCACTAAATTTTTTGATAGAGTGATAAGGTAGTCGAAAAAACCATTCTAGGGCCTCGTCACCAAGAATTGTAGGGAAATTTTTTGATAACAATACCTCATCATAGGAGATTTCACGGCATACAACTTGAAAAATTCAAAGGTGATTTTTTGGGTAACCTTCTTCCCAATACATCTGAAACTAAGGTATCATAAATTTTAGAGTATAACATTTATTAATTAGATTAGGGTCAATAGGTTGATTATAGTAGTCCCTATAGGAATGCTTCTTTTTCATGGATCGTTGAATAGAAACCAATTGTTGTTTAAATTTTAAATTTTTTTTAACTAGTTGCTCTAACATAGAATTTATATTTTGAAACCTAGGATAAGATATTGGTGGTGTTATGAATTAAGGTTGTGAATTATGAGAGTTTGGATGGGTTGATCCAAAAGGAAAAACCATATTGTTAATTGTAGAATAATTAGAAATAAAAGAGTTAGTAGAAGAAATCATGGGAATAGGAATTTGTGAAGAAGGCATGTTGATGAAAGGATTAGAAGATACAAGATTTGAAGTGTTATGCATGCTAGAAAAGATATCCACATTTGGAACATGTGGAACACTAGAAAGTTGAGAAATATGATGATTTAATCTCATTGGTTCTATGTTGAGAGGTAGAAACCTCTAATTCCAATAGGAGGATGGGATGTTAGGTGGCCTCCCTTATATGGTTGTGGTGATGATGGGAGATTGGACCCCATTCTTGTTAGGTTAGATGGATTTACATCTATATATAGAGATCCATGGGATGGTTCCCTTTGTTGAGAGCTCATGGAGTTATATTTGGGCTGCTATAGAAGATCTAGAAGGAACTCTCTCATAGTAGAGGTGGTTAAGGGTTCTTTGTCAACGCTCAAATTTTTTTACATGGATTCTTAATTTTCTCTAAGGAAGGTAGCTAGGTGGTCAATATATCTAAATTCTACTTCGCCTTGTTCATTATGAATAGGGGAAGGGATTCCAAAGGGAGGATTTTCTTCTTCCTATTGCTCTTCAAAATTTGGTTTTTCAATAACCTTTTGCCTCTCTATAAGCTCAAGTAGGGTATTTGGATTTTACACCATTTGTCATGCAATTTTTTGATTGAGGTAAGGGGGTTCAGGCATGGTCAAGGACAAAGGAGATTAAATTTATTAAAGTTTTATTTCAAAAAAATTTAGAGAAGAGAAGATATTTTATAACCCGTATGTCACCTTTGAAAGCAACTTGTCTTATGTCTCTCATTATCCCACCATAATTTAATAGCCAAGAGATAAAACACAAGGCTTTTATGTCGATTTACTCAAGGGGTTGTTAATCTTGATTGAGTAGGATTAAAAATTTTGTTATGTTCTTGTTATCTTAATTGAAGAAATGATGGATAAAGTGCTTGAAAAATCAAATGCATGTAAACAGAGAAAAAATTATTTGAAATGTAAAAATAATGCCAAAAATATGTGAACTTTCATAAGACTATAATACTAGAGTCCCTTTTTTTATGCCCATTGAGGATGCTTGTCAAATATCTTGGATAGTATCCATTGGTATGAAATCTTCCTATGGAAAGGTTTGTGCACCCATAGACCTTGACCAATATTGAATGGCCTCAAAACTATGAGGATTTGAGGTCAATATCTAGAAAAGGTTAGTTCCTTATGAATACCTAGCTACTTGTATCTAAACATATGGAAAAAGGGGTGTCGAAAGAAATTAATAGAGCTAAATCTAGAACTTATGGTGGTGTGGATTAGGCCACATCAAGACACATGGAAGAGATCATTCCATAACATAAATAAATTGCCTAATAGACCAACTTATTTCTCACCAAATGTAGAACATTTTTACTTACATCAATATGTATCTTTTCAGAGTGTAAATTCTAGAAAAAGTAAATGCATCATGAGCGTGAATCCAAAAAGCAGAATAAACACCATTAACATTCCACAAGATAAAATTAGAAATAATTAGTCACTCATACATACACACCCAACAATTGAATTGAACCAAAGGCCAAACAATAATTCTTTTGTATTAATGTGCAAGACCCTTTCTTACATGCCAATTGTAAAAGCCTAAGAGCCATCCTTTATAAATGCCTTGCATTCTAGTATATATAGATTTTACAATGAATTTTGTTACAAATGGTCATGATAGCTGATCATGAAAAGTTGTTATGTTAGGGGAGTTTCCAGGTTGTATATATTTTCTCTTACTTTTCACTTTGTAGTCGAAGGTGACTGTCAGGTGAGAGTGGGCCTTGCTAGATGCATCTGAAGCCTTGATTTACTGATTATTTAATAGTTTTGTTCCTTCATGATATTCTATGTGCTAAGTTTGTTTCTAGTGGATTTTTAGACCCTGTCCAACATCTATGATACCCCATTTTTTTGACAAGCCTAACACTTAGCCATTTTCTTGCAACTTTTCACCCTCTTGCTTGCTTGGACACAGAACTAGGAAGTTTTTACCATTTATTATATACTGATTCCCATGCATGGCCTCCCAAGAATTACTTTTTCTATCTATCAATCATCTTGTTTACTCAAAAAGGTTCATGTGGGTGGATACAACCAAAAATTCACCCACATCTTTGGTGACTCATAGGAGATTTTCACTTTGTGGAAATAATAAACCCAAGTGGCCATCCTTTGATTAAAGCACTTTATAATGGGAGAGAAATGGAAGAAGGGAATAAAAATTAAGTTGGAGGAAGAGACAACTACCAACTATCATAATATAAAGGAGGGTGGTGGGTGACGGGGTGGGAACTACATGCACAACAAGGTAGGACAACATGGAGAAAATAAAAGGAAGGGGAATACAAAGGGGAGAAAAAAGGATAAATGGAGAGAGATAGATGAAGGAAATAGAAACAAAAGCTAACAAGAGGGAAAATAAATAAATAATGCAACAGAAGGAGGGCTAAACGTTTCATCAACTCAAGGAGTTTATGACCGAATTAGCCAAAAAATAATAGAAAAATAGGAAAAAAAAGATAAAACAAAGGAACAAAAGGAAAAATAGTGCCAAGAATACCTCATAAAAAATATAAATAGTACTAGATCCATGGGACACCCCCATAGAGTAGTAGACATAATCACTTGGTTCATGAGATATCCTCAAGAATTGCACTTCCATAAGCATACTCAGCTATATCCCAAAGTTATTTCAAGGATAGATAGATTTCCAAATACACTTGTCTACATTGCACAATACTTTCTTTCTCACATTATTTAACAGGAACTTCCTCTACAGATCCAAGCACACCATGAGAAATTTTAGTTGCACCCTTGTATTCATCCTCGTTTCTAAACAATGGCTCATTTACTACACCTAAGGTGTTCTATATATAGGGAAATTCTATTAGCTGATAATGGGATGGCCACTTTCCTTGAAATATTTGGTTTGAAAATAATCGTTAGCCAGTACCTTTATTAGTAAATTCATATCCTTACTTTCGGTTACCTTTTTATCTCATGTCCTCATTTGTAAAGACGTTTTTTCCTACTTACATGGGTCTTTATAGTCTCGTATCATGCGATCATGGATCTATAGGTCTACATATTTTGTACTATTTTTATCTTATCCATTGGGTTGCGGAGTCACAACATTAAAAGCAAAAACAAAAAAAGAAGACAATGAGGGAATGGGGAGAAAGATCTATTACGAAAATGATTTATGATACTTGGAATTCCTTATTCCACAAATCATGGAATTTTGGTTAGCTTGAAATAAATTAGTGGAATAATTCCCCTTGCAACTTTTGTATAAGATGATGTCAACTATTGAGCGGCTATGCACCAACTGCATTTTATTATTTACTTGTTAGCTATTTACACAAAATTAAAGCATGCTTAACACACCTAAGCCTAGATATTTTCTATAGATTATTCGATGAATCTATAGTGTCCAAACCATTTAGTACCAAACTTAAGTTGTTCTTAATGTACCATTGGGTGTGGTCCATAATTATCATCAACTCTTGTGAAACTCCATCTAGGTTCTATATTTTGCCTTGGAGTCTCTATATTCTAGCCACAAGTGATCATCATAGAATGCATTCTTGCCATGTCAACCCGACCTCTAAATGTTGGCCCTATGTAATATCCCTCAAAACAAGGAAACAAGAAAACACAAAAATATAAACTAAAAAGGTTTATATATATATATATATATATATATATATATATATATATATATGATCAAGGAGAAGGATTCATAAATCCCTATCCAACCTTAGACCAACTTAATTTGACATCCCCTAATTTTCTCAAGAACTATACCATACAAGATTTTCCTTATGCAAGTGCCTTCTATGTAGGTGTATCTCATGTCATGCACATAATTCCATCCATCTCATCATTCTTTATGAGCTAGACTTACCACCCTCGATCATTGGAAGGTATACACGCATCTCCATACTTCACACAAACCATTATGTGTGGGTATGCTATGTGCATTGTGAGTTAAGCTATCAATATCATCCTCTAACAAGCTATCTTAACTCTTGGTATGAACTTCTAAACCTAGATAACCAATATCCCTAAGGGGGTCTTAAGCCCTTAGGTCATCCTCTAAGTTCACCTAGAACTTACACCATTTTATTATTATTATTTTAAAATCTCATAAGAATACAAAGGATAAATCTAGATACTAAATCTAACAAAATATGCGAAATTAATCAAACATAAAACATTCATTAAAGGGAAACATACGATAAAAAATTAAATAATATTGCAATCAAAAAGGTTATCAAAATACAATAATCAACAATGTTCATTTAATACATAGGCAAATATGGTAAACCCCATACTCTCAATAATTACTTTACATTTAATCCATTGGGGAAATATCCCCACAAATCTAATCTACTGCATAATCAAGCAAGAAGTAAGGTAGAGAGCAAACTTGTGAAGTAGTCCATCTCATGACTTTGGTCCTCCCACTCTTCCATCAATCAAGTGAGGATAGTAGGGGATCAAGACACTCATGGATCCGGATAGACATGCTTCTAAATGCATTTACTTATTTATTTGCCAAATTGCAACTATACAATTAACCCAAGCAATTCAACTTTCTAATGCATAGTTATTATCATAGAACTTCCCTTTCTATGACCCCTCTCATCTACTTATGAGAGTCATTCTACCATGCATCCCACCTTATGCTTTATTTGCAATAAATGATCCAACCCTCACTTAACAATTAAAGTCCCATACCCTTAACTGTTTAATGAACTGGATTCTTTCATCTTATTTAATTAAAGCAAACCGCTTTAATTTTACCACAAAAATTTCTTATCATTTCATAAAGTAAGGTCCCATACCCTCATTTTACAAGATGAATCATAATCATATTTATTTTCCATAAAAACCTTTCCATTTCATAAAGCAAGGTCCCATACCCTCATTTTACAAAATGAATCATAAACATATTTATTTCCATAAAAACCTTTCCATTTCATAAAGCAAGGTCCCATACCCTCATTTTACAAAATGAATCATAAACATATTTATTTTCCATAAAAACCCTTTCCATTTCATAAAGCAAGGTCCCATACCCTCATTTTACAAAATGAATCATAAACATATTTATTTCCATAAAAACCCTTTCCATTTCATAAAGCAAGGTCCCATACCCTCATTTTACAAAATGAAACATAAACATATTTATTTCCATAAAAACCCTTCCATTTCATAAAGCAAGGTCCCATACCCTCATTTTACAAAATATTAAATCTACAACCCAACCCCACCCCCCACAACACTTTGGCTCTAAATAAGCTACGCACAACACTTTGGCTCTAAACAATGCACAACACTTCGGCTCTAAAAATGCTACACACAACACTTCGGCTCTAAACAAGCTACACACAACACTTCATATCTAAATAAGTTATGCACAAAACTAGCTCTAGATAAGCTATGCATAACACTGGATCTAGATAAGCTACGCACAATACTGGCTAGATAAACTACACACAATGCTAGCTCTAGATAAGTTATGCATAGCACTTCAGCTCTAAATAGGCTATGCACAACACTTTATCTCTAAAAAAGCTACACACAACACTAGTTCTAGACAAACCACACATAATGTTGGCTCTAGACAAGCTATGCACAATACTAGATATATAAGCTATGCACAACACTTGCTAGACAAGCTATGCACAACACTAGCTCTAGATAAGCTATGCTACAAACAACAAAGGGAACCATGAATGTAGTAAAACCAACCTGGTCACCTATCCCGTTAGTTTCCTTTGGATGTTTAGGATAAGCTTGAGCATCTCCTCCTTTTCATTTTTGTCGTGCCTTTTCTCCTTTCCCTCTCATGTCTCTCCTCCTTGTTACTCTAGCTCCCCCTTTCTCCTTAGCACCCCACTCCTTTTTCCTTGACTTTCATCCGCCACCCACTACCATTACTTCCACACCCCTTCATCAGGTGGTAGAGGAGATGTCCCTTCCTCCCGCCTTCCCATGGCATAGCCAACATTGAAGTCTTCTCTTACTCACGTAGAGGAAACCATCCCCTCACTCTGATGGAGCCATTCCTTGCGTTAATGGAGCCATACCTCCTCACCAACTAGACTCTACTCTGGGTGGCCCACCCAATTTTGAGGTAAGCTCTATTATACGAAATAGATTTTATTACCTCTTTTTTTTGTAAAACTCGATCACTCATTTATTAAGGATAATCCACCATCTATCCAAATGAATAGTTATTTAAAATAAGACATTATTTTTATTCAAGAATACATCTATTTATCATTTAAAATAAATCTACCATTTATTTAAATGAATATCTATCTAGAATAAGACATTCTTTTTATTCAAGAATAAATCTATTTATCATTTAAAATAAATCTACCATTTATTTAAATGAATATCTATCTAGAATAAGACATTCTTTTTATTCAAGAATAAATCTATTTATCATTTAAAATAAATCTACCATTTATTTAAATGAATATCTATCTAGAATAAGACATTCTTTTTATTCAAGAATAAATCTATTTATCATTTAAAATAAATCTACCATTTATTTTAAATGAATATCTATATAAAACAAGACATTCTTTTTATTCAAGAATAAATCTATTTATCATTTAAAATAAATATACCATTTATTTAAATGAATATCTATATAAAACAAAACATTCTTTTTATTCAAGAATATCCAAGAAGTTATGAAGGCAGTTCATTCATTCCAATTTTCCACATTGCTGAGGTGAAGTGTTGAAGTGAAAGATAATTAAGTATGTGCACAAACAAAGAGGGAGATCTTTCCATCAATTTAGTCACTTGTCTCTGCCTCGAGAACTTATGATAGCTACTAGGCCATCAGTCTGGGGCTCAAGGTGACTACTTATTGATGATTATCCCTAACCGAATGCATGCCTATATGAAGGTATCTATCCTTGTTACCTTCGAGTTGTCATATCATCATTTCCCCCAACCTCAAGTACCCTCATCTTCGGTGGAGGACTCAAATTCTTCCACTTACGAGTGCACCTGATCCTACACATTGGCAATTTGTTAGCAGTAACATATTCTTCATCATCTAGTAATATTGCATAACTGCTTTATTGCACAAAAATCGAGTATTGAAGCATCATTCATTAATACATTGTTTCTTCATTTTCAAAAGTCCATCTGGGAGGGTCATGACATCCTCCCCCACTAGGACTAACATCGTCCTCGATGTTGTTTTTTTTTAACATAGGTAAATGTAGCCAAGACACAAACTATCACAAAAAAATTATCTTTAGAGTTCATCAAACAAAAAAGGAAAATGTTTTTGCATATCTGCCACTTTTTCCCAAGTGGCATTTCTTTCAGAGAAACAATCCCACTGGACCTTACATTGCTCAAGGGTTCGATTTCGCATAGCCTTAGAATGAAATTTGAGAATCCTCACTGGCATTACTTCAATTGCTTCTGGGTTTGCCATCTACAAATTAGAAACATCCCATACATGGTCAGGGTCAGCAACATATTTTCTAAGCAAAGATATGTGGAAAGTGTCATGGATTTTTGACAAATTAGGAGGTAAGGCAAGTCGGTATGCAACCAGACTAATCTTCTCGATGATCTCAAAGGGTCCTACAAATTGTGGATCCAATTTTGTGGATTTGATCACACTTTTCATTGGTTTGACTCTTAGGAACACTTTATCTCCCATCGAGTACTCTCTAGGAGTCCTTTTCAGATCGACATAACTCTTTTGCCTATCAGCAACTTCCTTGAGTCTTTTCCTGATTACCCTAATTTTCTCTTCCATTTCCCTAACCATTTTTGGTCCAATCATAGTTCTATCTTCAGGGTTATCCCATGACAATGGTGTTCTACACTTTCATCCATACAAGGCATCGAAGGGTGCCATCCCTAGGGAAGAGTGATACCCATTATTGTAGGTAAATTCTACCAATGGTAGATAGTCTTCCCATCGAGTCTTGTGGTCCATGCAATACATGTGGAGCATATCTTCTAATACTTGGTTCACTCACTCTGTCTGATCATCTATTTTAGGGTGGTATGTTGAACTCATGTGTAATTTTATGCCTATTGCCTGGTGAAGGGCTCTCCAAAATTTAGAAGTGAACTTGGAATCCCTATATGATATGATTACTTCTAGAAATCCATGCAATCAGAACACTTCCTTGAAAAATATATTAGCCACTATTTGAGCATCGTCATTGGTGCTCCTAGGTATGAAGTGTGTGACCTTGGTCAGTTTGTCAACCACTACAAATATTACATCATGTTGGTACCTAGTTTTTGGTAAACCCACTATGAAGTCCATTGATATGACCTGCCATTTCTGAGTAGGTATACTATGAGGGTACAAATATCCTATGGGATGCTTACATTCTACTTTGACCTTCTGACATTCAAGGCATCGAGCTACAAAATATATAATATCCTTCTTCATTCCTACCCAGAAGAAGGTCCTCTTCAAATTTTCCCTCATTTTTACCCCTTTGGGGTGAGCTGTATAAGGAGATCTATGGGCTTCTTGCATTATTAGCCTCTTTGAATCCCCTGACTTTGGTATGATGACTCTTCCTTTATAGCACAAAAGGTCATCTATCACCCCAAACTCCTTATTGGCCTCAGGATCTTTGCTCATTCTTGCTCGAATTTCTTGGCAATACTCATCCTATTTTTTCTCCTGCCTTACTTGGTCCATGAGCTTTACATGACTCCTGGTTAGGGCTTCTATGTATCTTCTTCTACTTAGAGCATCTTCCACCTTATTCTATTTCCCTTTTATGTACTCAATTTCAAAGTCATACTCAGTGAGAAACTTGACCCACCTTCTCTGCCTTGCATTGAGTATTGGTTGGGTGAATATGTACCTTAGGCTTTGATGATATGTTTTTAATTCAAAGGGTCTTCCTACCAGATAGTGGTGCCAGACCTTTAGGGCATGTACTACAATGGCTAATTCCAAATCATGAGTAGCATAGTTGACTTCGTGCTTCTTGAGCTTCCTTGAAGTATAAGCTACTACAGACTCCCTTTGCATGAGTACTCCCCCTAATCCTTCCAACGATGCATCCGTGCATACTATAAAATCTCCTTGGGGATCTAGAATCTTCAATATTGGTGCAGTAGTGAGTTTTTACTTCAACAACATGAAAGCAACTTCACACTTTTCCATCCATTTGAATTCCTTTCCTTTCTTCTGAAGGTTCGTTATTGTCGAAGCAATCTTTGAGAAATATTTTATGTGATGTCGGTAATAGCTTGCTAAGCCCATGAAGATCCTTACTTCTGTAACATTGGTAGGAGGTGGCCATTTTAACATGGCTTCTATTTTCTCTGGATCCACTATGATCCCATCTACCGAGATGATATGCCCTAAATAGCGCACCTCTAAAACATAGAACTCACTTTTGGCTAGATTCCCATAGAGTTGATTTTCCCTCAATAGTTCCAACACGATCTTGAGATGCTTTTCATGCTCTTATTTTCTTTGAGAGTATATTAGGATGTCATCTAGGAATACAAGGACAAAATGGTCCAGATGCCTTCTAAACACACTATTCATTAAATTCATGAAGGTAGTAGGGGCATTAGTCAACCCAAAAGGTAGGATGGTGAACTCATAATGTCCATACCTTATCTTAAATATCATCTTGTGAGTGTCCTCCTCACGTATCCTCAATTGGTGATACCCTAATCTTAAATCTATTTTGGTAAATATCATGGCATCTCTTAATTGGTTGAATAAATCTTCGATCTTGGGTAGGGGGTACCGGTTCTTGATTTTAGCCTTATTCAACATTTTGTAGTCGATACACAATCTTAAAGATCCATCCTTATTTTTTACAAATAAAATGGATGCACCCCAAGGTGACACACTTGGTTTTATCAACCCCTTCTCTAATAGTCCTTGCAATTGTACCTTTAACTCTTGCATATCAATGGGTGACATCCTATACGAAGATCAGTGAATGGGTTCCACTCCTCGTATAAGATCAATGGTGAAGTCAAATTCTCGTACTGGAGGGAGCCCAGGTAGATCCTCAGGGAATACATCCTGGAATTCTTACAAAATTGGGTAAGCCTCAGACACTTCTTCCTTTCGATAATTTTTAACTTTATTCATATTTACTACATAGACAATCCCTCCTTTCTTGAGGGCTTTCTTTAATTGCATAGTCGACAACATCTAGGGTTTAAATACCCCTTGTTTGCTATGAATTTGCAGCCTTGCCTTACCTTCCTCGAAATACTTGATCCATCTATCTTGGAAGTTGACTACGGCTTTATGGGCCTGTAGCCAATCCATCCCTAAAATTACATCGAAGGCATGAAGTGGGGCTACATATAAGCATCCTTCCGTGGTCCCACCAGCTAAGGTAATTTCCATCATTGGGAAACATTGGTTTATGGAGTAGGTCTATCTAGATCCATACTCAACCTTCCATCCATGAGCCAAATACCCTGGCCTTTTTGGTATATCTTTGGCTAACTTACAAGAAATAAAACTATTAGTAGCTCCACTATCTATTAAGATATTTACTTGCTTATCAAAAATCTTACCTTTTATGATCAACGAAGTGGTTTGCCCTTCAATTTTCTGATTCCTAGTTACAACATAGATCTTATGCATCGATTCCTTTCCCTTAGTGCTAGGTGTGCTTGGCCCTGGTCGGTATGGGCACTGGTTAGCAAAGTGTGCCCCTCTACAATGGTAGCATCCATCCTTGGGTCCTTGTATCTTTTTTGTCTTCTACTCTTTGTCCTTAATTGTTGGAATAGGACCTTGTGGCTTTTGTGGAGGGGGTTTAGCGTTATTGGGTTTGTTGCCTTTCTTATAAAAGTTCTTTTTGAACTTCTTTTGGCTTCCATTGAATTTATTTTCTATATTCTGGGGGTTCTTAGCCTTTTTTTCTTGCTCGACCTCCCATTTTACAAACCCATTGCTATTCCTCTTCTTTAGTTCCTGACGTTCCTGCTCAGTCAAGGTTTCATATTTGTAATGGAAATGTGACTCCACTTTCTTTGCCAAGTCATATGCCTTTTGCAATGACTTAGGCTCCTGCATCTCTACATCGTGCTTTATCCTTGATTGCAATCCATGGGTAAACTTATGAATCCATATTTTCTCATTATAGGTGGGTACATATTTTAGAAACTTTACTAGCTTCCTATAATATATCTCCACTAAGTTGGTTCCTTACCTTAGACTGGCAAACTCCTCAAATTTTAGAGCATAGAAATGCTTTATGAGGAACCTCTTCTTGAAGATGTCTACAAATTGTTTCCATGGAATGTCTATCGACTCTATTTTGTTTTCCTCATAATAAGTTTCCCACCAATCTAGGGCTGATCCTTCAAGGTAGATAGTGTTAGAGTAAATATTCCATCATTTGGATATTTTACCCTTTCCCTACATTAGGTAAATTTTATTTACTACATGGTAAAAGGTAGCTTGTTACTTTTTACCACTAGTATTTACTTTTACTATATTATTATTACATTTACTATTACTATTTACCATGAAGAATTTCACTGTTGGAAATATCTTATGGTAAACTAGGTTAGCGGGTTATCTATCCTACCTAGGTTGTTAGTCTATGCATGAATATCTCCAAGCACGTTGGTTAGATTTTATTAGGGTGATATTGTTTATTGTAACCTATATAACCCTATGATTTTAATTTAATCTCTAATGATTTTAGTTGGCATTATTTCCTAACTATTTTCTCACATTGGCATCAGAGCCACAGAGAGAAGCACTCGGAGCGGACCTGGACAAGGCGGGCAACGTCCCGTTCCAGCTAGACCAGGGGCTCAAATCCCGACACGAGACCCCCTAGACAGGACCCGTATTTTGAGGCGACATCAATAGACTTGCATGGATCTCGAGGTGGATCCAACACATAAATCATCAGACTTGCATGTAGATTGAGGCACTGGATCAGACGGGGCTGCTGGACTGGACCGGATTGGACACATTTTTGAGGCACCGAACTAGACGGGGCTGCTGGACTGGACCAGATCAGACACATTTTTTGAGGTGCTAGACCGAACGTGGCTGACTAGACCTGACTGGACCTTGGGCACAGAACCTTAGGCAAATAGATGCGGCTGACTAGACCCCAAGCATAGAACCTGAGGCTGATCGAATGTGAACCCCGGCCATAAAACCTGAGGTAGACAACGTGGTGACACGTGGCAGACAAGCCATGTGCCACCTGGATAAACAACATGGTGACACATGGCAGACAGGCCATGTGCCACTAGACGTGACGCGTGGCGGACTAGCCATGTGCCACTTGGAACAGCAAAATGCCACGGGACATCCGATTGCCCGCAGGCAATCGAAAGACAAAGGGCGTGTTGGCCCTTTTCAACCTATGAAGCATCGCCTTTACAGGTGATGTGGGATTAATCCCATGGTAATTTTTCTTCCCGCTTCATGAAGACCACGGGATGAAAGGGAAGGATCTTCCCTGCGCGACTAGTAGGAGCGCCAGTCGGTAGGCTAATGGCTGTGGGGTCGGGAGTTCGACTCCCAGCGGTGCCAAAAGATTTTTTTGCAAGGCGCAAGGAAAATTAAAAAAATTAAAAAAATTAAAAGGTGCATTTTCGATTTTACTCGACACATTTATTGGCAAATTAGGTGTATTTTCGGTTGTATCCGACACCTAGGTGATAAGAATTTTGTGGGCATTCTTGTTTGATTATTGCCTTATTTATTTTGCAATTATAAGTCATAGAATCAAGAACACACTAAACCCCAAAATTTCACAAATTTGTGTAAATCCTTGCACAAATTTAAAGCCAAAATTACTTGATATTCTCTCCTAAATCAAAACAATACCAATAATTCACTCTTATTTGTTTGGCTTAAATTCCTCCAACTTTTCATTTTTTTTGAAGGGTGTTAAGGCAGGTGTCATTAAATAGTTGTTTGAGTGAATTAAACCTTTCAAACTCTTATGTGTTTGGCTTAATTTCCTCCACCTGATTATCTCTCTTCAAGAGAATCTTCAGGAAGGTGTCATTAAATACCACTTGAGAGTGAAAGAAATATCATCTTAGTGCATAGTAGGACCTTCCTCATGGAAACAATTAACAAATACTTGAGTGAATCCAATTACTAAAAGGTCATAACTATACAGCTTGGAAAACTAAGATGAAATTCATTTTGACTGTAGAGGACTTGTGGGACTTAGTTGCTAGCACTACACCAAGACCCACCACATCAGGAGCTGATCAAAGAGAATGGGATAAAAATAACAATCATCTTCTCATGTTAATCCTTCTAGCCACTTATGATGAGGTACAACCTCACATTAGTGAGGCAAATAATGGAAAATATGCATGGGATTCCTTGTCCACCATTTTTGAAGGAAAGAATCAATCCACGGTTCTCAACCTTCAAACCCAACTTCATACACTGCATATGAAGTCGGGTGAGTCAGTAGAAACCTTCCTCTGCAAAACTACAGAACTGAAGACTAAGCTTAATGCTTTAGGGGCCAAAGTTGAAGATGCCATTTTAACTTCAGTTATCTGGAGAGCTCTTCACGAATCCTACAAAATGTTGATTACATCCCTTAATTTTTCACAAAGAGTTGTCACCTTTGTGGAGTTAGTCAATTTGCTTCAAACTGAGGAAGCAAACCAACTCCAAAATGATGAAGTGTCGAACAATGCACTTTATTCAAACTATAAGGGTGATAATAAGAAAGAAAACTATAACAAGGGAGGATCATCCTCAAAATGCAAGGGACAGAAATCTCAAAAACGGTTTTGCTCATATTGTAAGAAATATAACCATGACACCAATCAATTTTGGTTCAAAAACAAGCAAAACAAGAAAGACAAAGGCAACATTGCTAGTGAAGTGTCTAATTCAGATTTTGATTCTGGTTCAAAAAAAGCACACAAAGTGCTCATTGTTAAAACAGTATTGTAGAGGGAAAACACATGTTTGTCACATTGGGAAAATCACCATTATCCCCTCTCTTATTTAGGCTTCATAAATAGCATAAGTTTTTGTTTGAAGTACTTGTAATAAAGGGGTGTTTGTACCTCTTTTAGGCTTCATAAATAGCAAGCTCTCATTGTTTGAAGTTCTTATAACAAAAGGAGGGAATTTTTTGGTGTAAAATTTCCTAGGAGGCAATGTTTCTAAAAATCCTTCACAAAACTCTTGAGTTGCACATCTTTTTGTAATTAATGGGGGATAAACATTTCTTTTCCTCACAATTTTTTATAAAAAGGGAAGAAGACTTATAAGGGTGCATTTTCGGCTGTGACCGACACCTTAGTCACTCCTCTTTTAGAAATTAGCTACAACATGTTTTGCAATGAGAAGGGAGGAACTTATAAGGGTGCATTTTTGGCAGCGTCCAACACCTTAGCTACCTTATCATTTGCAAATTCATATTGTAAATGAATGAACCTTGTATAAAGTGATCTATTCTATTACACCTAGCGATTGCAGCGGCTAGTTGCCCATGTAAATTTGGTTGGATGATGTGATTACCATAAGGAAATTCGTCGGCATGAAAACAAAGTGAGGAATGACCCATTTTTTTCTTAGGAGTAGCCATAGTACTATGATAGAGCAAGAACCAATAGATCGACATCCTTTTCACTGTATTGGTGCAGTTATATACTTTACCCAAATATTATTATTGTAGAGGAAATGTATGTATTACCCAAATAATGTAATAAGGGGGGATGTTAGAGTAAATATTCCATCATTTGGATATTTTACCCTTTCCCTACATTAGGTAGATTTTATTTACTGCATGGTAAAAGGTAGCTTGTTACTTTTTACCACTAGTATTTACTTTTACTATATTATTATTACATTTACTGCTACTATTCACCATGAAGAATTTCACTATTGGAAATATCTTATGGTAAACTAGGTTAGCGGATTATCTATCCTACCTAGGTTGTTAGTCTATGCGCGAATATCTCCAAGTGCGTTGGTTAGAGTTTATTAGGGTGATATTGTTTATTGTAACCTATATAACCCTATGATTTTAATTTAATCTCTAACGATTTTAGTTGGCATTATTTCCTACTATTTTCTCATAGATAGTAGCCTAAACCATTCAGGTTCTTGAGGAATATCCCTTTACTATAAAGAAAACTTTTAGTTTCCTTAACCAAGCCTCAGCTGCATCTCCCTCTCCTTCTGCATCAAATTTGGAGGTACAGCCATTATTTAGGTCTCTTACCATCTCTTTTTCTAAGAGGGTTTCTACTTGTTTTTTTTCTACTTCCAGTCTCATAACTTGGTTGATTTTTGAATCTCTAGCCTACGAATTTTTATTTTCCATAGTTTCCAAAACTTGTCTTAACTGGTCTTGTAATTCAGAAACTATAGTAGTAATTTCTTCTATTACCATATTGGGATTTCCTAGATGCTTATTTTGGATCTCTTCTTCGATATTACTTTGTTGAGTCTATCTAGGTGGAGGCCTCTCTATCCTAACCTAGGGTGGTATCTTGATCTGGTTCCAAACAATAAGAGAATTATATCCTGGTTTATTTGCTAATTCACTAATTCCTAGCCACATTACAGATTTCTTTCTTGCCAATCATTAGAAATCTAAATAGGATAGGGTTCTAAGTTTATCATGTAATATTAACACCAATTACCATACTAAGGTATCATAATGTTCATCTCTCCTTAGGACCGACTCTATTTAGATTCTAAATAAGCAAAGACTCTAGGTTATCCCAGCCCTTTTTGCTTAACCTTAAGCAAGATTTCATTGGACACGTCCGAATCCCTTTTTACACATAATAAGATCTATACCCTCAAACCTAGAGCTCTGATACCAAATGTAATAGCCCTCAAAACAAGAAAACAAAAAAAATACACAAACAAAAAGAAAAATGTTTATATATATTATTTTTTGATCAAGGAGAAGGATTCATAAATCCCTATCTAAACTTAGACCAACTTAATTTTTGTCATCCCCTAAGTTTGTCAAGAACTATACCACACAATAATTCCCTTACGCAAGTTCCTTCTATGTAGGCCTATCTCATGTGATGCACATAAGTCCATCCATCTCATCATTCTTGATGAGCTAGACTTACCACCCTTGATCATTGGAAGGTATACATGCATTTGCATACTCCACACAAACAATTATATGTGGCTATGATATATTCAATGTGAGTTAAGTTATCAATCTCATCCTTTGATAAGCTATCTTAACTCTTGGTACAAACTTCTAAACCTAGATAACCAATCTCCCTAAGGGGGTATTAATCTCTTAGGTCATCCTCTAAGTTCACCTAGAACATACACCATTTTATTATTATTTTTAAAGCTCATAAGAATACAAAGGATAAATCTAGATACTAAATCTAGCAAAATATGTGAAATTAATCGACATAAAATATTCATTAAAGTGAAACATGTGATAAAAAATTAAATAACATTGCAATCAAAAAGGTTATCAAAATACAATAATCAACAATGTTCATTTAATACATAGGCAAATATGGTAAACCCCATACTCTCAATAATTAAAGAGGCTACACACAGTATTTCATTTCCAAATAATCTATGCACAACACTAGCTCTAGACAAGCTACGCACAATGCTCGATATAGAAAAGCTATGCATAACATTGGCTAGACAAGCTACACATAGTGATGGCTCTAGATAAGATATGCATAGCACCGGTTAGATAAGTTATGCACAACATTGGCTCTAGATAAGATATGCACATGACTTTAGCTCCAAATAGTCTACGCACAACACTTCGGATCTAAACAAGATACACACAACACTGGCTCTAGATAAGCTACGCACAACACTAGTTCTAGATAAGCTACACACATCATTGGCTAGACAATCTATGCACAACACTGGCTATACAAGCTATGCACAACACTGGCTAGACAAGCTACGCATAATTCTAGCTCTAGATAAGTTATTCTATAAATAGCAAAGGAAACCATGAATGTAGTAAAACCAACCTAGTTGCCTATCCCATTGGTTTCCTTTGGGCATTCGAGCTGAGCTTGAGAACCTCCTCATTTTTGTTTTTATCATGTATTTTCTCCCTTCCCTCTCCATCTCTACTCCTTGTTACTCCAACTCCTCCTTTCTCCTTAGCACCCCACTCCTTTTTCCTCGACTTCCGTCTACCAACCATTGCCATTACTTCCACACCCCTTCGTCAAGTGGTAGAGGAGATATCCCTTCCTCCTTCCTTCCCATGGCATAACAAACATTGAATTCTTCTCTTAATCACGTAGAGGAAACCATCCCCTCACTCTGGTGGAGCCATTCCTCGTGTTAATGGAGCCATACCTCCTCGCCAGTTGGACTTTGCTCCAGGTGGTCCACCCAATTTCGAGGTAAGCTCTATTATACAAAATAGATTTTATTGCCTCTTTTTTTTTTGTAAAACCTGATCACTTATTTATTAAGGATAATCCACCATCTATCCAAATGAATAGTTATTTAAAATAAGACATTTTTTTTATTCGATAATACATCTATTTATCATTTAAAATAACTCTACCATTTTTTTAAATGAATATCTATCTAGAATAAGACATTATTTTTATTCAAGAATAAATCTATTTATCATTTAAAATAAATCTACCATTTATTTAAATGAATATCTATCTAGAATAAGACATTCTTTTATTCAAGAATAAATCTATTTATCATTTAAAATAAATCTACCATTTATTTGAATGAATATCTATCTAGAATAAGACATTCTTTTTATTCAAGAATAAATTTATTTATTATTTAAAATAAATCTACCATTTATTTAAATGAATATCTATCTAGAATAAGACATTCTTTTTATTCAATAATAAATATATTTATCATTTAAAATAAATCTACCATTTATTTTAATGAATATCTATATAAAAAAAAATATTCAGTTCATTCATTCCAATTTTCCATATTACTGAGGTGAAGTGATGAAGTGAAATACAATTAAGTATATTCACAAACAAAGAGGGAGATATTTCCATCAATTTAGTCACTTTTCTCTACCTCGAGAACTTATGATAACTACTAGGCCATCATTTTGGGGCTCAAGGTGACTACTTATTGATGATTATCCCTAACTGAATGCATGCCTATATGAAAGTATATATCCTTGTTACCTTCAAGTTGTCATATCATCATTTCCCCCAAACTTAGGTACCCTCATCTTTGGTGGAGTACTCAACTTCTTCCAATTACGAGTGCACCTGATCCTACACATTGGCAATTTGTTAGTAGTAACATATTCTTCATCATCTAGTAATATTGCATAATTTCTTTATTGCACAAAAATCGAGTGTTGAAGCATAATTCATTAATACATTGTTTCTTCATTTTCATAAGTCCATCAAGGAGGGTCATGACACCCTCCTAGAGACGGATACTAGCATTGTCTCTTCCTAGAAATTGATTTCTCTATCATCCACACTCTATTTTATTATACTATTGCTACATTATGAGTCATTATCCAACCCTTATAATTGCAATCATCTAAATCCCATTCTATTTGAATGGCAACTATTAGGATCTTACTGAGTATCAAGGTAATGGGTAAATAATGCAATCTAGGCTAGGGCGACCACGTTGTTGGCATGTCATATGAGTTTACCCTTTGTTTACACATGGCCTCCTAGATAAGTCTCATCTTCTTCTTACCATACCCTTTGAGGCAAAAATGGTACAATACTTGATTCAACACTTTGAGAACTTTCCCAACCAAGGGAATCATTATATGGTCATGCTCTTGATTTATGCATCCCCCCATCTACTTGAGAAATTCCTAGGATAAACATATGTTAAATAGGAGAGGGACTTCTACCACTCATAGCATTGGAACCTTGTATAGTTTTCCTACCCTTTTCAACTATTCTCCCCTAAATTTCAACTCTCTTGCCTCTTGTACGAAGGGATTTATATCCAATCCTCTCTACTAGCATGATTAATTTTTGGGCCTTTGGATCCATCACACAATTATGCAACATATGCTTTTACAAAGAAATATTTAAGTAAAAAGAAGAAGAATAGATTTATAGAGAATTGAGGAAGGGTCTCTGGGTCATTATATGCATAGTATCAACTAGTGGTGTCCTTCCCAAAGAAATTTCGACCAAGTCATTTTCTTTAGGTGCTAGCAAATCTTCACTTAATCTTTTTGGGATAGGGATAGTTCTTTTGAATAGACTATGAAATTGATCTATTTCTAATGTTCTCTTCTTACTATTGATGGTCAAAAAGAACAACCTCTTATATACCTCTAGTCTCCTCTAGTTGAGTGATCGATCATGCAAGGAGGGAAACTACAACAACGTTTGATTCCTTGCACTACTATTCTATGTTGATGGTGAAATATTGCAAACTTCCACATATCCCAGATGTTGATATGTTACCAGGTCTACTTTTTCCATTATATATACTGTTGTACTGAGCTATAGGCAATAAAATTAATCATTGAAGGGAAAATCCTTATGTATTCATAATATTTTCCATCTTCCTTATGTTGAAGTTCATCATGGAGTAGAGGCTTTACTGGACTTGATATAGAATCACCTTCCCTTTCTTCATCTTTATTCTACCATACTACCTTTTTTAAACTTATCCTCACCTCTGCTATTAGCTGAACAAGGATGGGTTGTTGAAGTTATTGTGTAGCTAGCTCCCAGCTACCTTGATCCTATCTTTTATTTTCTAAAAATTATCTTTCCATGTCCCTAACTTCTTCAGCCATCCTATGAATTCCTAGCTTAATTTCTTCATATATTTGGGGATGGGCAAGAGTATCATTCTTCATTAATTAATATGGGCATTTTCTGATTTTATTAGGGAATGGAGAATGAAATGCACTTTTAAAGGGTTTAAGTGGATATGCAACCTCCCTTGGAGGCATTTTTCCCACTTGGATTAGCATATTTTTAGCTCATATGACCTTCTTGAAAATTTGTCGAAACCTCTTTTCTCTGGATTGTTGAATAATAATGCTTATATCAGAATTGAAAGTCTGGATATACTATAGGTATGCCTGAGTATGGGATGTCTAGAACTCATGGGGTATCCTTCTCCATATTATTTTGAAATAGACATTGAATTCAACACTATTTTCATGGTAGGCCTACTTGATGAATGATAATTGAGTAAGCAATAAAAATGGATCCCTTGATTCATCAAACTTGTTAATGAGGGCTTCTACTAGATCAGCTCATGTTCAAATGCTACCACTTTACAAATATCTAAACCACAAAAATACCTTTCCTTTGAGGGAGTGAGCAAGTAGCCTGATCATCACATCCTTAGATACAATATTATGAATAATGGCTAGAGATACCACATATTTGCAGTGCCTGGATGTAGTCTTTTCAACATCATCAAATCTTGGTAAAGACATTAGAGTAGATTTGGTATATTAAGGGGGCTTGTGACATCCCACCGAGGAGAATTTTGCTCTGCCATAAGTTTCTATAGAGACATTGATCCTTCAAAAATTTTAGGTCCGTTGAGGTGGTAGTCGCCAAATGGTCATACTTAGTCTATTGATAAGGTTAAGACTGCTCATCAAATATGGGTCCTCCCAGGGATAAAAATTTGTCTAGGTTTAAAAGGTAACTTAAGATAGATCTAGGTTACCCTTAGAGCAGAGTCGCTAGGTGAATAGAGCATAAATATCACAAAACAAAGTATCATCAAAAAATTTTCAACAAAGATGGTGGGATCTTTGCATCCCTTTGGGTGAGCCAAAAATTGTTGGTAGCATAGTGGACTTATACTTTATAGGGTATGGTATTAAAAAATTTAAATCCAATTGATCATAAAATATAGTTTTGATCTTGCAGTAGATTTGACAAGTGATTTGAAATGAAGATTGCTAAAATAGAGCACCACCAACATCTATTTTACTGCATAGTGGGACAACATCCCACCAGGTGTACCAAAAATTGTTGGTCTAAAATCTACCTATGGAAAGGTTTATGCACCCATAAACCTTGACAACCATATGGCTTCAAAATTGTGATGATTTGAGGTTAATATTTGGATAATGTCAGTTCCTTATGAAGCCTTAGCTACTTGTCTCTAAATATGTGGGAAAGGGGTGTTGAAAGAAACAAATAGATTTGAAGCTATAACTTATGGTAATGTGGATTAGGATGCATCAAGACACATGTAATAGATCATGCCATAACAGAAATAAAATGCCTAACAGACCAACTTATTTCTCATCAATTGTAGAACATTTTTACTCACATCAATATGTATCTTATCAGAGTGCGAATTCTAAAACAAGTGAATGCATCATGAGCGTGAATCCAAAAAGTAGAATAAACATCATTAACATTCCACAAGCCAAAATTAGAAATAATTAGTCCCTCATAAATACACACCCAAAAATTGAATTGAATCAGAGGCCAAATGTTAATTATTTTGTATTAACATGCAAGACCCTTGCTTACATGTCAATTGTGAAAGCCTAAGAGCCAACCTTTTTTAATGCCTTGCATTCTAGTATATAGCTTTTCTAATGAATTCCATTACAAATGGACATGATAGATAATCATGAAAATCTATTATGTCAGAGGATTGGTCAGGCTGCATATATTTTCTATTAACCTACACTTTGTAGTCGAACGTAGTTCTTAGGCAAAAGTGGGTCTTATTGCATGCATTTGAACCCTTAATTTACTAATTTATTTGATAGTTTCATTGCTTCATGATCTCTGTCCACTTGTTCCTGAAGGTAGTTGGTTATTAACTTGCATGGGCTAACCTTTGAGGTTGACTGCTCTTGCAAAGATGAGGTTCGATCCATTGCCTGTTGGACAAGTATAAAGTTTCTCTTTTCCAATAATTCATTGCATATCCTCAAGTTAAGCCCACAATACCATTCCTTTTGGAAGAATCCTAACACTCTTATTATGGATGGAAATTACAGCATTGGTAGACTTTTGGGATTCCTTCAACATCCGGTAGCAAACCAAAACTCTACCAAGCACACTTCTAGTCTTTCGAGGTAGGATTTTGGGATCCACACCAATATTTTAACATTGACCAACTATTGGGGCTCCTATGTGGGGTGCCCATTTTTTTTTCGAGGGTCACTTAGGTTGTTTCTTGTTTTCTTGTGTGATGGTTTTCGGGACTCTTTTGGAGTCTGTCAGAAACCCATTTCTCCACCAAATATTTCTATGATGGATTTTTGGGACCCATCAGGAATTTCCAATGCCCCATTTATTCATTGGAACTAACAGTAAATCACTTTTCACATATTTTAGTGGCAAACTTCTGAAACTTATCTGAATTCCACCATCAACCTGATTTTTTGTTAGGTGCTACACTTCGATTTTTTTTTTTTTTTTCTATCCTTCATTTGCTTTTCCACGAAGCACCTTCATCATTCCATATTAGGAGGATTTTGGGACTCATAAGAAACCCAAGATATACCCATTACTCTACCAATTTTGTTTTTGGTAGGCTTTTGGGCCCTATCCAACATCTGTGATGCCCCATTTTTTTGACAATCCTGACACTTAGCCATTTTCTTGGAGTTTTTCACCCTCTTGCTTTCTTGGATGTAGAACTAGAAAATTTTTACAATTTATCATATACTGATTCCCATGCATGGCCTCCCAACAATTGCTTTTCCTATTTTTTAATCATCTTGTTTACTCAAAAATGTTTATATGGGTGGATACAACCAAAACTTCACCCATAATATCTTGAGATTGTTTTGGATTATACCTGAAGAAGCCTCTTTTAGCTTGTTATGCTCTTAAATCTAAAGAACTCCTTCCTGGATATTTTGGTGGTATTTAATTGCCTATTTTTTATTATTTTTTTATTTTACTCAATGTATATATGAGAAATTATTGTAATAGCATACTCTGGTAGAAAAATCCAAAACCTAGAAAAATAAAAATTATTCATTCCTTAGGAAAAGAAAAATTGTCAATTCTTGTGATACGCCAAATGAAGGTAGTTTCGTAATGCTTCCTTATGAATGTTGACATGTTAGGAACCTACTATATTTTGAGAAATCCTAAATGGATGGTAGATAGGGTGGCATGCAATTCATTCATGAGAAGTTCCCATAGGGATGATGTATGGTAAAAAACAAGACATTGGTGGTAAAACAAATCATGGCCATCCCAAGTATATCTAGGACAAGAAGTAGAGTCAATGTGTAGAGATGCAACCAAAGTTTGCAAGCCATAATCCTAAAGTACCTCTTGTTTTAAGGAATTGGTCCATTATGGAATGGATGATGAAATGGTGCCTAGCATACTATGATCCTGAAATTGGTAAGAGAGAGCATCAGCAACAATGTTCTCCTTTCCCTTATTATAAATGATATCATAATCACAACCCATGAGCTTAGAAATCCTTTTTTTTTTAGGGTGGCAACACATTGCTCCAAAAAGTATTTGAGACTTTGATGATCAGTTTTAATGTAAAAATGATGCCTAATGAGATACAATCGCCAATGGGTTACCTCATGCAATTTTCTAGCATTTTCTTAGCATAAGTAAATTTTCCCATATTATGACTAGAGAGTGTTTTACTAGTGAAATCTAGGGGTCTCTCTTCTTGCATCAACACTGCACCAATACCATTACCATAAGTGTCACTTTTAATGACAAATGGTTTGGAGAAATCTAGCATGGCTAAAACTTGCATAGTGGTCATAGCATGCTTTAATTCTAGGAAAGCCTATTCAATGGGTCATGTCCAAGTAAAAGAGTCATTATTTAACATGGAAGTGAAGGGAGTTGCAATTTTACCATAGTTATGAATAAATTTAATGCCATCCTTAGTGACAATATGTCCCAAATACTCTACTTCTATCAACCCAAAATAACACTTGGATCGCTTAGCATAAATTTGATATTGTAGTTGTAAAGTTTGATCCACATGACCAAGATGCTCTTCCCATGAGTGGCTATAAACCACAATGTCATAAAAAAAACTAGGATGAATTTTAAAAGGAATGGGTGAAAGATGTTGTTCATGAGGCTTTGAAAATTGTAAAGAGCATTAGCTAAGCCAAATGACCACCAAAAACTGATAGTGATCTTCATGAGTATGGAAAGAAGACATGGAAATATACTCGTCCTTGAGCTTGATTTGATGATACCCAAAGAGAAGGTCTAATTTTAAGAAGTACATAGTCCCATGTAGTTCATTGAGTAATTCATCCACCATTGAAATAGGAAATTTATCCTTGATGATGAGTTTATTAAGCTCACGGTAACTTATACACAACCACCAGGACCCATATTTCTTGTGCACCAATAAAACTGGAGAACAATAAGGATTATTATTTAGCCTAATGATGTTAGATTTTAATAATATATGTACTAACTTCTTTATTTTTTACTTAAGAGCATGAGGATACTAGTATGGTCTAATGTTGGGAAGTGCATTACTAGGTAACAATAGAATAACATGGTCATGGGAGCGATAAGGTGGTATTTCTAGTGGTTCAAAAAAAATAAAATTGTGCTTGGTTAAATAAGTTGTAAATCTGCAAGAACAAAATCCCCATTGGAAGGATGAGGTTGGATCATAAATATTTGAGCTATGACTCCCCAAGACAATTTTTTCAACAACTTCTCCATCCAACTTGAACAGATAATCTATGAAGGCCCTAATTTTTATCCATGGAGAGTATGGGACTATCCATTCTCTAAAAATTACATCCAAAGCTTGATAAATTTCCATGATATGGTTTCCTATGTGCCCAATAACTGATCTCTCAACACGATATCACATCCCCCTAATTGAAGAGTAAACATATCTTATTTGATCTCATTTTCCCCAATTTTTACTTTAACATTATGATATTTACGTTTGCAAGGTAAGGTCCCTCCATTTGCTACCATAACCTCAAAGTAATTACATGTCTATACGTAATAATTTTCCTACTTGGCAATGTGGGATCAATAGAGTTATGTGTACTGCAAGAATAAATAAGAATCGTAAGACGTAGGTCTTTAAAATAACCCACAACTTTCATGGTTTGGGTAGTAGTAATGCTAGCAAGAGCATGAATAGAAATTTTAGCTTGCGGTTCTTCCTAGATTTATTCCTCAATTTGGGGTGGTTCCCCTACTGGTTCTGTGTCATCGTCACTTTGGTCATTGGTGTCAAGCTCAATAACATCTATGAGGAACAACTTATTTTGGGTGCATCTATGCCCATGAGTAAAATTTTCATCATAATTGTAGCAGAACCGTTGGGTGTCGTACATCCATTTATTTGTTAGTTAGATGTTTGGGTGTAGTAGTTTTTTATTCAATATGATTTTGGAATCAAGGAGGGAATGAGGGTATAGCTAGTGGAAATTTAGATATCCATCTTTGAGCTAAAAATTTGGATTCAGCAAAACAAACCAAACTGATTGCCTGCATCATAGATTGTGGTTTAAATATCTTGACATTAGCTTGGAGATCATCCTTTAAACCACTAACAAAATAAATTGCAGAGAATTTTTCATTCAATCCCCTAGTATTTTTGGCCAATTTATTAAATTGCATTTGGTAATCTTTAACTGTCGAAGTTTGTTTCAACTTTGTAAATGCTCCTGTAAAACCATCATACTCACTAGGGTCAAAGCGAGTTAGTAATTAAGACTCAAAGTATTCTCAAGAAGGATTAGGGGTAGTGTTTTGTAACCATTTTTACTACTGTAAAGCTTCATATTACAAGTTGAAGGAAGCCACTTGAACTTTATAATATCAAGGGACATCATGGAGTTTAAAAAATTTATAAACATGACACAACCACCCGTATACATCCTTCCCATCATAGTGAGGGTGAGTCATATGTTACCCTTCCTTGACCTCTATCAGATTGTGATTGTTCATTAAGGTACTCAGACTTGCTTGGACCACCTTACAATTTAGACTCAATATCTACAAGTTGTTCTTCTAAGCAGGTTATCGAGGTACCGTAATCATCTCTAAAGTTTTGTAGCTCTTCCTTCATGGCTTGATTTTCTATGTACATGCTATCAATGGAGCTTTTTAGGTATTCCAACTATTAGGTGGTTTTATCTATCTCTTTTTGATGTCCGTGAGTGCCAGCAACCATTTTGGACAATCTTGAACATCTTTACTGAATTACTAAAAATAGAAGTGTGGTTTTAGGAGTTACTATTTTTAGTAAGGTGTCCAAAAAAGTGCTTAGGTGTTATATATAAAAATGATCAGCTCAAAAATATAATCACAATGAGCTATACTCCCATGTCATTGTCATTGTCATTATCTTGTCCTTAGGTCGTTGTCTCTTTTTTGTCTTCTACTCTTTGTCCTTAATTATTGGAACAGGACCTTGTGGTTTTTGTGGAGGGAGTTTAGCGTTATTGGGTTTTTTGCCTTTCTTATAAAAGTTCTTTTTGAACTTCTTTTTGCTTCCATTGAATTTATTTTCTAGATTCCAGGGGTTCTTAGCCTTTCGTTCTTGCTCGACCTCCCATTTTTCAAACCCATTGCTATTCCTCTTCTTCAGTTCCTAATGTTCCTGATCATTCAATGTTTCATATTTGTAATGGAAATGTGACTTCACTTTCTTTTCCAAGTTATATGATTTTTACAATGACTTAGGCTCCTACATCTCTACATCGTGCTTTATCCTTGATTGCAATTCATGGGTAAATTTATGAATCCACATTTTCTCATTATAGATGGGTACATATTTTAGAAAATTTACTAGCTTCCTATAATATATCTCCACCGATTTGGTTCCTTACCTTAGACTGGAAAACTCCTCAAATTTTAGAGCATAGAAATGCTTTATGAGAAACCTCTTCTTGAAGATGTCTACAAATTTTTTCCATGGAATTTCTACTGGCTCTGATTTTGTTTTACTCATAATAAGTTTCCCACCAATCTAGGGCTGATCCTTCAAGGTAGATAGTAGCCTAAACAATTCAGGTTCTTAAGGAATATCCCTTTACTATAAAGAAAACTTTTAGTTCCCTTAACCAAGCCTCAGTTGCATCTCCCTCTCCTTTTGCATCAAATTTGGAGATACAGACATTCTTTAGGTCTCTTACCATCTCTTTTTCTAAGAGGGTTTCTACTTTCTTTTTTTCTACTTCCAGTATCATAACTTGGTTGACTTTTGAATCTCTAGCCTACGAATTTTAATTTTCCATAGTTTCTAAAACTTGTCTTAACTGGTCTTGTAATTCAGAAACTGTAGTAGTAATTTCTTCTATTACCATATTGGGATTTCCTGGATCCTTATTTTGGATCTCTTCTTCGATATTACTTTGTCGATTCTATCTAGGTGGAGGCCTCTCTATCCTAACCTAGGGTTGTATCTTGATCTGGTTCCAAACAAGAAGAGAATTAGATCCTGGTTTATTTGCTAATTCACTAATTCCTAGCCACATTACAGATTTATTTCTTGCAAATCATTAGAAATCCAAATAGGATAGGGTTCTAAGTTTATCATGTAATATTAACACCAAATACCATACTAAGGTATCATAATGTTCATCTCTTCTTAGGATCGACTCCATTTAGATTCTAAATAAGCAAAGACTCTAGGTTATCCCAGCCATTTTTGCTTAACTTTAAGCAATATTTCATTGGACACGTCTGAATCCCTTTTTACACATAATAAGCTCTATACCCTCGAACCTAGAGCTCTGATACCAAATGTAATAGCCCTCAAAACAAGAAAACAAAAAAAATACACAAACAAAAAGAAAAATGTTTATATATATTATTTTTTGATCAAGGAGAAGGATTCATAAATCCCTATCTAAACTTAGGCCAACTTAATTTTTGACATCCCCTAATTTTGTCAAGAACTATACCACACAAGAATTCCCTTACGCAATTTCCTTCTATATAGGCCTATCTCATGTCATGCACATAAGTCCATCCATCTCATCATTCTTGATGAGCTAGACTTACCACCCTTGATCATTGGAAGGTATACATGCATTTGCATACTCCACATAAACAATTATATGTGGCTATGATACATTCATTGTGAGTTAAGTTATCAATATCATCCTCTAATAAGCTATCTTAACTCTTGGTACGAACTTCTAAACCTAGATAACCAATCTCCCTAAGGGGGTATTAATCTCGTAGGTCATCCTCTAAGTTCACCTAGAACATACACCATTTTATTATTATTATTAAAGCTCATAAGAATACAAAGGATAAATCTAGATACTAAATGTAACAAAATATGTGAAATTAATCGACATAAAGTATTCATTAAAGTGAAACATGTGATAAACAATTAAATAACATTGCAATGAAAAAGGTTATCAAAATACAATAATCAACAATGTTCATTTAATACATAGGAAAATATGGTAAACCCCATACTCTCAATAATTAAAGATGCTACACACAGTATTTCAGCTCCAAATAATCTATGCACAACACTTCAACTCTAAACAAGTTAGGCACAACACTAGCTCTAAACAAGCTACGCACAATGCTCGATATAGAAAAGCTACGCATAACATTGGCTAGACAAGCTACACATAGTGATGGCTCTAGATAAGATATGCATAGCACCGGTTAGATAAGTTATGCACAGCATTGGCTCTAGATAAGATATGCACATGATTTTAGCTCTAAATAGTCTACGAACAACACTTCAGATCTAAACAAGCTACACACAACACTGGCTCTAGATAAGCTACGCATAGCACTGGTTCTAGATAAGCTACACACATCATTGGCTAGACAATATATGCACAACACTGGTTATACAAGCTATGCACATCACTGGCTAGACAAGCTATGCATAATTCTAGCTCTAGATAAGTTGTGCTATAAATAGCAAAGGAAACCATGAATGTAGTAAAACCAACCTAGTTGCCTATCCTGTTGGTTTCCTTTGGGCATTCGAGTTGAGCTTGAGAACCTCCTCCTTTTTATTTTTATCATGTATTTTCTCCCTTCCCTCTCCATCTCTACTCCTTGTTACTCTAGCTCCTCCTTTCTCCTTAGCACCCCACTCATTTTTCCTTGACATCCGTCTACCAACCATTGCCATTACATCCACACCCCTTTGTCAAGTGGTAGAGGAGATATCCCTTCCTTATGCCTTCCAATGAATATCTATATAAAACAAAATATTCAGTTCATTCATTCCAATTTTCCATATTACTGAGGTGAAGTGCTGAAGTGAAAGACAATTAAGTATATTCACAAACAAAGAGGGAGATCTTTCCATCAATTTAGTCACTTGTCTCTACCTCGAGAACTTATGATAGCTACTAGGCCATCATTTTGGGGCTCAAAATGACTACTTATTGATGATTATCCCTAACTGAATGCATGCCTATATGAAAGTATATATCCTTGTTACCTTCAAGTTGTCATATCATCATTTCCCCTAAAATTAGGTACCCTCATCTTCGGTGGAGTACTCAACTTCTTCTAATTACGAGTGCACATGATCCTACACATTGGAAATTTGTTAGTAGTAACATATTCTTCATCATCTAGTAATATTGCATAATTGATTTATTACACAAAAATCAAGTATTGAAGCATAATTTATTAATACATTATTTCTTCATTTTCAAAAATCCACCAAGGAGGGTCATGACACCCTACTAGAGATGGATACTAACATTGTATCTTCCTATAAATTGATTTCTCTATCATCCACACTCTATTTTATTATACTATTGCTACATTCTGAGTCATTATCCAACCCTTATAATTGCAATCCTCTAAATCCCATTGGATTTGAAAGGAAACTATTAGGATCTTACTAAGTATCAGGGTAATGGGTAAATAATGCAATCTAGGCTAGTGCGACCATGTTGTTGGCATGTCATATGAGTTTACCCTTTGTTTACACATGGCCTCCTAGATAAGTCTCATCTTCTTCTGATGGCAAGCCGGGATTCACACAAACACATTCACAGTAATTTCATGGTAATTTCATTAAAAATAGCTTAATACGGTTTACAGTAGTCTCTCCAGTATACCACTTCTCCCCCAATCCCGAACTTCACCACCCCTTTTCCCATACAAATTTTCCCCGTTTTAATGTGGTCTCGGCCTTCCCTGCAATTAATGCTCCCGCCCAAAGACCCATTCGAATTTCATCTTCCCTCCGTTGAAATTTCAAGATTTTCCTTTCCTTTTGTTTTCTGCCATAAATGGCAACTGTCCGATCCGTCCGGAGCCTGCATTCATGGCTTCCCATACCCTCGCACCCGCCGTTTTAATCCGACCGTCTTTAAGTACCGTTGTCTCCGCCATTAAGTCTTTCACCTGTAACTATGGTTTCTCCGGAAACAACATTCCAAGATAATTAAACTTGGTCGACATCTATATCTCTCTCCTCCGATTACGTGGCCCTCATCCTCATGATCCGTTACAAGTGTGTCTCCACGTGTCAAATTTAACTCTATCCCCCACTGGTCGTGTTGCCTTTAAGACACGTGGCAACCACGTGTCTATTTCACCCTGTCCGACCGTCCGCGTGTTTACTTCCGTTTGACTTTTTCTTGGGCCGCGATATCGCGACATGTCGCGATATCGCGACCCAACTGACGTCCGCCCTCAGCTTTGAAACAAAGTCACGATATCGCGACAAAAGTACGTCCTGCATTTGACTCTGCCTTTGACGTCGCGATTTCGTGACTCCAACCCCCACTCCTTGCAACAGCTTCAACATGGTCGCGATATCGTGACGTCGCGATATCGCGACGAAACTTGCTCCGCATTTGCTATAGCAAATGAGGTCGCGATTTCGCGACCTCACACCAACTTTTGCCTTAGTTCCTTTAACAACTTCCTTTTCTGTCTTACGACATCTCCTTCCCCGAAAAAGAACCAAATTGCTTCAAAAATACCAGAACTCTAAAGAAAATTAAAAGATGCAAGATTGCTCATACTTTCACCGGATGCTCCTGCATCAGACACCCGGGGTAGATTAGAAGTGACCCTCACTTCTGTTTTGTTGGGGGAAGACCCAATCGGTCAACCTCCGCCTCCGATACCCAAGTTGCATCTTCAATAGGCCTGCCTTTCCACTTGATCAAATACTCAGTATACTGTTTATTCCTGGTGCTTCTGCCTTCACGAGTATCCAATACTTCCTCGGCTTCATCTGTGCTTGGAGTAGATGCTGGAATTTGCCATAACTCTGGACTTTGCATTTTTGTACCTTCTCCCTCATGATATTCCACTAAATCTGAGATATTAAAAATTGGTGAAATATCAAGCCAACTTGGCAATTCCACTTCATACGCATTTCCTGACTCTCGCTTTCCCAATATTCTGCATGGTCCAAACCTTTTCATTTTCAATTTATTATAAGTCTTGGCAGGAAATCTCTCCTTCCTGAGATGCACCATGACCTCATCTCCTACCTTGAACTCCTTGAACCGCCGCTTCTGGTCCGCCCTTGTCTTATATTGACTGTTCATTTTTGTAATTTGTCTTCTTACTTCCTCATGCAGACTTTTCATATGTTCTGCAAATTCTTCTGCTTCGGCACTACATTTTTCTCTTCTGTCCAACTTTCTTAGCTCAGACACATTCCTCGGGCTGTTTCCATATGCTATCCGGAACGGAGATTTATTTGTGCTCTTATTAAGCTGAATCGTTATATGCAAACTCTGCCTGTGGTAAGACCAAATCCCATCCCTTGGGTTGATCCACTATCAAACACCTCAGTAAATTGCCCAGGCTTCTATTGACCACCTCCGTCTGCCCATCTGTCTGTGGATGGTATGCTGAACTGAATTTCAAGTCTGTCTTCAATTTCTTCCACAGAGTTCTCCAGAAATACCCAACAAACTTTGTATCTCTGTCTGAAACTATACTTCTTGGTAGACCGTGAAGTCGTACCACTTCCTTGAAGAACAACCCAAAGAATGTGAACTCGCATCACTTGTCTTTTGGCAGGGAATAAAATGTGCCATTTTGGAGAACCGGTCCACCACCACAAATATTGAATCATTTCCTCTCTGTGTTCTCGGCAATCCAAGAACAAAATCCATGCTTATGTCCTCCCATGGTCTCTCAGGCACAGGTAATGGCTGGTACAGTCCTGTATTTTGTTTTACACCCTTTGCCATCTGGCATATTCTGCAACTTTGCACAAACTTCCGTACATCTTGCCGAAGTTGTGGCCAGTAGTAATTTTCCTCAATCAAGGCAATGGTCTTATCCCTACCAAAATGCCCAGCCAATCCTCCCCTGTGCTTTTCTTTGATTAAATTCTCCCGCATGGAACTTCTAGGAATGCACAACTTACTACCCTTGAACAGCATCCCGTCTTGGATTAAGAAATCCAACCATTTTGTTCTATCCATAGTAAGAGGTATTGAGCAAGCCTTCCAGGCTTCTGCAAAATCCGGATCTGCAGGGTATAGACCCTTCAGTTCTTCAAACCCCACTACTTCCACTGTCAATCTGGTCAGCAGAGTCTGCCTTCTGCTTAAGGCATCTGCAACCCTGTTTGACTTCCCACTTCTGTGCTTTAGTACAAAGGTATAACTTTGGAGGAACTCCACCCATTTCATGTGCCTTTGGTTCAGTTTTGTCTGACTGTTAATGTATTGCAAAGCCTGATGGTCAGTAAACAGTACAAACTCCTTTGGTAATAAATAATGTCTCCACTTTTTCAGGGCCCGAACTATAGCATAAAATTCTTGATCATAGACAGAATACTTTTTTCCGAGCATCATTTAACTTTTCACTGAAATAAGCAACCGGCTTGCCTCCTTGACTCGGTACCGCCCCTATTGCACTCGCCACTGGCATCACATCCACCCGAAATACCTTGTTGAAGTCCGGAAGTGCCAAAACAGGCTGTTCCGTAACTTTTCTCTTCAATGTATCAAAGCTCCTTTCAGCCCTCGATGTCCATTTGAACTCCTTTTTATCTCCCCTCATTGTCTCTGTGAGAGGTGCACAAATACCGCTGAAGTTCTTTATGAACTTCCTATAAAACCGGCCGGACCATGGAATGACCTCACTTCGTTGTGCTCCTTGGAGTAGGCCATTCAATGATGGCTCTCACCTTTTCGGGGTCCATCTTCATGCCTTCTGCTGAGATTACAAACCCCAAGTATACCAATTCCTTCTTGACAAAATTACACTTTTTCAAATTTATTAATAACTGTTCTTCTTGCAGCTTTTCAAAGACTCTCCTGATATGCATCAGGTGTTCCTCCAGGGTCCGGCTAAATATCAATATATCATCTAAATAAACAATAACAAACTTTCCCAAAAATTCTTTCAGTACTTCATTCATCAACCGCATGAAGGTACTTGGTGCATTGGACAGTCCAAAGGGCATGACCAACCACTCAAACAGGCCTTCTCTTGTCTTGAAGGCTGTCTTCCATTCATCCCCCTCTCGGATACGGATCTGATGATAACCACTTTTCAGGTCAATCTTTGTGAAGTACTCAGCTCCACTTAAACAAATCCATGATATCATCCATTCTTGGTAACGGGAATCTGTACTTAATAGTAATTTTGTTGATGGCCCGTGAATCTGTACACATCCTCCATTCCCCATCCTTCTTTGGCGCCAGCACTGCAGTAACTGCGCATGGACTCAAACTTTCCCGAATTAATCCCTTTTCTAATAATTCTTGGACCTGTCTATTTAACTCCTCAGTCTCTACAGGTGTCATCCTGTGTGCAGCTTTATTTGGCAGGCTTGATCCTGGTACTAAATCTATATGATGGCTAATTTTTCTCACAGGGGGTAAGCCCTCAGGCACATTGTCAGACACAATGTCTGGAAATTCCTCCAAAAGATTTAGAACTTCTGTTGGGGTATCCCGGCATTCCTTCCCCCTAACTCTAGGGATTATTGCATAACATAAATGTTCATGCTTTAACCCGTTCAAAAACTCTCTCCCCTCAACTAAACAGACTCTGGAAATATTACATACCTTTTCATCTGTATCCTTCAAGGGCTTTAGTTTATGGCGTACACCATTCTTTGTCAATGAGTAGGTGTTGGCACGGCCATCATGTACTGCACTCCGATCAAACTGCCAGGGTCTCCCCAGCAACATGTGGCAAAAATCCATGGGTAAGATGTCACACAGGACCTCATCACAATAATTCCCAATGTTAAATTTAACAGAACACTCCTCATTGACCAAAGCTCCGTGGTCCTTTTGTAACCATGCGACCCGGTATGGGTGTGGGTGTTTCTTCCTTTCTAACCGTAACTTTGTAACCATTTCCTCGAAACCAGGTTATCCGTGCTACCATTATCAATAATGATATTGCAAACCTTGCCCGCACATTTACATCTAGTGCGGAATAAACTTTTCCTCTGGTCTGTGTCCTTCTCCTCGTTCAACAGGACTCTTCTTACAACCATTGTTTCTCCTCTCTCCGCTTCTTCGGAATGCTCAGATTCAACATCCTCCTCTGCCACAACAGCTCTGGCTGGGCCCTCAGGCCTCTTGTTTGTTCTTTCTCGATGTTGTGGACATTCAAATGCCCCGTGTCCTTCTTCACCACAGTGGAAACATGTTCCACGAAATACTCCCCTTCCAAACCCTCGTCCAGATCCACCCCGTCCTCTTGGGTAGCTGTTCTGATCTCGGGGCTGATAAACATCTTCTTCTTTTTGGTCCTGGTTACTACTGGCTTCACCAGTCTTCTTCGGATCCTTGTACTTTTCTCCACTGGTCCTCCCACCAGTCCTTCCACCTCGGCCTCTTCCTCTTTGCTTGCCTTCAAACCGCCTGTTTAGCTTTTCTTCTACCTTCAAGGCAAATTGATAAGCATCCTCAATGGTGTTTACTCGAACCAGGCTCAGTTCTTCCCGGATACCAAGCCTCAACCCATTAATGTAACGGGCTACTTTCTCTTTATTTGCCTCTAAATGCCCTGTTCTAATAGAAATTTTGTAAAATTCTTCAGTGTACTCTTGGACAGTTTTGTTTGTCTGTCTCAAGCTCTGCATTTTTCTTAGCAGATCCAACTCGTAATCTGTCGGGATGAACTGTCTTTTAAGCTTCTCCACCATTCTATCCCATCTTGTTATTCTCTCTTTCCCTCTTCTGTTTCTCTCCAACTGCATTCCCCTCCACCAAATGCTGGCATGACCCTTTAACTTGGTCTTAGCAAATCTGACCCGGTTAGGGTCTTCAATCTCCTCATACTCGAAATATTCCTCTAAATCATTTATCCAGTCAATCACTTCTTCTGGATTCAGATTTCTCGAGTAGGTAGATACCTCCATTTTTGGCTGTTTTCCAATCTGAGAGATGGCCTTATACAACCGGGCCTGAGCTGGATCCACAGCTTCTGCTTCTTCCTCAGACTGTTCTTCCTCTTCAACTTCATCTTCACTTTCCTCTTCCCCTCCGGGTTCGCGCCTTCTGCGTAACTCTGCTTGCAAGGCTTGAACTTGTCTTTGCAAGGCCCGAAAGTCTTCGGTCGGCACCACATTTCCTGCTCCGCCACGGTTCCTTCGTGGAGGCATGATATTTTCTCTGTATTATTATTTTTTTTTTTTTAGAATTCTTCCACAGATCCTGGTGCAACTGCCTCTCTCCGGCGATCTGTTACACGCTCAGGAGCTCCCGCTCTGATACCACTTGATGGCAAGCCGGGATTCACACAAACACATTCACAGTAATTTCATGGTAATTTCATTAAAAATAGCTTAATACGGTTTACAGTAGTCTCTCCAGTATACCACTTCTCCCCCAATCCCGAACTTCACCACCCCTTTTCCCATACAAATTTTCCCCGTTTTAATGTGGTCTCGGCCTTCCCTAAAATTAATGCTCCCACCCAAAGACCCAATTCGAATTTCATCTTCCCTCCGTTGAAATTTCAAGATTTTCCTTTCCTTTTGTTTTCTGCCATAAATGGCAACCGTCCGATCCGTCCGTAGCCCGCATTCATGGCTTCCCATACCCCGCACCCGCCGTTTTAATCTGACCGTCTTTAAGTACCGTTGTCTCCGCCATTAAGTCTTTCACCCGTAACTACGGTTTCTCCGTAAACAACATTCCAAGATACTTAAACTTGGTCGACATCTATATCTCTCTCCTCCGATTACGTGGCCCTCATCCTCATGATCTGTTACAAGTGTGTCTCCACGTGTCAAATTTGACTCTATCCCCCACTGGTCGTGTTGCCTTTAAGGCACGTGGCAACCACGTGTCTATTTCACCCTGTCCGACCGTCCGCGTGTTTACTTCCGTTTGACCTTTTCTTGGGCCGCGATATCGCGACATGTCGCGATATCGCGACCCAACTGACGTCCGCCCTCAGCTTTGAAACAAAGTCACGATATCGCGACGTCGCGATATCGCGACAAAAGTACGTCCTGCATTTGTCTCTGCCTTTGACGTCGCGAAATCGTGACGCGTCACGATTTCGTGACTCCAACCCCCACTCCTTGCAACAGCTTCAACATGGTCGCGATATCGCGACGTCGCGATATCGCGACGTCACGATATCGCGACGTCACGATATCGCGACGTCGCGATATCGCGACGTCGCGATATCGCGACGAAACTTGCTCCGCCTTTGCTATAGCAAATGAGGTCGCGATTTCGCGACCTCACACCAACTTTTGCCTTAGTTCCTTTAACAACTTCCTTTTCTGTCTTACGACATCTCCTTCCCCGAAAAAGAACCAAATTGCTTCAAAAATACCAGAACTCTAAAGAAAATTAAAAGATGCAAGATTGCTCATACTTTCACCGGATGCTCCTGCATCATCTTCTTACCATACCCTTTGATGCAAAAATGGTGCAATACTTGATTCAACACTTTGATAACTTTCCCAACCAAGGGAATCATCATATGGTCACGCTCTTGATTTATGCATCCCCCCATCTACTTGAGAAAGTCCTAGGATAAACATATGTTAAATAGGAGAGGGACTTCTAACTCTCATAACATTGGAACCTTGTATAGTGTTCCTACCCTTTTCAACTATTCTTCCCTAGAGTTCAACTCTCTTGCCTCTTGTACGAAGGGATTCAAATCCAATCCTATCTACTAGCATGATTAAGTTTTGGGCCTTTGTATTCATCACACAATTATGCAACATCTGCTTTTACAAATAAATATTTAAGTAAAAAGAAGAAGAATAGATTTATAGAGAATTGAGGGTCTTTGGGTCATTATATGCATAGTATCAACTAGTGGTGTCCTTCCCAAAGAAATTTCGACCAAGTCATTTTCTTTAGGTGCTAGCAAATATTCCCTTAATCTTGTTGGGATAGGGATAGTTCATTTGAATAGACTATGAAATTGATCTATTTCTAATGTTCTCTTCTTACTGTTGATGGTCAAAAAGTACAACCTCTTATATACCTCTAGTCTCCTCTAGTTGAGTGATCGATCGTGCAAGGAGGGAAACTACAACAACGTTTGATTCCTTGCACTACTATTTCGTGTCGGTGGTGAAATATTGCAAACTTCCACATATCCCAGATGTTGATATGTTACCAAGTCTACTTTTTCCATTATCTATACTCTTGTACTGAGTTATAGGAAATAACATTACTCATCGAAGGGAAACTCCTTATTTATTCATAATTTTTTCCATCTTCCTTATGTTGAAGTTCATCATCGAGTAGAGGCTTTACTGGACTTGATACTGAATCACCTTCCCTTTCTTCATTTTTATTCTACCATACTACATTTTTTAAAGTTATCCTCACCTCTGCTATTAGCTTAGCAAGGATGGGTTGTTGAAGTTATTGTGTAGCTAGCTCCCAGCTACCTTGATCCTATATGTTATTTTCTAAAAATTGTCTTTCCATGTCCCTAATTTCTTCAGCAATCCTTTGAATTCCTAGCGTAATTTCTTCATCTATTTGGGGATGGGCAAGAGTATCATTCTTCATTAATTAATATGTGCATTTTATGATTTTATTAGGGAATGGAGCATGAAATGCACTTTTAAAGGGTTGAAGTGGATATGCAACCTCCCTTGGAGGCATTTTTCCCACTTGGATTAGCATATTTTTAGCTCATATGGCCTTCTTGAAAATTTGTCGAAACCTCTTTTCTCTAGATTTTTGAATAATAATGCTTATATCATAATTGAAAACTTGAATATAGTATAGGTATGCCTGAGTATGGGATGTCTAGAACTCATGAGGTATCCTTCTCCATATTCTTTTCAAATAGACATTGAAGTCAACACTATTTTCATGGTAGGCCTACTTGATGAATGATAACTGAGTAAGCAATAAAAATGGATCCCTTGATTCATCAAACCTATTAATGAGGGCTTCTACTAGATCATCTCATGTACAAATGCTACCACTTTACAAATATCTAAACCAAAAAAATACCTTTCCTTTGAGGGAGTGAGCAAGTAGCCTGATCATCACATCCTTACATACAATATTATGAATAATGGCTAGAGATACCACATCTTTGCAGTGCCTGGATGTAGTATTTTCAACATCATCAAATCTTGGTAAAGACATTAGAGTAGATTTGGTATATTAAGGGGGCTTGTGACATCCCACCGAGGAGAATGTTGCACTGCCATAAGTTTTTGTAGAGACACTAATCCTTCAAAAATTTTATGTCCTTTGTGGTTGTAGTCGCCAAATGACCATACTTAGTCTATTGATGACGTTAAGACTGCTCATCAAATATGGGTCCTCCTAGGGATAAAAATTTGTCTAGGTTTAAAAGGTAACTTAAGATAGATCTGGGTTACCCTTAGAGCAGAGTCGCTAGGTGAATAGAGCATAAATATCACAAAACAAAGTATCATTAGAATTTGTTCAACAAATATGGTGGGATCTTTGCATCCTTTTGGGTGTGCCAAAAATTGTTGGTAGCATAGTGGAATTATACTTTATAGGGTATCGTATTAAAAAATTTAAAGCCAATTGATCATAAAATATAGTTTTGATCTTTCAGTAGAGTCGCCAGGTGATTTGAAATGAAGATTGCTAAAACAGAGCACCACCAACATCTATTTTACTGCATAGTGGGACAACGTCCCACCAGGTGTACCAAAAATTGTTGGTCTAAAATCTACCTATGGAAAGGTTTATGCGCCCATAAACCTTGACAACCATATGGCTTAAAAATTGTGAGGCTTTGAGGTTAATATTTGGATAAGGTCAGTTCCTTATGAAGCCTTAGCTACTTGTCTATAAATATGTGGGAAAGGGGTGTTGAAAGAAACAAATAGAGTTGAAGATATAACTTATGGCAGTGTGGATTAGGATGCATAAAGACACATGTAAGATCTCATGCCATAAAAAAAATAAAATGCCTAATAGACCAACTTATTTCTCATCAATTGTAGTACATTTTTACTCACATCAATATGTATCTTGTCAGAGTGTGAATTCCAAAACAAGTGAATGCATCATGATCTTGAATCCAAAAAGTAGAATAAACATCATTAACATTCCATAAGCCAAAATTAGAAATAAGTAGTCCCTCATAAATACACACCCAAAAATTGAATTGAATCGAAGGCCAAATGTTAATTATTTTGTATTAACATGCAATACCCTTGCTTATATGTCAATTGTAAAAGCCTAAGAGCCAACCTTTTTTAATGCCTTGCATTCTAGTATATATCTTTTATAATGAATTCCATTAAAAATGGACATGATAGCTAATCATGAAAATCTATTATGTCATAGGAGTGGCAAGGCTATATATATTTTCTATTACCCTACACTTTGTAGTCGAAGGTAGTTGTTAGGAAAAAGTGGGTCTTATTGCATGCATTTGAACCCTTAATTTACTTATTTATTTGATAGTTCCATTGCTTCATGATCTCTGTCTACCTGTTCCTGAAGGTAGTTGGTTATTAACTTGCATGGGCTAACCTTTGAGGTTGTCTGCTCTTGCAAAGATGAGGTTCGATCCATTACCTGGTGGACAAGTATAAATTTTCTCTTTTCCAATCATTCAATTGCATATCCTCATAGTTGAGCCCACGATCCCCTTCCTTTTGGAAGAATCCTAACACTCTGATGATGGATGGAAATTCCAGCATTGGCAGACTTTTGGGATTCCTTCAACATCAGGTAGCAAACCAAAACTCTACCAAGCACACTTCTAGTCTTTCGAGGTAGGACTTTGGGATCCACACCAATATTTTAACATTGACCAACTATTGGGGCTCCTATGTGGGGTGCCCATTTTTTTTCCGAGGCTCACTTAAGTTATTTCTTGTTTTCTTGTGTGATGGTTTTCAGGACTTTTTTGGAGTCCGTCAGAAACCCATTTCTCCACCAAATATTTCTATGATGGAGTTTTGGGACCCATCAGGAATTTCCAATGCCCCATTTATTCATTGGAACTAACATTAAATCACTTTTCACATATTTTAGTGGCAAACTTCTGAAACTTATCCGAATTCCACCATCAACCTGATTTTTTGTTAGGTGCTACACTTAGAATTTTTTTTTTTTTTTCTATCCTTCATTTGCTTTCCACGAAGCACCTTCATCATTCCATATTAGGAGGATTTTGGGACTCATAAGAAACCCAAGATATACCCATTACTCTACCAATTTTGTTTTTGGTAGGCTTTTGGGCCCTATCCAACATCTGTGATGCCCCATTTTTTTGACAATCCTGACACTTAGCCATTTTCTTGGATTTTTTCACCCTCTTGCTTTCTTGGATGTAGAACTAGAAATTGTTTACAATTTATCATATACTGATTCCCATGCATGGCCTCCCAAGAATTGCTTTTCCTATTTTTTAATCATCTTGTTTACTCAAAAATGTTTGTGGGTGGATACAACCAAAACTTCACCCATAATATCTTGAGATTGTTTTGGATTATACCTAAAGAAGCCTCTTTTAGCTTGTTATGCTCTTAAATCTAAAGAAATCCTTCTTGGATATTTTGGTAGCATTTAATTGCCTATTTTTTATTATTTTTTTATTTTACTCAATGTATATATGAGAAATTATTGTAATAGCATACTCTGGTAGAAAAATCCAAAACCTAGAAAAATAAAAATTATTCATTCCTTAGGAAAATAAAAATTGTCAATTCTTGTGATACGCCCAATGAAGGTAGTTTCATAATGCTTCCTTATGAATGTTGACATGTTAGGAACCTACTATATTTTGAGAAATCCTGAATGGATGATAGATAGGGTGGCATGCAGTTCATTCATGAGAAGTTCCCATAGGGACGATGTATGGTAAAAATAAGGCATTGGTGGTAAAACAAATCATGGCCATCCCAAGTATATCTATGACAAGAAATAGAGTCAATGTGTAGAGATGCAACCAAATTTTGCAAGCCATAATCCTAAAGTAACTCTTGTTTTAAGGAATTGATCCATTATGGAATGGATGATGAAATGGTGCATAGCATACTATGATCCTGAAATTGGTGAGAGAGAGCATCAGCCACAATGTTCTCCTTGCCCTTATTATAAATGATATCATAATCATAGCCCATGATCTTAGAAATCCTTTTTTTGTTTGAGGGTGGCAACACATTTCTCCAAAAAGTATTTGAGACTTTGATGATCAGTTTTAATGGAAAAATGATGCCTAATGAGATACAATCCCCAATGGGTTACCTCATGCATTTTTCTAGCATTTCCTTAGCATAAGTAAATTTTTCCATATTATGACTAGAGAGTGTTTTACTATTGAAAGCCAGGGGTCTCTCTTCTTGCATCAACACTGCACCAATACCATTACCATAGGTGTCACTTTCAATGACAAATGGTTTGGAGAAATCTAGCATGGCTAAAAATTGCATAGTGATCATAGCACGCTTTAATTCTAGGAAAGCCTATCCAATGGGTCATGTCCAAGTAAAAGAGTCATTATTTAGCATGGAAGTGAAGGGAGTTGTAATTTTACCATAGTTATGAATAAATTTAATGCCATCCTTAGTGACAATGTGTCCCAAATACTCTACTTCTATCAATCCAAAATAACACTTGGATCGCTTAGCATAAATTTGATATTGTACCAATAGTTGTAAAGTTTGATCCACATGAACAAGATGCTCTTCCCATGAGCGGCTATAAACCACAATGTCATAAAAAAAAATAGGATAAATTTTAAAAGGAATGGGTGAAATATGTTTTTCATGAGGCTTTGAAAATTGTAAGGAGCATTAGCTAAGCCAAATGACATCACAAAAAACTGATAGTGATCTTCATGAGTATGGAAATAAGACATGGAAATATACTCATCCTTGAGCTTGATTTGATGATACCCAAAGAGAAGGTCTAATTTTGAGAAGTACATAGTCCCATGTAGTTCATTGATTAATTAATCCACCATTTAAATAGGAAATTTATCCTTTATGATGAGTTTATTAAGCTCACGGTAACTTATACACAACCACTAGGACCCATATTTCTTGTGCACCAATAAAACTGAAGAACAATAAGGATTATTATTTAGCCTAATGATGTTAGATTTTAATAATATATGTACTAACTTCTTTATTTTTTACTCAAGAGCATGAGGATACCAGTATGGTCTAATGTTGGAAAGTGCGTTTCTAGGTAACAATAGAATAGCATGGTCGTGGGAGCGATAAGGTGGTATTTTTAGTGGTTCAAAAAAAATAGAATTGTGCTTGGTTAAATAAGTTGTAAATTTTCAAGAACAAAATCCCCCTCGAAAGGATGGGGTTGGATCATAAATATTTGAGCTATGACTCCCCAAGACAATTTTTTTAACAATTTCTCCATCTGGATTGAACAGATAATCTATGAAGGCCCTGCTTTTTATCCATGTAGAGTGTGGGACTATCCATTCTCTAAAAATTACATCCAAATCTTGATAAATTTCCATTATATGGTTTCCTATGTGCCCAATCATTGAGATCTCAACACGATATCACATACCCCTAATTGAAGAGTAAACATATCTTATTTGATATCATTTTCCCCAAATTTTACTTTAACATTATGATATTTACCTTTGCAAGGTAAGGTCCCTCCATTGGCTGCCATAACCTCAAAGGAATTACATGTGTGTACGTAATAATTTTCCTACTTGGCAATGTGGGATCAATAGAGTTATGTGTACTGCCAGATTCAATAAGAATGGTAATACATAGGTCTTTAAAATAACCCACAGCTTTCATGGTTTGGGTAGTAGTAATGCTAGCAAGAGCATGAATAGAAATTTTAGCTTATGGTTCTTCCTAGATTTCTTCCTCAATTTGGGGTGGTTCCTCTACTGGTTCTGTGTCATCGTCACTTTTGTCATTGGTGCCAATCTCAATAACATCTATGAGGAACAACTTCTTTTGGGTGCACCTATGCCCATGAGTAAAATTCTCATCATAATTGTAGCACAACCATTGGGTGCATCGTGCATCCATTTCTTTGTTAGTTATATGTTTGGGTGGTGTATTTTTTTATTCAATATGATTTTGGAATCAAGGAGGGAATGAGGGTATAGCTTGTGGAAATTTAGATATCCATCTTTGAGCTAAAAATTTGGATTCAGCCAAACAAACCAAACTGATTGCCTGCATCATAGATTGTGGTTTAAATATCTTGACATTAGCTTGGAGATCATCCTTTAAACCACTAACAAAATAACTTGCAGAGAATTTTTCATTCAATCCCCTAGTTTTTTTGGCCAATTTATTAAATTGCATTTGGTAATCTCTAACTGTCGAAGTTTGTTTCAACTTTGTAAATGCTCCTGTAAAACCATCATACTCACTAGGGTCAAAGCGAGTTAGTAATTAAGACTCAAAGTATTCTCAAGAAGGATTAGGAGTAGTGTTTTGTAACCATTTTTACTACTGTAAAGCTTCATATTACAAGTTGAAGGAAGCCACTTGAACTTTATAATATCAAGGGACATCATGGAGTTTAAAAAATTTATAAACACGACACAACCATCCATATACATCCTTCCCATCATAGTGAGGGTGAGAGTCATATGTTGCCCTTCCTTGACCTCTATCAGATTGTGATTGTTCATTAAGGTACTCAGACTTGCTTGGACCACCTTACAATTTAGACTCAATATCTACAAGTTGTTCTTCTAAGCAGGTTCTCGAGGTACCGTAATCATCTCTAAAGTTTTGAAGCTCTTCCTTCATGGCTTGATTTTCTATGTACATGCTATCAATGGATATTTTTAGGTATTCCAACCATTAGGTGGTTTGATCTGTCTCTTTTTGATGTATGCGAGTGCTAGCAACCATTTTGGACAATCTTGAACATCTTTACTGAATTACTAAAAATAAGAGTGTGGTTTTAGGAGTTACTATTTTTAGTAAGGAGTCCAAAAAAGTGCTTAGGTGTTATATATAAATAATCAGCTCAAAAATATGATCACAATGAGCTATACTCCCATGTCATTGTCTTATCGTTATCCCTTTCATCTATACTTTAGTTATTGATACTGTTCACTTCTCTAACCTCGATATTCTCTATTGTGTGCAGTTACTAACAGTAATAATTTTATTTTTGACACTGACAACCTGTAATATCTTATCGTTACAAATGATTTTTACTACCACTATCAACCTAACTATTACTATTACTAACTTGATTGTTACTGCCACTAACCCAAATGGTACTAGAATATTATTTTTTTTTTTTTTAACATGATGGACTCGATAGCTGCCACAATTCCTGGGCCAGCCTCCAGAAATCCACCACAGTTTCTTGTGTAGTCCACCCCCATAAGCTGCCACCAAAGAAAACCTCGTGCTAACCGCCCCTATACCACCATGCGCCAGTAAATTTGAACCTTTTACGCTGCTGACGTACCTAAACGGGGACAAGCATTCAGTCTGGCGAGGCCCAAGGGAATGGAACCCTGATCTCCCCACTCTGAAAGAAGCACTTTGACCGTTGAACTAGGTCCTCGGACCTAGGTACTAGAATATTGTTGACTATCATAAATGCTTGTAAATTTTATTTTAACTATTTGGTGCATGCAAAATTTTTTTCTTCAGTGATAGGTAAGTCCTCTGTATGCTCATGTTTGTGGGTCAAAATGCAAGTTTAGCATAATGAGAAGGTTTTATTTTTGTAAGTTGAAGTTTTAACAAAACTAAAGTATGCTAGGCAGAGGAGTATGTAATACCCATAGGCCCTTTGTTATACTGTAGTGATGAACAATAGTGCTCGGACCAATATTTCAAGAAACTACCTAAGGAGGATTCCACACATACCCTTGAGCACACTATCTACATTTCTAACAGTATAGGAAGGTAATCATCCGGGATGTTGTGTCCCATGGACTATGGATAATACGAGTCTAAAAATATTTCTATTGGATAAAATTTTATTTAAGCCTAAATGGTCTCTCGATACACCTGAGATGCTTGGGAGCTCAATTCCATGTGCAAGTGTTGTATGATACTTGGGTATTGGATCTTGATTTTCCCTCACTTCACTAGATGCTTTATGGGATGTCTATCTTAGCCAATAATGATAGATCCTTCATGATACTTTAAAACCCTTGACATAGGGTTTCTAACCTACTCAAATACTATAGAAAAATATTGTATTTTGTTTTTGACTTTTTGGCTTTTGCTACTTTTTTTGTTTTTTAAATAAATAAAAATGGAAATTAAAAACATAGAAAAAGTATACCTAACATGCATAACATATGGGCAATAATTGTCGCAATCATAGTAGAACTTGGTCCTAGAAAGTGCTCTGATATCACTTGTTAGGAGCCTACTATTAAAAATAAGAAATCTCACCCAAAATACTGAAATTAAGTAGAAACTCATGCAATATTACAATGCAAAAAGTAAATGCAAAAATAAAAACTCTCACAATAAGCACTGAATCGCAAGCCTCTTCAAGGGGGAAACCTCCTTCAATATTTCATTCACTTGAAAAAAGATACCTTCGTACATGGCTTCATATTTTTTAAAGAAAAGACTTCATGCAACCCTAACCCTAAGCTTAAGAGTTGGCTTACATGCAAAATGTCACTTGAGCTATAATCTTCTACCAAACATTGGCTACAATCTTGTTAATAGTTACATGAAATGGGACCACTTGGCTAGGTGCCTTACTTGCCACATACATTACAAAATATTACTAAATAACATCATAGATGGAATCCCCCACATTGGAAGTGGGTCATTACATAAGCAATGAGAATTATAAAATAACATTAGGATGAGATCCAAACATGACATATTCATGTAGAGTTCAAGAGGTGAAAAAAATGTTGAGTGATGTGGCAAGATAGTTGGGTGATGTGGAAAGTTAGGAGGGCTAGATGATGATTGCATAATTGCTAGTTATAGATTTTGGTTGAATACATTGGAAAATTAACTAATAATGAGAATCAAATTTCATTAATGAAAAATAAAACATGGCGTAGCAATACTCAAAAAAATGTAAACTAGTTTCTGATTCACCATATCGTTTACACACAAGTGAAGGGCATACTACTATTTTTGGAGGCTTTTTGGTTCATCCGATAGCATTAAATGGCAAGTGAAGAGCATAATACCAACAACACAAGTGTGGTAGAAAATAGAAGGAAAATATTAAACTTTATAAAAAAACATGAGTTAGGAAAGGAAAAAAAACGAGATTGAATTTTATTTCAATAAAAAAAAGTAATACAACATAAAAACTTCAATTTTAATTTATTTTAATTTAAGAAAGTACAAGATTGGGTAGTATAAGAGGAGTGAAGAATGGAACCTAGAGCTAAAATGGGACCCACAAGGGAAATGAACGAACATAAACCATACATGAGGAGAAATCCACACTCACCACCATCGAGCAATGCTCCCATAGGAGAGGATGGAACATATAGCTTGGTCATGATTCGATCATTTGAGGGGTTGGGTCATAGTTGACCTACTTCTACTAGAGAATTTCACCCAAAAGCCTGCTTCCTAATTTGTAAATCTCTATGTGGGTGTTGTACTTTATATACCATCAAGAGGTCCATCATAGGATACATATGGGATAATAGCTCAAGACTCTCACAGTGCTGCTCAAGGTATTTTTAGAATTTTTATTTAAGTACGATATTGGGTAGTATGAGAGGAGCAAAGAATGAACCCTAGAGCTAAAATTGGGCCCACAAGGGAAATCAACAAAAAAAAACCACACATGGGGAGAAATCCACACTCACCACCATCGAGTGATGCTTCCACAACATAGCATTGAGCATATAGTTTGGCCATGATTCACTCTTTTTAGGGGCTAGGTCATGTTTGACTTGCTTCCACTAGGGCAATTCACCCAAAATCCTGCTTCTTGATTTGAAAAGCTCTATGTGGGTGTTGTGCTTTATGTACATCGATGAGCACCATCTTGGGATACATGTGGGATAATAGATCAAGACTCTTGCAATGTTGCTCAAGGTATTTTTAGAATTTCTTATTTAATAAATTATGAGATTGGATAGTATGAGAGGAGTGAAAGATGGATCCTAGAGGAAACATGGGTTCCACAAGGGAAATCAACCAATATAAACTATACATGGGGAGAAATTCACACTCACCACCATCAAACGATGCTCCCATAGGAGAGGATGGAGCATATAGCTTGGCCATGATTCACTCGTTTGAGGGGTTGGATCACGGTTGACCTACTTCCACTAAGGAATTTCACCCAAAAGCCTAATTCCTTATTTGAAAATCTCTATGTGGGTGTTGTACTTTATATACGCCCATGAGGGCCATCATGGGATACATGTGGGATAATAGCTAAAGACTCTCACAACATTCCTCAAGGTATTTTTAGAATTTTTTATTTAAGAAAGTACAATATTGGATAGTACAAGAGGAGCAAAGAATGGACCCTAGAGCTAACATGTGGTCCACAAGAGAAATCAACCAATAGAAACCACACATGGGGATAAATCCACACTCATCACCATCGACCGATGCTCCCATAGGAGAGGATGGAGCATATAGCTTGGCCATGATTCGCTCATTTGAGGGGTTGGGTCATGGTTGACCTACTTCTATTAGGGAATTTCACCTAAAATCATGCTTCCTAATTTGTAAAGCTCTATGTGTGTGTTGTGCTTTATATACCACCATGAGGGCCATTGTGGGATACATGTAGGATAATAGCTCAATACTTGCTCAAGGTATTTTTAGAATTTTTTATTTAAGAAAATACAATACTGGGTAGTACAAGAGGAGAAAAGAATGTACCCTAGAGCTAACATGGGTTCCATAAGGAAAATCAAATAGAAACCACACATGGGAATAAATCCACACTCACCATAATCGAGCGATGCTCCCATAGGAGAGGATGGAGCATATATCTTGGCCATGATTCACTCGTTTGAGTGGTTGGATCATGGTTGACCTGGTTCCACTAGGGAATTTCATCCAAAATCCTGCTTCTTGATTTGAAAAGCTCTATGTGGGTGTTGTGCTTTATATACCATAATGAGGGCCATTGTGGTATATATGTGGGATAATAGCTCAAGACTCTCACAACATTGCTCAAGGTATTTTTATAATTTTTTATTTATGAAAGTACGATATTGGGCAGTATGAGAGGAGTGAAGAATGGACCCTAGATCTAACATGGGGTCCACAAGGGAAATCAACCAATAGAAACCACACATGGTGAGAAATCCACACTCACCACCATCGAGCGATGCTCCCATAGGAGAGTATGGAGCATATATCTTGGCCATGATTCGCTCATTTGAGGGGTTGAGTCATGGTTGACCTACTTCCACTAGGGCATTTCACCCAAAATCCTACTTCTTGATTTACAAAGCTCTATGTGGGTGTTGTGCTTTATATACCACCATGATGGCTATTGTGGGATACATGTGGGATAATAGCTTAAGACTCTTACAATGTTAGTCAAGGTATTTTTAGAATTTTTTATTTAAGAAAGTATGAGATTGGGCAATATGATAGGAGTGAAGAACGAAACCTAGAGCTAACATGGGGTCCATGAGGGAAATCAACCAATAGAAACCACACATGGGGAGAAATCCACACTCACCACCATCAAGCGATGCTCCCACAGGATAGGATGGAGCATATAGCTTGGCCATGATTCACTCGTTTGAGGATTTGGGTCATAGTTGACTTGCTTCCACTAGGGCATTTCACCCAAAAGCCTACTTCCTGATTTACAAAGATCTATGTGGATGTTGTACTTTATATACCACCATGAGGTCCATAGTGGGATACATATGGGATAATAGCTAAAGACTCTCACAACATTGCTCAAGGTATTTTTTAAAAAATATATTTAAGAAAGTATGAGATTGAGCGGTATGAGAGGAGTGAATAATGGGCCCTAGAGCTAACATGGGGTCTACAAGGGAAATAAACCAACATAAACCACACATGGGGAGAAATCCACACTCACCACCATCGAGTGATTCTCCCACAAGAAATGATGGATCATATAGCTTGGCCATGATTTTCTCGTTTGAGGGGTTGGATCATGGTTGACCTGCTTCCACTAGGGCATTTCACCCAAAATACTTGTTTATTTGCAAAGCTCTATGTGGGTGTTGTGATATATATACAACCATGAATTCCATCATGGGATACATGTGGGATAATAGCTCAAGACTCTCGCAACATTTCTTAAGGTATTTTTAGAAAAAAAAATTAATAAAGTATGAGATTTGGCAGTACGAGAGGAGCAAATAATGGACCCTAGAACTAACATTAGGCCCACAAGGGAAATCAATTTTATTTTTAATAAAAAACAATAAAATGAAAAAATAAGGAAGTACATGCTACCAAAATTTCTAGGAAGAAGCATTTTAGATTTAAGAGAACAACAAGCTAAAAGCGATTTCTTCAAGTACAATCCAAAACATGTTGGGGCACTATCCAACATATTTAGCAAACACTCTCAAGAGGCATTAAAAATGGGAACTTTGATATTGTGGTCTTATGAGAGTTCACATCCATTTGGTATTATTTTTAAATTACAAAGCAAAATTTCATTATTTGAATTCTGAAAACACTAAAAAGATCATACACCTATGCAATGAAATAAGGAACAAACTAGACAACAAATTATGTAATCATCATGACACAGGATATGAAATAATGGTGCCCTTTCATTAATATCAATTCTATCCTTATAAAGTATTACAATAGTATCATGTTGAGGGATTTGCTACCAAGTTGATTCAAATATTTACAATAAGAAAGGGTAATCTAGGTGTATCTCGTATAATTTTTTTTGCATCTCACAAACTGATTATTGATAGGTTTTCATGACTTCAATTGTATGACAATGATACATGAATCTTGATGTGATTTATTCCTTGTAAAGACCTATAATCTGCACATAAGAAAATCTAAAGAGCATAAAAAGCATATGAAGAGCATTTCAAGATAAGGCCCGTACCCATGATAAATAAAATGATAAAAAATATGAAATGCAACAAATAAATGCATGAAAATGAAATCTAATTATGCTAAGAAGTAATTAAAATACTGCTAAATATAATGAAAGAAATAAAATAGGGAATGGATCTCATATCAGGAGGTCATCTCTGTGTGGGACGGTATTTCCTACTAGCTATCTTGAGGTGAGACGATCACACCTATGAGTATTCTTTGGAAGAGATGACCACTAAACTATGACCAAATTCCTTGTGGCTGATGTGAGGTGATGTTGAGTCTGATCCATGAAATTGATGTTCAAGGGTACACTCATGAGGAACAACTTAGTGGCAGGATTTTAAATCAAAGCATGGGTGTTGAATGGTGCAAGAAGTACAAATTTGATCTTCAACCTTTGGGATGATCCATTGGCATGCTTGGAAACTCCATGGTTAAATTTTGATAGCACTTCGTTGCTTTGAGAGTGAGAGCTCTTTGGTTCTTTAGTTTGATAGTACTTCAATACATGAAATTGTGATATATTCAATGAAGGCTAGATGCCTTTAAATAGACTTCCACATGGGAGCCCAAATATTTCTAGAGAAGACAAGATGTGGTTAGGATCAAGAAGATTAACCACCTGCTCTTGAAAACCATTACAACTAACTCTTTTATATCGTTATGTCCAGTTGGCATGTGTAACCATTTGAACTATGGCAGGAATATGCTTCTGGTGCAGTAGTCTCACGGTGAGACGATTGTGACTATGGGCCATCTCAAGTTAGGATGGTCATGATTGGGGGTCATCTCGAGGTGATATGATCATGGTTGTAAAGATAAATTCCTTCCTTCTGAGTGGTGAAACCTACTATTAAGCCCTAAGGCTATCCAAGGTGGGTTATATGTCATTAAAATGTGTCCATATAGGTAGTCTCCTCAATATGATGTCTTTTAGGTGTCTACAGATGCCCCATTTTGGGATGCGTTGTGTGAAAGCACAATGTGGAGCAAAAATAGATAACCTTTAGTCAAGTTAAGGTTTTATGATATTCATTGATATTATCAATGTTAGATGCCCCAATCATAGAAAGAGCATGCATATTTGAATCATTGCTTCCAACAAGTTGAAGAACTTGAGTTTTTGGTAAAATTTTCAACCATGGAGTAGACACAAGGGTCTACAAACTTCATGTTTCAAGAATACCAAGTATTTGTTTGGTTTATTTTTTTTCTTGTTGTCTACCCCAAGCAAGGGCATGATTGTCTTTGGCAATGATTCTTGGACAAACACAATTTTCATGATTAAGTGTTTGATTATTAATTTTTATTATAAATTCTAAGGTGTATGACTACCCACTCAAGCGATGAGTCAATGAGGAGATGGAAGGTGATGAAAGCGATGAGTCGCTTGACAAAAATTACTTGTATTGGATTTTGTAAAGATTTTATAAAAGGGGATGGGGGAAAATCTTGTTACAACTGTGATTTAAACCACTATTGGTAATTGTACACCTCTATTTTTTTGGAGCAGTCGAGTTATATGGATTTCTTAGGGAATTGAGATGATAACAATTCAATTATTTCAAGAGGTAAATCATTGCATATAAGTATCACTTGAGGCTAAATGGAAGATATAAATGTATATCTCTATCCCTTGGAGAAATCCAGTACCATGGTCGTCTTAGGGAGTTGAGAGGATAATATTTTCGATCATTTGGGAGCTATTTTTGTTCAAGTGGTCTTATGGCAACCTACCCATATAACCGGATTGCATGGATAAGTAGTCCTTGCAACCACTAGGTGTATAGGGTAAATCACTAGATACGAGGATCACTCGAGGTTTTTTTGACCAAAGGGTTTTTAGGTATTTTTTTTGGAGCTTTTTACTATTTTCTTCTTCTTCTCCTTTTTTATTTTTGGATATTTTTGCATTTTTTTGAGGCCATACCATGGTAGGATAGTTACACTTTGAAATTTTGGGGTCATCCTATGGTGGGACAGTCACATTGAATGCGACTATCTGACATAGAGACGATCATAGAAATAGGAAATTATAAAACTAAATTTTCCACATTTTTGACATCATTCCCATTGCTGGTAGTTGGAGAAGAGAGGTGAGGAGGAGAGAGCTAATCCTGATGTGAAACTTTTCCAGATTATCTATTCATTTCTACCATGGGCCAACCCAAGGCTTCGATGAGTGGAAGAGCTAGAGTGAGGATGCCAGACACCTTGTTCCCTCTTTTGTTATTTTGCAATTTAAAATGAACCTCATTAATTAATGTAGAAAATGAATCTCACTTTAAAAATTAAGTCAATGAACCTAATTTTAGATGTAATATGTAGTGTAGTTTATTTAGGTTTTGCTTTTGTGTGTTTTTGTTGTTTTTTTTTTTATGCATGTGCTCTTGATTTTGGGGTCATATCAGGTAGAGATGGTCCCTCTTTAGGTTTTTGGGAGCCATCTTGGGGTGGGATGACCACATTTGAAATATAACGATTATATTTTTTATCATTGCAACAACCATATCGGGGTGAGATAGTCTCGATTGTGGACTGTATCTACCTGATATGACCGCATTGCTATTATTATTACTTTTTCATTTTGATTTTTTTGTGAACTGATTGTCAGTTTGATTACTTGTTTGTATTTATCTTGTGAATGCCCATCATATAGTTCCCATGGTTTTTGAGAGGACACAAAATATCCTCTCTAAAAATGATTGGAAGTGGCTTGAGGCCATTGGCTTCAAGCAAGTGGTGAGGCTTCAAGTGGTGATGTCATATCAGGACTATCTGATTACATTGATAGATTCATGGGATAGCTAGACCAACACCTTTCATATCTTGACTGACAAGATGATAGTCACATTGGAGGACATGAACATGATTGTTCTCATCCTGATTGAGGGGCACTCACCTCCACTCCCATTGACCAATAGAGCAGAGTGTTGTAGAGGGTATTTTGTGAGGATGTAGAGGTTGTACAGTAGTGCATGGATAGTGGTAGATTTTTTGTTGAGGTATGGTATGCCACAAATATTTTTACTAGGAGGAATGTAGTGGTGATGTCACTCATATATAATATCCTACTAATCAACTCATCAGGATTAAGGTTCCCAAGGAACCTTCTTGATCTAGCCCAAGAGTTGGTAGAGTGCAACACTGATGATCCTTTGATCATGGCATGGGGGAGTACTCTACTTGCACACTTATACGATGAGTTTTATAAGATCTACTAGCAAGGTAGACATGGATTAGGTTGTAAATTCCTTCTTTAGGTCTGGGTTTGGGAGCATATCTGAGTGGATAGACCAAAGGGACTTCCATGGGTACCACAAGCACATATAGCAGACCATGATATTGGGTATGAAGTTTGGTGGTATTGGGAGTATGAGCAGGATCAGAGTTATCCCTATTCAGGTAGGCTTACCCATTACATAGGGTCTTTGGATGGATTGAGGGTAGAGCAGGTGGTCTAGTGATCCTATAGGGACTACCCAGTATGGATGGAGGTAGCGACTCAACTGGGACGTATGAGGTATGGATGATGGTTGATTGGATGGCATGGTACATAGTGGGAGTGCTTCTAGTAACCTCATGTTACTCAATATTTTGGGGTTCACCAGGGTATAACTAAAGAGCCTATAATTTACTACCATCAAGGGCCAAAGACTCAACTAGAGTGGCCTCAAGTAGAGCCATTGGGGGATGACACATATCAACCTCTATTTTATCCTGGAGTGGAGGACCCAGGTACCATAATAGAGTATGACACCTAGTGGATCACTCAACTATGGTAGGGATATGGGCATATGGGTAGGTCGGCTAGGGATATGATAAATGAGGGGGTTGAGGATGATAGGGATGAGTGACAAGTGAATCATATAATGGAGGAGAGTGGGGCCAGGTCATAGAGGGAGTGGAGGAGCCGCAGGATGAGTGTGGAGATGAGGAGGATCTTGAGGATGAAGGTTCTCAACTTAGGGTATAGGTGCAGTCTCTTTAGATGTAGTTGGCAAAGTGGGATACCACCATTGTTGTACTATAGAGCTAGCTAAATAGGAAGAGATAGAGAGGGATTATATTATTTGAAGAGAAGGTTGTTCTTACTACATAGTTAAAAAATTCCCAAGAGGAGGTGGGAGGGATTTAGGCACAATTAGCAACTTTGACCATGACTCAAGAGTAGGTAGGTTGAGGTGGTTATGACATATGTATGTGGTCACATATTAAGCATAGGTGGCTCAATACTCCTATCATTGATGGTTTGATCGAGCGTATATTATTAGCTTAGAGGATGAGGTAGAGCGGTGTGATAGAATACTACCTACTCAATCATAATCAAGAGCATCACATTATAGTTGACAAACTAATTTGGGGTAACAATTAGTGATACAACGTGTTCTACTATTTAGAGATCCTCCTCAGATGTCTAAGGCTAGTGAATCTTCTCAGCCTCATTATGGCAGGGCTTAGGGTGGTGATAAGAGCAGTGGTGTAATGCTAGCCTAAATTTTTTATGTATGATCTTATTTTTTAGAGTGGGAGGTCTAAGGATCCAATCTATTATAGCCTGTAGGCATTTTTATATCATGATGTACTTAAATTTTCATATATATATGACACATATTTTATTATGGCCCATTATGTATTTATGTTATGTTTTTGTGTATTTTATGTTATAGATGCAATCATGGATATGGATGTATGTCTAGATATTGTAGTATGGATGCATAGATATATTCCTATATGTATATATGTATATATGCAACACCTAATGTTAGATGTATGCTTTAGATTTGTTTATTTTATTATGAGTGTGAATTCATGTTATTGGTATGACAAATATAATGTGTATGAGATGCACTAATTTTTTTGTGGATGTTGTAATGCAAATTGTGGATGTATGTTTTAAATATTTAGAACATGATGAATGAATCTAAATATGTTTAAAAATTTATTTTTAGACACCATAGAGACATACATTTGGATGTGAATGTGTGACATGGAATATGTGAAATATGGGAGCTTTTCCCATGATCTTTCACAAACTAAAAGGTGTGCATAAAATAATCAGTGGTCATCTAAATATCATTGTTGATATTCATCTGGTATCTATCCTATCTTATGAAGACCCATTAATAAGAAAAATCTCAAAAGAAAAACTACAAATTATTATGAGATAGTTAGGTACTATGAGAGAATTTTAAGTTTTTTCATGAGACTCAGACACCCTAGTTGACTAGTCAAATATTTTTTTATTGACTAGACACGACTCTAAAATATATAAGTCTGTTATGAAGACCTATATATTCATTATCCTTGTGTGTGCAAAGAGAATGTATTAGATGATGCGTAAGACTACTACATTGATAGGCAAGTTTCATTCAACCCATTTTTGTAATGAGGATCACACTATGATCGTCTTATCATGAGTTTGGACATAGTTGGAATAGACTACTAGGCAATACAAACCGCCAAAAGCTAACTCATTTAGAATCTAAAATTGGTCTAAAAAAAATAAGGTCGCTAATGTGATAGACATATCACCACGTGTAAGGCTACTCCATTGCTAGGTTGGTTTCATTCAACCCATTGTTGTAATGGATATTGCATGATGGCTTCTGAATAACTAAGGATTCCAAGGATTCAATCTCATTACCCTCTTATTTTATTTAATTTCTTGGGATACTTGCTCATTTTTTTTTTGTAGTGGTGAAAACCACTCTTTAGGAACAAATAATTTTGTTAGTGGTGAAAACCACTATTTATTTTTTTGGCAACTTACTCATTTTGTGGGAGAGCAAGGGGGATTGTTTGGGTATGGGGAGCTTGTCCTTTTGTCAATTCTCAGCACCCTAGACCATGGGCATAATAGGATGAGTAATGAAAACCTTTCACTTAAGGTCGCTAGGACTATTTTGTAGTGTCATCCTTGCTTATTTAAAACTTAGATGTTAAATGTGTGAAATTATGTTGGGATTTTGACATATGCAAGGTACTATCAAAGTAAGACCCTACCTTTTTTAAATCCAAGATAGCTTTCCACAAAATATGAAAAGAACGCTATGAATGGTTGAATGACCAAAAACCCTAGTAAACACCCTATAATAACTTATTGGTTGTGTTGAGAAACATAGTTACTCACAAAGGGAAATATGGATGGTAATGATATGTGTTATGTGGGGGTTTTCCCTGTGATATTTTATAAACTAAAAGTGTGCGTAAAATAGTCAGTGATCATCAAAACATCATTGCTGATATTTATCCAGTATCTAACCTATCTTATGAGGACCCCTTAATAAGAAAAAACTCATAAGTAAAACTGAAATGATGATGATGGATAAGGTTAATTTAAGACTCATGACCAACACGCAAACATGGTGTCATTCATAAGAATGCAAACATAACTTTTCCTAATGTAAGTGCAATGGATGAATATCCTAATGAAACTAACCAATGATTATAATGAAAATGCATGATGACATAATGCAAATGCTTTTATATTTTTGATATCTTGTATTGTTTTTGTGGTTTTATGTTGTCTGATTTTTTTGGAATTTTGATGGTTTTTTATTTATGCATGAAATTCATCCAGGTGAAGAATATTGAGAGGTTCAGGTTCCACAACACCCTCAAGAGAAGCAAGAAGGTAATTCCATGGCCCTATTTTATACATGATGATAAAAGGGCCTAACTAGTTTACCACGAATTTATCTCACAAGTGCGGTGGTAATTTTGGGTTTTGTTGATTTTATTTGATCACAAGGTCTCCAAATTTGAATTCCCTTAGGTTGAATTTCATATTGCAAGATCATTAAGGTGATATTGATAAATGTGGAGGTGCTCAAGAGCATTAATGTAATGTTTATCAAGAAGGACCAATTGGTCGAGGTAAGCTTATCATGCAGTATCATCGTCCATGAATTCTTGAAGTGATATGTGCAACTAAGATATCTCCAATTCTAATGGCATAATGGACTTAGCACCATACACTAGTGAAAATGGGGTTACCCCAATGGGTGTTTGAATGCTAGTGTGATAAGCCCATAATGCTAGAGGTAGTTGAAGATGCCAATCTTTGTGGTTTTCTTTTATAGTTTTCTTAAGGATGCCAACTACGGTTTTGTTTGATGTATCTGCTTGCTCATTGTCTTGTGGATAATAGGGCATTGGAAAACTATGTTGGATATTATACTTGGAAGTTAGAGCATGCACATCCTTTTTTTTAAATGAAGTCCCATTATTCAAGATCATTTTGAATGGAACACCAAAACAACATATGATATTATGGAGTATGAACTCCATAATGCGAGATCCAATTATAGTGGTAAGAGGGATAACTTCCACCAATTTGGTGAAGTACTCTGTGGTCGTTAAGATAAACATGTGATGGCCCGAATATGGGGGTGATATTTTCCCAATTAATCAAATCCCCACTATGAAAAATGCCATACCAATTGAATCGATTGTAAGTCCTGAGAAGATAGATGGGAAATATTAGCATGATGCTAGCATTTTATGCACTTCCTAACATAAGAACAACATTCCTTATCCATAGTGGGCCAATAATAACCCATTTTTAGGATGCACTTAGAGATAACCATACCACTGAAATTGCCACTGCAAGTACCATCATGAGCTTATGAGATTACCCAAGTAGATTCTTGGGATCCTAGACAATGAAGGAGAAGACCATTTTAGCTCCAACAGTAAAGGATGTCTTCTTATAAGGCATATTTGGTCACTTTTTGTTTGAATGTTTGTTTTGTAGCATGCAAAAATACCGAAGGAATAGTACCAAGTTTTAGGAAATATTTTAGCTGAGTGAGCCAATCTTGATATGTTTGGGTTTTGATTGAGTGAATTGCTTATTTCTATTGTGACTCATCACACACAAATGTGGATTGGGATACAAACTTAAATGAATGGTAATGCCACTATCATAAGGATCTTGTGGGACTAAGGACCCCTAGGATACTTGTTTCAAAAAGTCATGTACCTAAGAGAACCACTCTTGACTCGATTCAATTTGGATCATGTGGACAACTTCTTAATTGTTTGAATCTTCACGTGAAATCACTAATTGTGATAATTTTTTGAAATGGATGGTTGTGATATCGTCTAATGGGTTTTGTATAATTAAGGACCTCAAATAAGATATTGTATCCATAAATTAATTATACACACTAGGAACTACATCGATGTTGTACCATTCCAATTTAGCTAGTAGCTTATCCATAATATCTTTGTACAATTTCAGGATCGGACATTGACATTGATAGATTCTCTTGAATTTTTTGAAAATGAGCAAGGAATTGCCAAAGATATTGAGCTTCTTGATTTTTATGGCTATAGCTGCTTGAAGACCCAAAAGGAGCACCTTGTATTTAGCATTGTTGTTGGTACATGGAAAATCGAATTTAAAATATAGGGGCATAATAGCTCCTTACCGTGTGAAAAATATGATTCATGTGCCACCCCCTTGCTCACACTTAGAACCATCAGAACAAAGTCATGTCGGCTTTTTTTTCAGGTTCTTCGGGTTTTGGCAAGTATAATAATACAAAGATTACATAATCAAGTAACTCAATAGTAAGAATATTATCATATTGGAGAGGAGCCTCTGCTAGTTGATCGGTAATGACTTGACCTTTAACAAATTTTTGACTTATGGATTCAAACTTAAATTTAATCACCAACATGATCCATTTTGTGGTTTTACTATTATGATACATGCAACTCATCATGTAACGTAAAGGATTTTCTTTGTAAATGACATACATCATATGATTTAACATGTAATGTCAAAGCTTATTGGTGGTAAATACCACTACTAAACAAAGCTTCTCAATGTATGTGTATTTGAGCTCGTAGCTCACCAAGGTGCAACTAATGTAATATATAGTTTATTCCTTATTTACCTCATTCTTTTGGGCCAACATGATCCCTAAGGTAAAATTGGTGGCTGAAATATATAGCAAAAATGACACACCTAGTCGGGTCATAGCTAAAATTGGTGATGATGCCAGGTATTTTTTTATCTCATCGAAGGCCTTTTGGCACTCATCATCCCAATGGAATGGGATGTCCTTTTGTAGAAGTCGATTCATGGGTCAACATCTAAAAGTTGCGCTATGGAGCATCAGATAGATGCTACCTTGTAAATTGTAAAGCTACTTAAGGTTGGTAGGGAGGAGCATTTCAAGTATTACTTTGACCTTGGCAGGATCAACTTGATCCCTCACTTGAAGACTATAAAACCCAAAAACAAATTCTATATTTGACTCCAAAGACACTTTTTGGGATTAAGTTTGACATTATGCTCACTTAGTCGATCGAAGACCTTCCACAAAACATCAACATGCTTGTGACACAATAATGATTTGGCTAGAAAATTATCTATATAATCCTCAAGGATTTTATACATGTAGTCAGGAAATATATATGTCATGGCCCAATGGTATATTGCACTAGCATTTTTTAAGGCCAAATGGCATGACTTTATAGAAGAAATCCCCCCAAGGTATGCTAAAGTTTGTCTTTGGTTGATCTTTAGGTTTGATCCATATTTGATTGTAGCCTAAAAAACCATCCATGAGGGGCAACATCTCATGAAATGTAGTGGCATCAACTAATGCATCAATTCTTGGAAGAAGGAATTCATCCTTAGGAGTTGCTTTGTTGAGATCTTGAAAGTCTATACACATGCAAATCCTCCCATCAGATTTTCCTACGGGTACCATGTTGGAAACCCATTTAGGATAGTCGATAGGTTAGATGAATCCAACATCCAACATTTTTTTTAGTTCATATTTTACCATCAAGGCAATTGTTGGATGCATTACGAAGTTTCTTCTTGACTGGTTTAATATTTGGGTCGAGCATAAGGGATAAAAATTTCTATCTTCTATATCTATAGATATGTGTATATGGCTCACTCTTCAAGGGATAAACTTTGTTCCAATTTGATGTTTTGGGAGCCTGAGGATCAACTCCAATATCTACATAGATTTTTTCCTCTATCTACATATGGGATCCCTCCTCAAGATGGTGAGGTACAGGGATCAAGTGGATGTCATAAGCTATATTTGGAGAAATAATCATGTCTGATTTGATCTCAGCTTGACACACATATTCATATGCACATTAAGAGAAGTGAAATGATTGTAACATTTATTCAAAAGAGAAGAATTCTTTGGGTGAGGGTGGAAATATGGTGCGGTTAAAATTAATTGCCTCTTGATTGATATGCAAAGGTTTTGAGGGGTCACTAGGATTGTGGAGTGGTGCATTCAAATCTATGTAAACCATATTAATGGATGGATAGTTTCCATTTGCATATGGGAGGAACCTATCAAAGATAGAAGGCCCTAGATGTGTTAGAGGTACCTAAGGCAGGAACAAAATGATCGTGTCAAACCTAGGAGGAGCTATGATGATTATCTTTTGGGGTCATAAGATGTCTCCAGGTGGGTTGGCATGGAGGAAAAGCCCTGCGATAGAGCTCATCTAGGTCTATGGGATCAAATTATATTCTTTCATTGTTAATATGTCAAAGGTGGCAAGGACCTAGATACACCAATTTTGTTTCATCCTCATATTCTTCTAATGTCTCACTAACAGAGTTAGGAGGCTGCCTAATATGGTGAGGACCGAGGTATGTGAGTTATATCTCATATTGTACTCTTTTGATGTCTCCTTGAGGGAATCATGAGGCTAAAAAAAAACTACTATAATGAGGATATGGTCTCCTAAAAAATGAAAATAGTCTATGTTATCATAGTAATTATAATTAATTTCCTCTCTAAAACCTAAGGTCAGGCATTAGACAGAGTCTACGAGGAGTTCATCTAACATAAGTATGGAATACCCTAAGCCAAATTTATCTATAGGAAGCTAGTATTGTGGATGATAAGGATTTTGGATACCCTGTTCATATTAGCCTAGGACATTGTTGTGCCAATGATAACACTAAAAGTATCACAAGGTAAACTTTGGGTTTGACATATACCCAATGTTTCTTGATAATAGTTCTTCACTGTGATCTACCTTAGGAAACTATTTTGTAAAGTCATAGAAACCCCCATAGATGAAATTCATTTGATTTGGATGGACCCTCGAGGGTACAATGGTACCAATGGTTAATGAAGGTACATGAGATCTATCCATATCTTGGATGGACTCGATGAGCAATGTGAATGTAACATTTTGTACCAACTACTCAACAAAACTTTAGTTAGACAAGTGGATCGTGAATTGGGGTGGAGATAATGGGGGTGATGGGGATGGTAGAGGTGTGATGTGAGGTGGTTCATCCATCCCATCTAAAGGTTCTTCTTCCTCCATAGGAATTGGAATTTTTGTTGTAGAGATAGTAGGGATGACTGATGGGATCACCTCAATTGGCTTCTTTGGCTTCTTCTCATTCAAAATATATGACGATGAAGAAGGGATGTCAAAAGAAACCAATGGTGAGGGTTGATATGGATATTATGATGTGGGTGGATTGGTGGATGGGGGTACTGATGTGGATGGATCGATGGATGGGGGTACCGATGTAGATGTATTGGTGGATTGGGGTACCAATATGGATGGATCGATGGATGGAGGTGATGATTTTAATTAGGGATCTGAACATTTGATAGGCCTACCAGGTTGAATGTCTAGATGCATGCACAATAATATGAACTCTCATGGATTACTGATTAGTTTAACATATTTGAAAGGCTCATTAATTGAAGGGATGGCATGAAATTTTAGTTCATGAACTTATTTGATACACTGGTGCAATATAGAGGGGATGCACTTCATATACTCAATCAAAGTTTGACCAACAATATATTATATTGCATCACACCTTCCAATATGTGGCACAATACATGAATCATATTTAGTCCAACATAGAGAGGAAGGACTATCATGCCAACTATGGAGCAAAGAGCATCATTAAATGCTCAAAGTGTGAAGGTGTACACCACAATATGTGATGATGGAATACTAAGGTGTTCTATTACAGTGGTAGTGGTGATGTTTATGGATTATAATGAATCCTATTTATGCACGCAATGATGTGCAATGGGGGATCAACTATGTTGGTAGGTATTGGTTTGATCCCATGATCCTAGAAGGTTATGATGGGATCCTTACATATTTGGATATGCCCAATGAAATTAGTAAAAGCATTGGGATCTCGGGGTTGCAATTTGATTGATTTTAAAATTTTCATCAGAGCCTATCTATGTCTTGATGATTGTTATATTAATGAGAGCTGCATGTGGTGCAACTTGATTGTATCTTTGGTTTCTCTTTACAATGTTGATCATCCCTATGAACCCTTGATTGGGCGGGGCCATATGGACTTCATTTACCTTTCTTATTTTATCGTCATTAACATCATGTGTGGGTAAGGGATCTTTGAAGATGCTCATTTGTTGGTTATCAGGGGCAAGAGGATTATCAATTTGTAATTGATTTTTATCAAGCATGTCTTGTACTAGGTTCTTGAATGAATAAAATGCTTATATATCATGGTTTTGTAGTCGATGATATAGGCAATAGAGGTCCTCTCTATACCATTTGGATTTTCGGTGATTTAGATCAAGGGGGAAAATATTAGGTAGGGTGATAGCCTTCACCTTGCATAATTGATTAAAGAGAGATGTCAAATACTCATACAATGGTGTATAATTTTGAGGGGTGCGATGTGGTTGATTTTACGCTTAATTTAAATGAAGTTGATTTTTATATTATGAGGGAGAGGGTTGAGCCTGATAATTAGCTTGTTGAGGCATTGCTTGCTTTTTAGGCTTAGGAACATTTAAGACAACTTGATTGATTGAAGTCGATCTTTGTTGTGTATTGTTGCCTCTAGGGTTTTTGTTCCACTCCTTTTAGATTTTAATATCCCCCTCTTAGACTTTAATGTCTTCTATGACCTTAGCTTGCACGAAAGCCTCCTTAAATGTCTAATATTATTGCAATTGTAGAAGCAAAATCTATTTTGAACAACTTCTTGTTAACATTTAATTTAATTTTGTTATAGGTAGAGTGAAAGGCAATTTGGACATCACCTTTATCCACTTATCACCATAGTATTGACTGGATGATCATCAAATTGTCTAAGGTTAGACATGCCATTTAAATTGGTTTTCTTCTTAATGTTAAAGGAAAAATATTCTAGAAAGGTTTTTGCGAGCTGCTCAAAACTATAGATGTTATGCATTGGTAAATGGTTGTACCACTCTAAGGTTGGGCCAGAGAGTTTTCTCAATAAAAACCTGAGCAACAAGGCATCATCATCTTGAATTTAGAAACAAAGGTTCATGAAGCTAGTCACATGTTCTTGTGCATCCTTATCCCCTTTGAATTTATCCAATCTCGGCATTTCAAAATTCTAAGGATATGGAGGATATGGTACTGAAGGATGGAGTGGTTGGTTTCACAATTGATGCAACATGGGTTTTTTATAGCATGTCCCTTGTTTTTCCAATGATTGTATGTGCTCTGTGAGCACCTTGTAGGCTTGATATGATATTATCTTGTTTTCTTGTATTGGTGCTCATGGAGGGGGGGTAGAATGTTTTTGTTAGAATGGTGTGGTTGAACATAATCATCCATGTACTCATAGAGTGTCTTAGGATACCCTTGGTCCTGATATTCTAGTTCTAGGTCTTCATAGGCCTCATGCTCAGGTTGATGATTTTGACATTGTTGAGACCTATGAGTTTGTGTGGGCACACGAGGAGGGTGATTAGGCCTATGAGGTAGGTCATGGTGTTGCGCAAAGTACCTTTGGTGGGTTTCCTACCTATAGGTACTCGACATGAGAACTTCTTCATGTAATATTTCTTGGTACAAATGTTTCTAATGCAACCATTGTTGATGCACCCTATGTTGTTCTAATTTGGCACGATCTTAGTGTTCTTGAGTCTTTTTTAACTTATACAATCATAGTTGGTTTGTGTTTTGTCTAGGTAGTAGATAAATAATGTGAGTCCTATGAGTCCTTGCATCAATGTGAAGGGACTTGTCTTGGTCTACAGGCCTAATAGGGTTGGCTACCCTTTTACCACATTTAAGAGAAGCCATGTTAACCTGAAGTTTAGGTTTAAAGGTTAGATATTCATAATTAGATGATGTAAAGGCACAACATGCTTACATGTCACAATCTCCATGGTGAAAAGCAAGACAGATTGGACCTTCCTCTTCCTCATATTCAAGAAAAATATGAGCAGATGAAGCCATGTTCCTATCTTGATAATGAGGATCGTGTCCATCTAGGTGAATCAATTTTTGACTCACCCATGGTCGGTCAAGTGGAGTGTCTCACTTTTTTAGGCTAACTACTGGCATGTAATATTGCTCATACTCAAAATGGTGTATGGATCAGGTCGAGATATGAATTTGTGACACTCCCTTGCTAGGCTTCCCAATGGGTGGGTTATGTCTAGTAGTGGCATGATATCAGATTTGACCAAGAATTTCATCTTCTTGATCATCTTGAGGATCTAAAAATTCCTTATGGATTGGGATATTATGAAGGTCTAATTCCCTATAGGTAGTGTTAACATTTCTATGGATACTAGGATTTCATTTGAGAATGACCAAGTCCTCGAGACTGAATCAGAGGCATTTTGTGCCTCCTTGTAAACTTTCCACATCACTAGCTCATGAGTGAGCTTTATTGCATGTAGTTACCATGATATTGATTATGTAAATATTAAGGAAACAAAAAAAGTATACAATATTATTAGCTCTTTTAATTTTTCTTTCTGAATACCTATACTATTTTGTATATTTTAATGTTGAAACCCCTAATCCTATGAGACTAAAGGTAAAAATAAAATAAAAACAACTAAAAGGTAGTTTAATCACATCCTCCTGTCGGAGAATGCAACCCAAATGACAATGAAAATAGTTTCCTACTGGATATCATATCAAGGTAACCTAAGGAATCAAATATCACCCCTCTAAGGATATTGCATTGTCTAAATCCTGCTACTAGCCCAACCAAGAGTTTGCTTCACACTCGGGTGTGCTTGGGTACAAATAATAGTTGTGTTCCATTGATTATTTCACCCCATGGTAAAAGGAAATTACTAATCCTTCCTACTTTGGGTGCACCCAAAAGTAGGGGATATTTTGGTGATGAAATCTAAAAAGCCATTCGATTTGGCCACTAAGCTTCTAAGGTGTGAGCCTATGGATGGAGATGAAGCCCACCATCATTGGTCTTAATAAATAGTTGGTGATTAATTCCAACTCGTTGATGTTTAAAATGAAACATGGTGTGTGGGGTTCTTTTTATTTTATGTAAAAGAAAGTAAAATTATAGATCAAATGATGTTCTTCCACTAATGCATAGAAATAGCATTTTAAATCTAGATTTATATATAAATGAACATTTTAATTTTAGAAACCTATCAGATGCAGAACCCTACAAAAATAGCATATGGTCAGGTAGTAGACAATTAGACCAAAAAGCAATCAAATAGAGGCTATCTTTGAAAGGGATGATTCGTAGAAGAGGTCATCTGATACAAAGACGATACAAAAAAAGGGTCATCTAGGATAGGGATGACCACAAATAGAGGCCATCTAAACCAAGGGTGGTCATAGATAAAATATCTTAAAGCTCAAAAATACTCTGTAATTCCTTTACCTAAGCATGAAAAGTCTACTTTTATTTACTAAAAATAGGAAAGGAGGATATATTAGCTTATTGTGATAGCCTAAGTCTACTGAATATGTTGTTTTCTATTGTTTCTACTCTCTACTCTAAGGTCATATCTAGGAGGGATGGTTGTGTCTGTTGGTTGTGTTGCATAGGGATGATTGTGACTACTGACCATATTTGTAGGGGACGATGGTACCTAAAATTCACAAATACTAAGAAAACAAGAATTAGCGATGTGAATGCACAATGTGGATAAGGTCTAGCCATGATCGCCATTGAAAACACTAAAAAAATCGTAAACCTATGTAATTAAATAAAGAACAAACTAGATAGAAAATTATGTAACCATAATGACAAAACAAGATATGAAATAATGATGTCCTTTTAATAATATCATTTTTTCATTAGAAATGACTACAATAGGATCCTATTGATGGATTTTCTACCAATTTGATACAAAGAATTACAATAAGAAAGTTAATCCAAGTGTATCTCACAAGATCTTTCTTGCATCTCACAAACTGATTATTAATAAAAAATTTGTGACTATCGTATTGTATGATGATGATACATGAATATTGATGTGATTTATTCCTTGTAAAGACTTGTAATATATGCACAAGAAAAGCTAAAGATAATCAAAAGTATATGAAGAGCCTTTGAAGATAAGACCAATATCCATGATAAAGAAAAATATAAAAAAGCTAAAATATGACAAATAAATGCATGAAAATTAAAGCTAATTATGCTAAGAAGTAATTAAAATGTTGCTAAATCTAATGAAAGAAATAAAATAGGGAATGGATCTTAGCCCAGGAGGTCATATCTGTGAAGGACGGTCTTGCCCACTGGTCGTCTCAGGGTGAGACGGTCATGCCTGTGGGTTGTATCTGGATGAGACAACCACTAAACTACGAGCAAATTCCTTGTGGTCGATGCAATGCGATGTTGGGTTTGATCCATGGAATTGATGTTCAAGTATTCTCACGAGGAATGACTTAGTGGCAATATTTTATACCAAATCAAGGATGTTGAATGGTGTAAGAAGTATAAATTCAATCTTCAACCTTTGGTATGATCCATTAGCATGTTTGGAAACTCCATGGTTAAATTTCAACAACACTTCATTGCTTTGAGAGTGAGAGCTCTTTGGTTCTTCAATTCAAAAACACTTCGATTCATGAAACTGTGATATATTCAATGAAGACTAGGCAACTTCAAATAGACTTCCACATGGGAACCCAAAGCTTGCTAGAGAAACCAATAAGTAGTTAGGATCAAGAAGAGTAACCACATGTTCTTGAAAACCATTGTAACTGACTATGTTATGTCGTTATGTCTAGCTAGAACATGTAATAATTTGAACTATGGTGGGAACTTGCTTATGGTGTGGCCATATCAGGGTAAGACGATCATGACTACGGGCCATATTGAGGTAGAATTTTCACATTTGGGGGATATCTTAGGGTGAGATGATCATGGATGTAAATGGAAATTCCTTCCTTCTGAGTGGTGAAAACCATTTTTAAGCCCTAAGGCTACCCAAGGTGGATCATATGGCCTTAAAATATATCCATATAGGTAGAATCCTCAATATGATGTTTTTTAGGTGTTTACACATGCATTCAATATTTTGGACACTTTATCCATCATTTTTATTTATCCACCATAAAGGGAAAATCAGTTTGATCCCTCTACCAAGAAAGATAAAATTTCTTGGAGATATTAGGCATACCTCTATATGCTAACATATTTTTTCAATTTTTGTTCCCAAGTTTCTTTGTTTCTACTTTGCAAGTGCAAGAGTAGAGAAAAGGGTTATCTTTGGATCCTTTGAAACCATACCAAAACTTAATCAAATTCAATAATTTTGGTACTGTTGGAAATATCTCAAAAATAGTTTTCCAACGAGTATAGACATACCCATATTTTATTAATATTTGACACCTCAAAATACTAAAAATAGCAACATTATTAGTTTACGATGTGCCTAGGGGATTTTTTTTTATTATTATATGGAAAAATAGGTTTTGAAAGGGTCCTCAAACCTTTTAAGAACAAGATAATAGGACAAAAAAAGGGATAAATAAGATAGAACAAACAACGAACAACCCCCACCATAGGTCCAACAGATAGAACATTACAGTTCTAAGAAGAAAATAGGATTAAGACACTCTAAGAAAACTAGAGAACACAAACTGCTCAGCTAATCCTCATCCTCATCTGAAAGCTTGAGCTCCTTCTCTAAATTCTTTGAATTCCTCTAAAAATTCCCCATAATCAAGGTGACCTAATTTGCATACATAGCAACCTTTCTCCTTTTATCACCAATATTCTCCTATGATGTTTGGGTTTCTTTCTTTTATATGAGGTAGGAGCATAATCCTCTAAATATTTTGAGTTATGGATGATATGCGTGGTTCACCCTCTTCACTCCAAATTTTAATCTGAGACTAACATCTATAAGCTTCCCTAAGAATTAATGGTTTTTCTTCCCAAATCACTATTTCATCATTAGAAATACCCTATGACCATATCAAAAAAGACCACAATCCAAATAATAGGAGACTACATCAATGGGAATTTAAAGAGGTACTGCTTACAACCGATGAATCAATGATCTCAATTACAACTTCATGATTATTATGCATGTTATGATAGCAAGGATTAGAAACAATAAATATGATATGGATTACATCATACTAGAGGACATGTGATGTAGACAAGGATTACCAACACACCATGCGAATGCGATGCCCAAAAATGATGAAACCATATTTTGTGTGGGGTAAAGAATTTATACTCATTATGTGGATATGGTTGATTGAGGAAGCTGCAAGGCACACATTGTTAAGCATATCTTCTCGTTTGATCTACAACATGAAGGCCTTGAGATGTTTTGGAGTCCTCCACATCACAAACTTATATTTTTTCAAAACATGTGAATATGCTAATCTGGGCAAATCATCCCTTTGAAGTCACTCTACGTGGGATATGAACAGAAAATAAGTCCTCTTCATGCTTAAATAATTACTAATCCAGATGGTATGGAGGCCCATATTATGAGTCTTCTACTATAGACAAGTGGCTAAAACCAAGACCATATTCCTTTTCTCACCATGAAGATTGGATTCAAATTTAAAAAGGTTTAGGTGATGCCAAATATACTTTACCAAGATCCAATAGGAATTACATTCTATTTATGAGTAAACGATATGAATTTCCTTATTATAAATATATCCAAAGGTTAGAATAGAATCCTTCAATCTATTATCTCTCCCTTGACTATTCCTAGCAAAAAGAAAGGAATCAAGATCCATTAAGAGTGGTACTAGAATCTCTCTAGGCGAGTTGAGTTAGGACTTGGAAAATATTTCCTTCCAGATTTTTAGAGTATATTACATCATTTGGGTCATGTAAATGTACCATCTTTGGTACATAACTAGAGTAGGATTTTACTTTAGAGTAAATTTAGTTAGTTAGTTATGTGACCAAGAAATCATGAATGATTGAAATAATGAAATATTTGCATTAACCATATAGTTTAGGAACTATAGTTTAAATAGGTTACAAAATAGGTAATCAAACTGAATAAACAGGATCAAGCCAAAGAATCTACCAAGAGGAAGAGAGTTTGGTTTAGAACTCTTCTACCTAGGATATTTAGGGAAATAACCATTAGATATTTAAGATAGTAAATATCTACATGGTAGAAACTAGAAAAGTAAATGTAATAATCTACCCAAGTATTGTAATGCAATATACTACCTATTTCACCCTAATGGAGTAAAAGGATAAATATCCCAAAGATTGGAATATTAATCTACCATCCCCCCTTATTACATTATTTGGATAATGTATATAACTGCCCCAATACAATGAAAAGATGTCAATCTGCTAGTTCTTGCTCTTTCACAGTGCTCTGGTTGCTCCTAAGTAAAAAGTGGGTCATTCCTCACTTTGTCTTCACACCAACGAATGTCATTATTTTAATCCGTCATCCAATCGAGTTGCATGGGTAACAAACAACTACAATCCCTAGGTGTAGTAGAGTAGATCACTTCATATGAGATTCATTCGATTACAATATGAGTTTGCAAAATATAAGGTAGCTAAGGTGTCGGTCGTTGTCGAAAATGTACCCTTATAAGTTCCCCCCCCTTATTGCAAAACATGTTGTAAATTTTGAAACAAGTTTGACTAAGGTGTCGATCGTTGTCGAAAATGCACCTGTCTTCTTCTCTTTTTACAAAAAAATTGTGAAGAAAAGAAATGAATATCCCCCCTTAATTGCAAAATATGTGCAACTTAAGAATATTTGTGAAGGATTTGTACAAATATTGCCTCCTAGGCAAATTTTACACCAAAAAATTCCCTCCTTTTGTTACAAGAACTTCAAACAATGAGAGTTTGCTATTTATGAAGCCTAAAAGAGGTACAAAAACCCCTTTATTACAAGTAATTCAAACAAAAACTTATGCTATTTATGAAGCCTAAAAAAGAGAGAGAAAATGGTGTTTTCTTAAGGTGACAAAATGTGTTTTCCCTCTACAATACTATCTTAGCAAGGAGCACTCTATGTGCTTTTTCTGAACCAAAATCAGAATCGGAACTAGACACTTCACTAGCAATATTGCCTTTGTTTTGCTTCTATGATGTGCCTTTGTATTTCATCTTAGTTTTCCATGCTGAATAATTAGGACCTTTAAGCAATTGTGTATCAGTTAAGTATTTGATAGTTGCCATGATGAAGGTCCTAGAATTTGCACTAAGATGATATTTCTTTCACTCTCAAGTGATATTTAATGACACCTTCCTGAAAAATATCTTGAAGAGAGAAAATCATTTGGAATAAATTAAGCCAAACAAATAAGAGATGAAATATAATTTACTCAAAAAGATATTTAATGGCACTTGCCTGAAAATCCTCTTGAAGAGGGATAATCAGTTTGAGGAAATTAAGCCAAACAAATAGAGTGAATTAGGGGTTTTTGTTTGTAGGAGAGAATATCAAGTGAATATTGGCTTTAAATCTGTGCAATGGTTAACACAAATTTATTAGTAAAATTTTGGGGTATGGAGTGTTTCTTGATTCTATGACTTATAATTGCAAAGAAATAATGCAATAATCAAACAAGAATGCCCACAAAATTTTTATCACCTAGGTGTCGGATGCAACCAAAAATGCACCTAATTTTCCAATAAAGATGTCGAGTAAAATAAAAAATGCACCTTTTAATTTTTGCAACAAAATATGAATGTGTGTTGTGCAAAAAATTGATATGTTATGTCTCCTTGTCTTACAATTTTTTAAAAGAAGTACATTGTTGTCTTCCCCCATTTATTTTGTAAAATTAACAAATCGAGCACTCCTTCCAAGATAAGCCGACACATGACCTGTGTTTGAAATACTTCCAGACCAGTCGACACACGACTTGGTTTTGTCTTCAACACTCAAATATGGGTGGTGCATTAGGATCAAAAGGTTCACGAATCCTCATGGGACCATAGCTTTTGTCCAACCCTTTCCATGGATTAGTATAGATAATTGAACGAGGAATAGAGTTACGATATTTACAAAGCATACGACATAAATTTGATCTAGTAGTTTGTCTTTGTAATTCATTTCTCTTTCTTATTACTCTTTGATGATGAAGAGCTTTCCTTACCCAAGTTTTGATATTCATGAAATGTTGAAGTTTTGTTCTTTCAAAAAAAAATTTGAAGAGTTTTGTTTATGGTTTGCAGCAAAAAATTGTTTGTTTCTTTGTCTCTTTATCCCCAAATGTGGAGAAAACAAAAGAAATGAAATTGTGATAGTTGCTAAGAAAAAAAATTTGGTTTATAAAAGTTTTCCAATTTCAATGCTAATTTTTTTTTAAAGACTTAATTTTAAATAATTAAACATAATTTTGACAAATAAAATAATCAAGTTATATAAAAAAAATGATTATTTTATGCAAAACTATATAAAATTATTAAAATTTATATAAAAAGAAAAAAAATTAAGCATAAAAATTATTAAAAATTATCTTACAAAAAATTAAATTTAAGTTCTTTAAAAAAAAAAAAGAGTTCCCGAGGGTCGAATTGTCGACTTCGTGCTCGTCAAGTGCAAGCTTTAGTCCCACATTCACAATCGCATGTTTTTTTTTTAAACATTGGGACTTTAGTCCCACATTTATCCAATAGCGGATGAAAGAGGGTTTTTAACCCTCAAGGCTCACCTTGGTACGTGATTGCCTTCGGGAAATTGCGTAGCGAATCCGAGGACTTTTGCAAGCTGCCACACATCTCACAATGCCTATTTTTTGATGCCACTTATCTACACAATTCTGTCGCCACATGTTTGCTAGTTGTCTTAGAGTCCACATGTCTGCCAGTTGTCTTAGAGGTCTACGTGTCCACCAATTATCTTAGATTCTACATCATATATGTGTGCCACGTGTCTCACCCAATCCACATCACCTCTGTGAAGTGTGTGCTCCTACATGTAGGTTAGATCATGACACATGTCCCAAAGTTTAGGTCTTCGTCAAATCCATTGTAGTGGGTTTATCGTCATCAGTTCTTGATGCGTTGGGCCAGGAGTGCGAGGGTGCTCCTACCCTCGATGCACTCCCAGTTGGCTGGGCCATAGGGAGCGTGAGGGCACTTCTGCCCTCAAAGCTCTTTGCTGGCTCAGCCATGAGGTATGTGTCCCTGTGGATGGGAGCCTCAAAAAGGCCCCATCCAGGTGTAGCCTTCGTTGGCATAGTCATCGATAGACTAAGTCCTACCTGGTCGATCATCTGCGATCACCAACAGATAGAGTCTTGCCTGGTTGATCGTCTATGGGCCCCACTGCCTGTTGAGGTGGGGTTGGAGTGGGGGCCAAATGAAAATGGTGCTTCCTTTTGTACATGATCGCCTTCTCCAGTAAAATGATTGCTCTTCTTCCCTCCAATGTGATCACCCTCTCCAGTGGAACAATTGCTCTTCTTCCCTCTAGCTCCCTCCAACTCTGATACCAATGTGACCAAGAAATCATAAATGATTGAAAGAATGAAATATTTGCATTAACCATTTAGTTTAGGAACTATAGTTTAAATATTTTAAAAAATAGGTAATCAAACTAAATGAATAGGAGATCATGCCAAATAATATGCCAAGAGGAAGAGAGTTTGGTTTAGAACTCTTCCACCTAGGATATTTAGGAAATTAACCATTAGATATTTAAGACAGTAAATATCTACATGGTAGAAAGTAGAAAAGTAAATGTAATAATATACCCAAGTAGTGTAATGCAATATACTACCTATTTTACCCTAATGGAGTAAAAGGGTAAATATCCCAAATAATGGAATATTACTCTAACAAGTTAAACTATTGTAATAAATGTACAAGTGTCAACATGCATGTTTTAAATGTACAAGGAGTCCACTTGTACATCAGGTAGATAAAGGCCTCATAGTAAGTGTTTTCAAGTAGAGTAAGGGACAAGGAATCTATCTTCCTATATAAAGGCCTCATAGTGAGTGTTTTCAAGGTAGTAGTAAATATAGAGAGTGTGTGGTATAGTAGTATGGTACAATGTACTTCTTTGATATATATTCATAGAGTGTTCATGTCCTCCATTATATAGCATTGTACTATTTTTGTCACTTTTATTAATGATATATTTTTTAGTTATTTTTATATGTTCATATCAGTATTTTCCTGCATATTATTGTGCCATTAGTTTATAGTTATCTCATATTAGTTAACTTGCATATTTTGGTTGTATTTCTTATACTACAATCTCATCAAAAGCTAGCAGTGGTATCAAAGCACATGGTAGATCAGATAGAAAATAGGGAGAGCCACAAGTGATATTGAGAGAAATCCAAAAATATTATTTACAAAATTTATGAGATTGCATTTGGCTAGAGTCTTTCCATAGGGTTGTAGAAAAACTTGTGAAGACTAGGACTCAGCATAAATTCCACTAGATTAACAAATCAACTAGTGAATATTAATTATCTCTAGATTTAGAGTTTCTTCCATTACAGTCCTAATACTTTATTGCAGGAAAAAGGAGATTCAAAGTGAGTTGGGAAGCTTCCTACAAAAGAGCTAGGAAGAATATCTTCTTTAGAATTAATCCAACACCAAAAGCAACAAACAGAAGAACAAATATTTGGAGGCCTGAAGAAAAGGTCCCATTACTAGAGATTGTAGACCTATAGAGTGTAAAAGAAGAAAATGCCATAGGAACAGTGTTACAAGTTCAATGGAGAGAAGAAGACTATAGAGAAGAATCTTGGTGAATATAGGATATTGGTGATCTCCAATGTAGATTAAAAACTTCACCTTGAAAAGGAAACCCTTAGAATATCTAGTTAAAAACTTCTAGTTCTATAAAATTGGAGGTTGGTGATCTTCATTGAAGACTGTAGATTGTAGAGTGAAGAAGGACTAGCAAGGTCTTGTTCTAGATTCTAGAAGTAGTAGACTATAGATATCCAATAGAAATATCTCATTGCCAACACTTCCATAATAGAAGGTTGGAGGAAAAATATCATTTAGAAGACCATAAGAGCTATGATATTGAATACCTTGAATAGGTCTCAAGGAGAAACAAGGAGAAGGCTTCGAAAGCCTTATTATAGATTTCATAGAAGGCCTTTGGAGGATTTCCTAGGAGAACTCATTGGAGAAATTTACCACCAAGAATTTTCTAATAAAATAGAACTTGGGACAATTTTTTCTATCCAAAAAAAAATCCAAGGGAGAAAGATTTGGCAAGGAGTTTGCCAAATTTTGGAGGATATTGGTGAAGACCTCAAGACTTTCAAATTCTTGAGAAGAAGGCCTAGATTGAAGTTATAATTTGACAAGGAGGTTGAAGAAGAAAGGATCCAGACATTACTACCAAACCTGAGAGGTTTGAATATTTTATTTGAAGGCTAGAAGACTCATTCATAGATAGGGGTTTTCTGAATCTTCAGTAGAATACTGAAAGGTTCTTTAAGGAAAACATAGTTGTGATTTGGAGGATTCCCTACCAAATTTTTGAGTTTCAAGGATAGCATTTTCAGTGTAACAATTGATTGTGAAATATCAATAATTAGGAAAACATTACTAGCTGCAAAACTTCATATTTATAGATAGCATCTTGAAGGAAAATTGAAACCACCATACTATAGTTAAAGAGCAAAAAGTTAGAAGGTTTTCTTAGAGCTACAAAAAAGGTGATTTAGAGAGCTATTTTAGACAACCAAAAGAGCTACAAGTTCATATAGTTAAGGGCAATAATTTGATGAATTGAATCATTAAGATATCCACCATATTCAGAGATCTTAAAGGTAAGCAACTTGTGTGGAAAAACTTCATTAGTTGAACTTTAGATTTTCAATTTATTAAGATTCATTAAGCACCATATTAGTTTAAATGTTACAAGGAGTGGATTCATTTTAAAGTCTTTAAGAGAGTGCAAAAGAGAGTTTATTTTAATGTTATTACCTGCACATTAAATAAAAATTGGATATATTTTAACAAAAATAAAAATAGCATCTTCCTATTATCTAGTTATAGAAAAGAAGACTAAATTAAGTTATAGATATTATAGTGCATTTAGGATCAATTACTAGTGCATGATTTAAGGTTCATCTATAGGAGTAATAAGGAGAAACTATTATTGCACTATATTAGTTATTCAAAGTTCACTAAGGATTTTTAGTTAAAGTGAACATTAGTGCAAAGTTAAACATATAAAATTAGTTGTATGGTTAAGATCTTGGATTCATTGGTGTTAAATATATCCAAGTAAAGAGCTAGAGGTTAGTGTTTTCTAGCAAAGAAGGAAATAATACATGACATATTTCTCTCAAGGAAGGGAAGCTTCAATAGGAGATATATAAATTTGGTGTAAAATATAATATTTTATCCTAATTTATTGCAAAAGGATTTTGCATTACAATGGCATTGAAAAGAGTGTCTTAAAGATATTAAAATAGGCAGCAAGATACGGTCCCAAAGCGGCCACATCACTAATGTTTGAGGAGAAAAATTTGAGCAAGGTAGAGAGCCACTCCAAAAAGGGCTCAATATCCATCACTAGCAAGGTGAAAGCACAATCAAGGTGATTGAGAATAGAGATTGATATTTGCATCACCAAGGTGTAACAATACAACAACTCAACATCTACACATAAAAAAAAAAACAACAATCCTATGTAAGATACTAGAACTCATTGCAATGTGGACAAATACAAAGGACAATGTGACACATCCTACATTAAAAAAATGAGTGTCTTACCAAAGCTCCAACACAAAAGAGCCACCATCCAAGAGGGAGCACAATTGCATTGCCTAATAATATTCATAGCTAGAGCTAACCTTGGAAGAATTCATCATCCATATTTGCTGGAAAAAGTAAGGAACCATCTCACAAAATGCTATCACAAAGGAAGCTTGTAATAGTTGGAAAGAATACATTGATAAATCTTATGAAAATGGCACGTTGAATGAGAGAGTGCATGAAAAGAAGGATCAAACACTTGCCTTAACATGGAGGCAATATTTTACCACTTGGCACAAAGGTGTAAGAGAATCTCAAACCCTAACACCCATGCTCAAGGAGGAAGAGCGCTCAACCAAGTAATGCTCTCATATTATCCCCAATTATTAAGACAAAGGCACCCATCTAAGTAATGCCTTCCATAATTGCCCTAACATCCAAGATTGTTTAACACTCAACAAGAAGTAATTCATCCTATGACACATGGTCTAACGCTCCTCAAATATAAGTGCTACTCAAGGAGGAGATAAAAGAACCTTGGTAGCGTCTCATGCCACTTGCCACACCCATCAAGAAGGTGGTAGCATGTTTGTAGCCACCATAAAAAGGTGCACTCTTGGAGAGAGTCTAAGCACATTTCAAGCTTGCATTAAGTGAGAGTGTATTCAAATATTGAAGTCAAGGATTCAAAGGTGCATTTAAGACTATCATAATAGGACACCAACTAGCTTATCATAAACCAATAAAAGGACACAGTGCATTTCAAGGAGTCTCAATGCTCATCATTCTTACGAAGGTATTATTTTATAGAGGTTGCTTAATTTTATTTCATAACAAGTAATAAGGGATAATATAAGGTTGAAAATATCATTATCTATTGCATTTAAAGTTATCAGTAAAATAAACCTTAATAGATTTGAGAGCAAATCAAGGAGTTAATATTCTTATCCTTAAATAGTATTATCACTCTAGTTGAAATAAAATATTTACAATTAATATCATAGGAGGTATAAGGTTTTCTAGTTGGAAACAAATTATTATTATTTTCTAAAATTTCAAAACTAGGGAGAGATAAGGTATACTACATCAAACATAGATTATTGGAATTTAGAAATATTAAACTATTGGATATTAAGGGGTATAAAAATAAGTTCATTATTTACTTAAATTAGTTGGAATTATTTACTTACACTTGTCTCATACTCATACTAAAGGGAAAAAATAAATCCAATCCATAAAGAACTTCAAATTGAAAAGTGCATAGTTCATTAGAAGAGATAAGGTGAAATAGGAGTTGATTATTATTATTTACAAAAAATTATAAAATCAACTCAAATGGTGAACTAATAACTACTAAACACTTTATCAAGCTTATAGCTTACTCTAACCACTAGGGAGACATAAGGCTTCTACTAAACCTAAACCTTGAAAAGGTCTTTATCAAAATAGGATCATATACTTTAAACTAGGGAGTCATAAGGTAGACTACTTCAAAGGATATATCTAAAGTATTAAAGAACCCTATAATACACTACAATGGATAAAGTAGCAAGAGAGACATTTCATCATAATACACATTACAAAATAACTCAATATTAGAATCCACCCAATATACCATATCATGTATGCACAATCACTTCAAATTCAAGTAATTTCATATGTCAAAGTAAAAAGAACATTTGATATGTTGATTCAGGGGTAAGCCACAACATGACAGAAAATCTAAATTAATTTGACAGTCTTGAAGTCACTAATAGATACTAGTTGAAAATTACAAATTTCAATAACTATAATATACATGGATATGGGTATGTGTCACCTAGTAAATTGTTTCCAAACTTTCTGCTACATAATGTAATGTATGTTCCTACATTAACATCTAATCTCATTTCAATATCCAAGTCAGTATAAAGTAAAAGGGTGGTTGACTTCAGATACATAAATGGATCTAATGTGTGTCTTATTATACATCAAAATGATATTGAAGCTACTAGATCAATCCATAGAAATATATATGCTCTAGATTCTATCAAAACTTCACAAGATATTGTTATGTTTCAAAACAATACTAATGCAATTTTTGGAGAACACATTGGAAAAAATGAGGAAACTATATATCATAAAAATAGAAGAAGAAATGGAAGGTTAAAAATTAAATAGATGATAGGATAGCTACACTATGCTTTACTTGGCCATCTACAACCTAGAGAAGAAGAAGAAACTGAACAAGATGAAGGCATTCATAAAAATTCATACAAAGAAGACAATGAGGAGGCTGGAGAAAAGAGTTCATTTTATAGAACCAAGATAAATATCCATATTGAAGACTAAAGTCTTCAATACCCAAATAATGTAATACAGAGGGGTGTTAGAGTATATTACATCATTTGGGTCATGTAAATGTACCACCTTTGGTATATAACTAGAGTAGGAGTTTAATTTAGAGTAAAGTTAGTTAGTTACTTCAAGTATTGTAATAAATGCACAAGTGTCAATGTGCAAGTTGTAAATGTATAGGGAGTCCACATGTACATCCGATACATAGGTATAGTAAAGGGTATGGAATATTTCCTATATAAAGACCTCATAGTGAGTGTTTTCAAGGTATTAGTAAATAGAGAGAGTGTGTGGTATAGTAGTATGGTATAATGTAGTTCTTTCATATTTGTTCATGGAGTGTTCATGTCCCCCAATATATAGCATTGAACTATTTTCATCACTTTCATTAATGGCATATTTCTAAGTTATTTGAAAATGTTCATCTCATTATTTTCCTACATATTATTGTGCCATTATTTTATAGTTATCTTGCATATTGTGGTTGTATTTCCTATACTATAGTCTCATCAAAAGATAACAAAAATGGTAAGGCCTTCCTAAAGAATACCAATATTAGCCAATGATTTTGTAGCTCTATTTCCTTCTCTATAAACATGTCTGATTCAAGACTCCTCAAGGATATGAACATTCCTTTAATATTCCTTCTTCAAGTTTACAATATTCCAATTGGTGATATGAGAACTAATTATGGACTCAATTATATTTAAAGAATCTCCTTCTATGATCACCTTTCTGCATTCTTAGAATTCAAGAAGAGTTGCTCCCTAGAAGATATCTCTGGCTTTAACAAAGTGACTAATTTGGATCCCCAATTTTTTTGCAAAGGCTAAAATAAATTTGCCTTTGTCATTTCTAAAAACACCTCCGACAGTAGCAATCCTTGTGTTCCCTTTAGAGGTCCCATCAAAATTGAGCTTTAATTAGCCCTGGGGAGGAGAAATCATCTAATCTGAGATCTGTTCATTATTTTTTGTTTTCACTTGCCTATTTCCTGAGGGAAGGCCAAGATTCTTCACAAGTCTAATTTCACTTACACTATCCCTATATTTAGAGAATGGAATGCTTGAAATATTTTAATGATAACATTGAGAATTCTAATTCGTACTAAGAATGTATCCCTTTTGATATTCTTGAAGGTTTTATTATTTATTTCCTTCCATACACCCCAAATGAAATGAGGGAGCCTCAAATACCAAAGGGTGTGAAGTATTTTTCTAGAGAAAGAAGGGACCCATTGACAACATAACTTTGATTGGAATTTTGATGCCACCTAACATACCCTAAGGTTCCTCGTAGGGGATTGAAACACTTCCAATGAGAAGGGACATTCAATCAAAAAATGATTAGGATTTTATTCTTTCTTCACAAAGGTAGCATCTATTTGGGATCATCATTCCCCTTTTCTAAAGTTATTCTATAGTGAGGATCTTGTTCTGAAGAACTAACCAAATGAAAATTTTGATTTTAGGGATAAGGTTTTTGATCAAAATCTACTTGGTAGGGAACCAAATTTTAGACTCACCTTCTACCAAGAAGTAAGTTAATTTCACATAGAAGCATACATTTTCTTCCTCTTTCAATATTAGAGGGTCTTAATCTTCAAATTTATTTATTACTTGGGTTCTTAGCTTAACGAAAAGAAATATTTTGGCTTCCTCCTCTCTTGATTTAGATTTAGATCAAAAATTGATTTCCAACCTTTCCTGCCATTAACCACTTCTATAAAATCTACAACTTTGGGTCAAAAAATAATGTGGGTTTTGCGTTAAAGGACTACAAGATTAGGGATATCAATCAAGGGAGTATCTAGCAGCAAGGGATCCTTATAGCAGTTTATTTTAGCTCCATTTTCTATATTCCATCTAAGTATATTTTAGTTTTGAGGAGACTATTCCAAAAGGCTAATCTTGAGGGAGGATAGGGATCTTCCAAAAAGATCCAACCCAGCTTCAAATATTTGGTAGAAATAATATGATTCCACCCTAATATTTCCTACTTAAGAAGCTTCCAACCTTATTTAGCCATCAAAGCCTTATTCATATGCTTCAGTTTCCTAAATCCCAGACCACCTGTTTATTTTATAGAACAAAATTGTTCCTAGGAGACAATAGGAATTCTCTTTTTTTCCCTCTAAACTAGACTAGAGAAAAAATTTCTAAATTTTTTTAATTTTCTATGCAATATTCACTAGGTTTTTGAAAATATGTATGAAGAATATTGGGATACATTGCATAGTAGATTTAACCAATTATGTTTTGCCCACTTGATTGAGAAGAATCCCTTTCCAACCTAGAGTTTCCTTTGACCTCTTTCCACAACTAGGGACAAAATATCATCCTTAATTCTACCTTTAAATAGAGGTATTCCTAGGTAAGAAGAAGAAAATTCAACTATTTCACAACCCAAAATCTGGGTAATTTCCCATTGTCTTTTGAAAATCATATTAAGAAAGAATATTTTACTCTTTAGGAAGTTTATTTTTTGCCCAGCTACTTTCTCATAACAAGAAAGGATATTCTTAATTCCTATAGCCCATGGAATAGAGGAAGATGTAGTTAACATGGTGTCATCAACAAATTGATAATGGGTGATCGGATCAAGGGAAAGTGTTGGCATAATTCCTTCAGCAACTTTTAGGGTGGAGGTAGCTTTGAAAGATCTTCCTAAAGATTTTTCTAGGATAAAAAAAGGTTAGAGGAAAAGAGGATATCCTTGACACAAGCCTCTAAAGCTCTTGAAATACACTAAAGCAACCTTGTTGATGATGACCAAGAATATAGCTAACGAGATATATTCCTCGAAAAGGTAAATCCAACTTTTGTGGAATCCAAAATTAGCCATAACTTTTAAAAGAAATTCCCAGGAGACTCTATCATATGCTTTATTCATGACCAAATTTAAAAATATACCTGCTCTTTCACTCTTATCCATTGAATGAATAAGCTCATATATTGATGTGATGTCATCCAATATTTGTCTCCCTGAAACAATCCTTTCTTTATTAAAATAAATGATGCTAGGAAGAAGCCTTTTAATTCTATTTTCCAGAACTTTGGTTAAGATATTGTAGATAGTATTGCAAAGGCTAATAGGACTAAAATATTTAAATTTATTGTCACCTATAATTATAGGAATAAGGACTAGAAATGTAGAATTCACATCTTTAAAAATAATATAGGTTCTTTAAATCTCATAGATGGCTTCCACAACATATTTCCCTATAATTTTATAGAACTTCTGGAAATATAGGGCTAGGAAACCATCCAATTCAAGAGATTTTTCACTAGCCATAGATAAAATAGTTTTCTTGATCTCATCCTCTTTGAATAGGCTAATTAAGAAGGGTTTCATATCAATTGAAATTAAGAGGAGAATGTTGAAAATAAGATTCCTTGCTTGCTATTCCCTAGATATTTGAATCCCAATAGAGTTTTAAAGAACTTTATTGCTTTTGCCCTGATTTCAATGAAATCCTTCATTTTGGACCTATTCACCTTCACCACCTCCCTTATTCTATTGGAACTCCTGTACCTTAGGGTGGAAACATGGAAAAATTTAGTGTTTCGATCTCTTTATTTTAGCCATAGGACTCTTGATTTTTATCTCCAAAATATCTTCTCACAATCCAAAGTGTTATGAAAATCTACTAGGATCACCTTCTCCCTTTTTTTAGAATCTATTTTTAGGGATCCTATTACTAAGGAAGAATCAATCTCCACTAGTTTTTTTCTTAGCTTTTCTTGAGGAAGATGTGACAAAAAATAACTTTATCCCAGACTTTTAAATTAGCTTTTACAAATCTAATATTTTTAGCTATTTGGAAAACTAGGGGGCTAGATAAATTTTTGGTCCACCATTTTGCTATCTTAGATTCTAGATCTGGGTGTTGAATTCACATAGATTCAAACCTAAATGATCTCAAAATACATTTGGACACGGGGAATGCCTTAAGAAATAAAGGGTTATGATCGAATCCAATTTTTGGAAGGGTTCTTAAAGTAGCATCACCAAAGGAAGTCAATACTTGCTTAGAGATTAGGACTCTATCCAATCTAATTTGGATCAACTAGTTTCTCATTCTCCTATTGCTCCAGGTACATTTATTTCCTCTCAGGTCTAGATCCATCAGCTCATTGAAGTTTACAAAATGTGAAAAATCTTCTACTCCTTTTGATAAAATTGGGTTGCCCTCTTTTTCTTCAAACTGATTAAGAGGGGAGTTGAAGTATCGCACCATTATCCAAAATTTATTTTTAAAGGCCTCCCTCATATGGCCAATATTTTTCCATAACTAGCATCTCCCTAAGATAGAATTTGAAGCATAAATGTTAGATAGGAGCCATCTACAATTTGTCTCCTTACAAAAATAGAGAATATTTTTTATTCTATATGATGAGGATATCACCATGCCTTCCACTTTTTCTAGGTACCAGAGGCATAAGATCCCCTTGAAGCACCTTTGGCATGACTAGTTACAAACTCAACATCCTTCTAAATGATTTTTTAACCCTATCAATGATGTTTTCCTCTAATTTTATTTCTTGAAGGAAGAGGATCGATAATGCTATATATTTTATTATTGAAGCTAAACGTCTCTTCTTGGAATGGCTATTCATACCTCTTACATTCCAAGAGATAATATTCATTTGTAGAGTTTAGAATTTTATTTCTTTCCTCCACCCAAAATCAAGAGAAATTTATTTATGAAAGTAGCTACACTAATTGGATCTTCTTGCAAGACTTTTCCTCCCTCTAATTTCAAAATTTTCTACGATCCATTTGCAATATCTATTTCTATTTTCCATTTCTTGATATCCTTATTGGATGATTTACCAACCTTACATTCTATGCCAACATCAACACTCTTTTTTTTTCTTTTTTGTTACAGGACCTAGGGTGATAGAATATTTCTCCATTTTAGATTTTCCTTTGGAGGAAGTTCCTAGAAACTCTTTTAGAATCAAATTTTACTTTTCTAAAATCTAGAGAATAATTGCCTCAAAATATTAAGCATTTTTTTTAGAATTATTCTTTCAACATATTTTATTTTTGACCTTGAACATGACATTAAAAAAAATCTCTAGAGGGAATTTAATAGAGGAAATCCAAATGAAGGTTCCATAGAGCTTACTTGGGTGATTGTTTCCAAAAATTATCCTTCTTCTTTTTCCAAAGGCTCTACTAGGTCTACCGGACCACCAAAGGCTTCTTGGAGTAAATGAGGAGATTATTCAGAGTTTGGCTAGATGCTAGAGGTTTCTCATAGTTCTTCTACCAATTCTTTTGATGCCAACGAAGTAAAAGGGTCTTCTACTTATTTTTACGATAAAACTTTCTTAGAATATTTTTTCTTGAAGGGGCACATGGTTGACATATGTCCTAGTTCCTTACAACTTGAACAGAAGGGAGGTTTGTTCTTGTAAACAATAGACTAATTCCAGGATCCAACATTAGATATGAGCTCAATGAAAGTAGGGAGGTCTATTTCAAGGTTGATTTTGATGCATATCCTTGCAAAGATCAATCTGGATTTTTTTGGAATATATTCCATAATTTGGTGGTCATGCCAAGTGTCATGTAAGATGTACCATATGTCATAGGAAGAGTAAGGTCCAAAAAACCTCTCCTATATAATGGAATCATAGTTCCATCCAGATATACAATCAATATTCCATACAATAATATATATAGAATTTCTACTCTTCATGTTCTTGAATAGATGATATAGTGCTAAAACCATCATTGGTATCAGAGCCACAAGGGACCACTATTGCTTCTGTTGGCTTGAATTTTTCTATACCTTTGCAAACCAAATCTACTACTATGCTTAATTGCATGAAAATATTTCTAGAAGGGAAAGCTAGGTTTGAGAGATATAAAAAGAATCAAAAGGAGAAGCAAACCTTGTAAAAATATTTTAGGACAATTATCATCATCCAACAACAAGACCAAAAATAAGGGATTTGTTGAATTCACAGTAAAATACTAGAAAGGTTCATAGAACGAGCAATGATCATTCCAGATAAAGACTTGGTGAATCAAATCATCAAGATAATCATCTTCAAAGGACATAAAATGTAAGCAAATTAAGGTGCAAAAGGGTTTATTACTTGAAAACTTATTCAGATTACTACTTAGGTTTATTAAGCATCTTATTAGAATTCAGAAGTTGTAAAATAAAAGGTTGCATATTGAGTCTTCAAATGAAGTGCAAAATATAGTTTCTATTAAGGGTTATTACCTGCACATTAATAGGAGTTAGATACATTCTTCCTATCATCTACTTATAGAAAAAGGGATTACATTAAGTTGCAAAAATTATTGAACATTCTTTAAGAGTTAGTATTAGTGCATATTACAAAGTTCCTTAAGGAGTAATAAGGTGATTTGAGTTGCACTATATTAATTTCTCTTAAATATTATTAGAAGTGCACTAAATATTACAATGAACGTTAGTGCAAATATTAATATCTCTAGCATATTGCTTATATGATTATAATATTGGATTAATTGTAACTAAATTATCCAAGTGAAAAGCGATATTCTAGTGTTATCTAAAAGAGAGGTAGCAATACATTGCTCTCAAAAGAATAGAGCAAGTATCAGACATATCTAATAAGCTAAAATAAATCTTCAAATCACTCTACATAAGTGCTCAAGCTATATAACAAGGAGCCTTCATATCAAATAAGGAAATAGCATCTAAAAGAGACAAGTAACACACTAAAACTTTGGTGCAAATACAGTCTATTATTCATACTACATTGAAACACCATAATACCTCTAAAAAGAGGATCTATTATCAAGTGTCTTCAAGACACTAACACTACAAGGATCCTATGTCTATTACTGGCACATCAAAAAAGGTAGAAAAGGAGCCAATCCAGGGTTCACAAGCATCAGGTTTTAGGTTTCTAGAAACACTATTCAAATTGCCCAATAATGGCCATAAAATGATGTCAATATATAGTCAAATTGGAAGTATTACAACCATTACATCTCTATTAAAAAGCAATGAATAATAGTAGTGGAAAATTTGCATATAAGAAAATGGAAAGCCATGAAGCATTACCCCATTCAAGCACCTAATAGTCAGCAAGGAAGAGAGTCATAAAAGCATCTAAAATCTACAATTAAGATATGCCACTTCACCATCTAGAAGCTATGTCAGAGCCAACATTGGAAGGAGAAAATTGCAGGAGGTGCAAGCTAGCATTCACTAGTAAAGTGTTGGAGAAAAGAAGTGAACAACTTGCATTCGCTAAAGATATAGGGTTTCAAGAAGGACATTGAGAGTTGAGCATGCAATTACCACTTGGAACATAAAAAAATGATGTTACACCTCTCACGTAAGAGTCAAGCAAGAATATAATGTTTGTCTTGAAGCATCCAAGCGCCTAGAAAAGAGTAATACCCATATTGGAGTGTTAGGAAAGGAATTCAAGATAATAAGTAACACCATATTCATCACTCTCATAGGAATTACAAAATGAACCAAGCATTGTACATTTGGAGAGAGAGAGCATTGAATGCTCATTCCTATCCAACTAACAAAGATGATGAAGCATCAATCGACTCAAGCCAATGCACAACAATTACCTCCAGTAATTAATTATTCTAAGACTTATTAGTGAATTATCCATTTTTAAGAGGTCAAACATTGATTTTACCATAACTACTACATAATCACACTGAAAGCAAATCTTAATACATCATTAGAATCAATATGAACTTATGCAAGTTCAATTCTCTTAACCATCACACACATAAGATACCTGTTACTAAGAGAGGTTGAGGAGAAGGCACCAATCAGTGAAGCCACTAGTCATTAATACCACAAGCAATTTGAAGCATAGTGGGGGTTCACGTAAGGGAGAAGCATGTCGATCGATGTCAAGTAATCCATTGGAGATACTTTGAGTCTCCAGCCACATCGCAAGCTATGAGCTACATACTACAAGTACTAAGGTAAAGCTATTATTGCTTGCTTTCATTAAGGTAATGTTGGAGTTATAAGGTGATATACTCAAAAATTATATTGCATTGGAATAACCAACATTAAACCAAGCTTTAGTAATCTATCAAGCAAGCTCATTCCAAAATATTATTATTGAAGGATATTTGCAAATAAAGTAGGAGATATAAGGTTGGAAAATTTAGTAAATTCAAACATTAATTTATAAATACAATTACTTTCTAATATTCTAAGAGTAGGGAGTTATAATGCGTACTAGTTGAAACTATTTATGATTGAAATTAAGAAAAATAATCTATTTGCTTACATATAGAGTTAGAACTAATATCCATTAGGGAGGCACAAGGGGTTCTACAAGACTCAAGCTTGAAAATTATTATCAAAATAGATCATGGATTATTGTTATATAGATTCAGGAGCAAGCAAACACATGACAGGAAACATACACTTGTTTAATTTTTTGCAAAAGGTAAATGGGAAACCAATTGCTATAGAAGATAGCAAAATATATGAAGTAAAGGGAATAGGAAACATTCTATTCGATCTAATATTTGGAAAATGGATTATAAACAATGTATTATAAGTACCAAGTTTAACTATTAATCTTCTTTTAGTGTCTCAACCCATGGATTAAAACATGACTATAGAATTCAAAGTTTCTATCGGAAGAAAATAATGCCACATTATTAAGCAAGAAAAATTACCATTAGTATCCTATAAAAGTGGTTTATTTGTTTTAGATATTACCACTCACTCAGCTCTTTCAATCAAAGCTTCAGTCCTATGGCGCAAACGTCTAATACATACTAGTGAATTTTCTATGAAATAATTACTCAAGTATAAAATGGTTGAAGGAATACCTAATATATCTCTAGAATCTACCATATGTCTAGAATTCTTAGCAAGTAAGCAACATAGAATTCCTTTTGAGCTTTGTCAATAGGACTCAACAACCACTAGAAATAATATATACAAATTTATGTGGACCAATGAAGATCAATAGTATTGGAGGACATAAGTATTTTTAATTATTTGTTGATGATCACACTAGGAAGATGTGGGTATATTTTATGAAATACAAACCATAAGCATTTGGCTATTTATTCAAATTACAAGTTGAAAAAGAATCAGGAAAGACTATAGAAGCACTTCATTCAAACAGAGGAGGTGAATTTGTATCTAAATAATTTGACTCATTCTTAGAAGAAAATGTAATCAAAAGATAACTTACTATAGCTTATTCTCCACAATAAAATGGAATTGAAAAAAGAAGAAATGGGTCAATAATGAAAATGGTAAGATGTATGCTAAAAGAGTTTTATCTTGATCATCAATATTGGATAGAAGCAGTCCAAACAATAGTCTTCAAACAAAATAGATTACCAACAAGAGTACTCAGACATATTACACCAAAAGAAGCATGGTTAGGAAAAAAACCAAATATAGGAAAACTAAGGGTGTTTGGATGCATAGCTTACATGCAAATCCTAAAATAAAAAAGGAAAAAATTAGACGAAAAAACTATGGCAAGAATATTTGTTGGATATGACAATGAAACTATTGGATACAGAGTACTTGATCCAAATACAAATAAATTATACATTATTAGGGATGTAATCTTTGACAAAAAGGTGGAAATTGACACATAAAATCCTAGTAATGATACAAAAATTCTTCTAGATTACTCTGAAGAAGACTCAACAAGTGAAGAATCAGAGTTAGAATCTTAAGGAGATATAGAAACATCTACAATTTCAGAAAAGAACCAATATGGTTGAAAGATACTCTCAAAGAATCTAACCTAGAAAGAATGCCAAATCTTACTTCTACTAGACCTCAAACTTGCAGTTAAACCAGAATAAACAGAGGACTACTAAGCAACACAGTAGAACCAACATCAACATTTCAGGCACTAAATGACTCACATTGGAAAAAAGTGATGGAATCTAAATGTGCATCACTCCAAAAGAAGAAGACATGGAATCTAGTGAAACTACCTCTAGAAAAGAAAATAGTGGGTTGTAAATGGGTTTACATGACCGAATATAAAGTAGATGGAACTCTTGATAAATACAAAGCTCAATTAGTAGCAAAAGGAAACTAAAGGTATTGATAATGAGGAAACATTTGCTCCAACAACTAGAATGAATACTATCAGGATAGTTTGTGTACTAGCATCTCATCATGGTTGGAAACTTCATCAAATGGATGTAAAAAGTGCTTTTTTTAATGGTGATTTATAAGAGGAAGTCTATATGTAACAACCAAAAGGATTCATTATTAAAGGACAAGAGAATAAATCATGTAGACTAAATAAATCTCTATATGGCCTGAAGCAAGATCCAAGAGCATGGAATATAAAGATCAATAATCACTTATTACAATATGGCTTCAAAAGAAGTACATCCGACCCAAGTTTGTATACAAGGAAAACTAGAGATCACATGCTAATTCTCATTGTTTATGTTGATGACATAGTAATCACTAAAAGTTCTGAAAAAATAATAAGTGATATTAAAAGGGATCTAGAAAAGGTATTTGAAATGATAGATCTAGGATTAATGAACTACTATCTTGGTTTAGAAATTTATCAGAGTGAAGATAAGATTACCATTATTCAACCCAAATATGCAAAATCTGGACTGGAAAAATACATAATGAAGAATTGTAAACCAAAAGATACACCAATGGAACAAGAGATTCAATTATCTAAGAATTATGAAACACCACTGGTCTCAGAAACCATGTATTGTCAATTAATTGGAATTTTTTAGTACTTGACAAACAACCGACCTGATCTAGCATTTGTAGTAAACTATCTTTCACGATTCATGCAAGAACCAAGAGAAATTCGTTGGAAAGATACTAAAATAATATTGCAATATATCAAAAAGACTACTAATTATGGACTAACTTATATGAGGGATGTGAAGGAGTTTTGCTTATAGGGGTACTCATATTCAGATTATACCAACTCCATTGATGATAGAAAGTCTACTTTAGTCTATGTCTTCTATTTTGGGTCAGGATCCATATCTTGGTATAGTAAGAAACAACATGTAGTAGCACAATCATCAACTGAAGCAGAATATCGAGCAAAAAGTGATACAACCTATGAAGCATTATGGTTATAATACATATTACTAGACATGGGCATCATACAAACTCCAACCTTGATATTTTGCGATAATCAAGGAGTACTCAATTTGATCAAAAAACCAATTGTACATAAAAGAACTAAATATATTGAAGCACAATGTCACTTCATTAGAGATCACTTCTAGAATCATCATATCATCCTCAAGCATATTTCTATAGAATATCAACTGGAAGATATCTTCACAAAAGCTCTTGGAAAAATCAATTTTTAAACATTTAGACAATATCTATGCAATTTAAGGGAACTTCACACCAAATAATGTAATATAAGGGGATGTTGGAATATATTCCATCATTTTGTGATCACGCCAAGTGTCATGTAAGATATACCATGTATCATAGAAAGAGTAAGGTCCAAGAAACATTTCCTCCTATATAATGGACTCTTAGTTCCATCTGGATGTACAATCAATCTTTCATACAATAATATATGTTAAAGTTCTACTCTTCATGTTCTTGAATAGATGGTATAGTACTAAAACCATAAGATTTTTCCCTCGTGGTTGTGTCGATCATGATAAGATCTCTCATTGCTTTTGTAATACCTCTTAGGATGTCATCATACCATAAATGAAAAGGGAGGTTAGGAAGCCTAATCCAAATAGGTGTCATGTTAATCCTTTGCATATCCAGATTGAAATTGTGTCCACATTTATGAAGAAACAGACTCATCCTTCTAAATAACTAGGGACCAACTTCTAAAATATGCTTCAAGTATTTTTCACAATTTAGCTTGATGATGAAAAAACCTTTGGAAAGTGGCACGATTTCCATATGATCTTGTAGGATCCACTTAGTGTAGGTCCATCTTTGGATAGTATTGATATTCAAACGGGTTCTTAGAAATTCCCCCACCGGTTTAAACACTCTCGGGTCCATGATAAGCTTTAGAAGGACATAAGGAATGCATAACGTTCTTTGCATAGGGTGGAGGTTGAAAAGACTGCCCAAAGAGATCTTCCTTCCAAAGAGGTTTGAGATAATCGACATTTATGATTTTTCACTTGGATCGAAGGGTAAATGGAGACCATGTAGGCCAAGGAGAGGTTTTGCATCTCCATATTAGGTCAAAGATCCATTACAGACCCTAAAATTCACCTATGTCCCACCTAAGAAATCGTTGACCTCCTTCTTGCTCTCCACCATCCCTAATTCTCCCATTTCAAAAACTCTTTTTAGGGACATTTTCATCAAAGATGTGACACTAGGTTCACATTGGGTTCATCAAATATGTGACATGAGATTTGGGAACGTAGGACCCTAAAACCCATGGGTTTACACTTTGATGGGAGGGCCCTACTACCAAACCATTGTTGTTTCAAGGTTGGATTTTTGGTGAGGAAAATTTTTGTAGGTTCACCATGGATAATTTATCAATTTCCTTAAATCTAATTTAATGAGTTTAATTTTCAAGTACCTAAGGTTTGACTTATCTATCGTTTAAATAACAAAAATTGATAATAGAATATAATTAAAAATAAGGATGCATTAAACAATCTTACGTGAAATTTTATTGTTTTTTCTTGCTAGCGCAATAATTTTAAAACTAGTAAAAAAAAAGAAAAATCAGAAAATAATGCATAACAAAAGTTCTTGCCTAGGTGTACAAAATACTACATACAATTTAGTTTTTGATTGCTAAATAAACATAAAAAAGGATTTATATTTTACTAACATAGACCATAATGCTAGTGGGGTGAGAAAATTGAAGTGAAAATGCATAGGGTGTAAAAAGGCTATTTATAGAAGCTGACTGTCTATTAGGAGAAGGCGAATCGCAGTGGAAATGCAAACCCAAAGCTCACTTTAGCGGGTCATCACACTTTTGACATTTGAGAGAAAACCAAATACTTATTTTTCTGCTGTGACTAGAAAATGCTAATGATCACAGTCAATTGGAAATCCAAAAAGCATGGTTGGAAGATAACACGAAGAGAGAAATTTATGACATTTACACCAGAAATTGATTCCATGGTAAGATCAAAGATATTTTATGGAGCGAGTTTGTCGGAAGATATTATATTTTATGGAACGAATTTGCCGGAAGATAACTGATTGAATGCACTAATGGTAAAGGCAAAATACACGTCAGGTTTCATTAGTTCATTATTTTTATTTCCCATCATCACACTTTTGACAATTGAGAGAAAACCAAACTTGTACCACGAAGATACTTTTTTTTCTGGTGTGACTAGAAAATGCTAATGATCACAGTCAATTGGAAATCCAAAAAGCATGTTTGGAAGATACCACGAAGAGAGAAATTTATGACATTTACACCAGAAATTGATTCCATGGTAAGATCAAAGATATTTTATGGAGCGAGTTTGTCGGAAGATATTATATTTTGAGGAACGAATTTGTCGGAAGATAACTGATTGAATGCACTAATGGTAGACGCAAAATACACGTCAGTTTTCATTAGTTCATTATTTTTATTTCCCAGCTTTTTTTTGGAGGCACGGTCACGCTGTATATGCGCGGGAAAAATAAACTTGCCAGGGTACCATTTAAGAAAAACACTCATCAAACATATTTTTATGTTGAATCTCGTTCCACTTTACTACCTCCTCTTCTTCTCTATTGGCCATACTTTAATACCTGTTCTTCTTCTCTATTTGCCATTAGAACATAATTGACCGCTTGAACAACGAGGCCTTGACAGAATGGGACTGGGTGGGGAGAGAGGGGTTCAGGTTAATGGTTAGTGTTTATATATAAATATATAAAATAAGTAGTATAATATGTTTATTTTTATAAGTTGTTATATTTTCATTTATAATAAGGTTATAACAATTTATTTGGAATGATTTTTTTTACTATTATTTATAATTTAAATTGGATTTCAAAATGATAGGGTTTATATTAATAAGAGTTAACCTATTTACAATCATTTTTTTTTAGATCATAATCTTGTGTGTTGGTTGCAAGGGTTTCTCACACTAGCAAAGCAACGGTTTCGGCTTTGACTTTTCTTCAGGAGGTCCAAGGTTCAAACCACCACATGGGCGAGTGTAAAGGGGTGAGTGTGTGGTGGTTGTGTGTTAAATTTCCTATTGAAAAGCATAAGGTCCAAGGTTCAAACCACCACATGGGCGAGTGTGAAGGGGTGAGTGTGTGGTGGCTGTGTGTTAAATTTCAAATTGAAAAGCATAGCTCTCGTCTTTACGAGGGGCCATGGGTGGGGAGCCTGCTTAACCCTACGCAATGTTCATAGGGATTTCTCACACAAACCAAATAAAGAAGAATAATTAGATCACTGCCTACAATTTAAATTAGATTTCTATGTCCATCAAAACTTTAAAAAAGCTTCGATAATTTAATATTAGTTCAACAAACAAAATGATAAGGTTAATAGAGATTATAGAGAATATAAGTGTAGACACCCAATACACATGGTTCCTTTGTAAACCTTAGCCACTAAGTTTCTAAACAATAAACAAAATTCACTAAAACAAATAATAAAAATCAAGCTCTCGGGGCTTTACGAGGGGTCATGTTGGGAGGAGACTGCTCAGCCCTGTGCGTTGGTCATAGGGGTTTCTCACACTAACCTGAGGGGTCATGGTTGGGAGGAAATTACTCAGCCCTATGTGTTGGTCGTAGGATTTCTCACACTAACCTAAAATTTTAGTCCTAAGGGGGACAACACAACGGTTTGGGCTTTGGCTCTTCTTCGGGAGATCCAAGGTTCAAACCGCAGCATGGGCGAGTGTGTGAGGGGGAGGGTGTGTGGTAGTTGTGTGCTAAATTCCCTATTGATAAGTGTAGCTCTAACCTAAGGGGTCATGGTTGGGAGGAGACTACTCAACCCTATGTGTTGGTCGTAGGGTTTCTCACACTAACCTAAAATTTTAGTCCTAAGGGGGACAGTGCAATAGTTTGGGCTTTGGCTCTTCTTTGGGAGATCCAAGGTTCAAACCGCGACATAGGTGAGTGTGTGAGGGGGAGGGTGTATGGTAGATGTGTACTAAATTCCCTATTGATAAGTGTAGCTCTCTATTTTACGAGGGGTCATGGTTGGGAGGAGACTGGTCATCCCTATGTATTGGTCGTAAGGGTTTCTCATATTAACCAAATAAAAAAAATCAAAATCAAAATAAAACAATAAAAAATAAGAAAATTAAAATCAGTATAAAATAATAAAAATAAACTAAAGTAAAGAAAAGCTAAAAAGATAATTAAAAAATAGAAACAAGCTAAAAAGATAACTAAATTATAAGAAACAAGCTAAAAATAAGAAGATTAAAAGAAAAGAAAATAAAATTTGATTCTAATTAACAATTAACTTTCCAATATTTTTAATTACAATTTACAATTAGTAATTATGCAATCACCATCCAACCCTAACTTGCCACATCATCTAGCTAGCTTACCACATCACTCATAATTTTTTTGTCATCTCTAGAACTCTACACAAATCTATCAACGTTCATAAAGAGGCGTTACGAAACTACCTTCATTGAGGTATCCAAAAATCAACAATTAGAATTTTTTAGATGTGCATGATATTACAATGATTTTTCATCTATGCATTGAGCAAAAGAAAACAAAAAGCAATCAAACAAAAAAAAGCAATTACATGTTTCCAAAATATCCACAAAGTAGTGTTTTAGATTTAAGAGCACAACAAGCTAAAAGAGGCTTCTTCAAGTACAATCCAAAACATATCGAAGCACTATCCAAGAACTTTGGTAAGCATCCTCAACATGCATCAAAAAGGGAAACTTTGATCTTGTAGTCTTGTGAAAGTTCACATCCTTTTTCCATTATTTTTACATTTCAAATCAACATTTCTTTATTTGCATGCATTTGATCTTCCGAGCACTTTATCCATCATTTTTATTTATCCAAGGTAAAGGGAACAAGGGTTTGATCCCTCTACCATGAAAGATAATTGTTCTTGGAGATATTGGGCATACCCCTATATGCTAACACAATTTTATTTTTAGTTTATGTCCACAAGTTCCTTTGTTTCTTCTTTTGCAAGCGTAGTAGAGAATACGGTCATCTTTGGATACTTTGAAACCAGAACAAAACATAATAAAATTCAACAGTTTTGGTATTGTTGAAAAGTTACCAAAAATATCTTTCCAACGAGTATAGACATTACCATATTTCATTAAGATTTGATACCTCAAAAATCCTAGAAATAATAGTTTTGCTAGTTTACAATGTTTCTACGAGCTTATGATATTTTTTTAGTGTGATGCTTATGCAATATCATGTCACTTCTGCATAACAAGTACATTTGGTATTGCTTTTTATCTTTTGTTCTTTTCAATGTTAGATTCATAATTTTAATTACTTTTTTCTTTTCTCGATTTTATCTTTTAGATTCTCACTACACTTGAAAGAAGGCCTTGGCAAAGCAACCTTGGTAGAGGAAGAAGTAGACAATAAGCTAAATAGAAAGTGTTAGAAAAAGTGTAGAAAAAAGCCTCAACCAAAGAATTAGAATATGGAAGCTTCACAAAGCAGAAGAATGTTAAATATTTGAAATTCAAAAGTTTATAGAGGCTCTGACCAAAAATAAAAGGTAAAATTTTCAACGCATGAAGATCTATAGTCAGATGGTGATAAAATTTTTTAGGTAGAACGATGATAAAATCTCTAATTCCAAATGGTGAGGAAACTTTTGAAGGATAAAAACACCTATGTTCCTAAATATTGGGGGACGAATTTTACCTTAGGGTCTCCTAACCTCAAACCCCTAATGGATGGTCACTTGCTCCCCATACCCCCAATTCGAGGTTGCAACCTTGGACATTGTATTGAGGTGTACAACTATTGGCAGTTTTGTAATATGCCACATTGAAAAAAATTTGATGAATTTTTTATTGTAATGCGGTAAAATATATTAATATTAACATACAATATTTTGGTCGACATAATATGTTGCAGTTATATTTTATTTTTCTTCTTTTTCTTTTCCTACATCCTTTTGGGCTTGGAAATGATGGGTGTTTAAAGGAAAAATGGCTAAAAATTTGATCGGTGACTTCGGTTAAAATCGCCCATTTAAAATTTTGCAAAATGAGGTGCTCAAAAAAAAATTAAGTACGCTTCACCAAAAAGGAAAATCTACTTTCACCCCAAACATTGTGCGAAAGGCCCGACCACCTTACTTGGAGGTGAACATCAAAGGAAAGAGGAATGGTAAACTTTGGCAAACGCGTTCACCCCAAATGAGGGGTGAAAGTCCTTTGCACCCCTCATTGGGGTGAAAGTCCTTTGCACCCCTCATTGGGGTGAAAGAAGAAATTAAAAATTTAATCAAAGTTTTATCGATGATCAAGTGTTGAAGTCATCGAAGTTAAAATGCAGAATCGCGTTTGTCCCAAGATTGGGTCGAAAGCTTCGTTCGCCCTACCATGAGGAGAACGTGTTTGAAAGCATGACGTTGAAAATTCAACAATGGGTTCACCTTTCCCGGGGGTGAACGCGCTATGAATGGCAAGGTGAGTGAAAGTCAAAAGTTCAAAGCAACTTTGAAAAGTCAACTTCACGTTCATCCCAAGAGGAAGGCGACGGTTCCTTTCGCCTCTTTTGAGGGCGAACATAGATTTTAATGGAGCAAGGAAGTTGTTAAAGGCACTTTCACCTAGAGTATAAAATATTGATGGCTATCATGATCGGGGAATGCATAGAGATTATTAAATCAATAGAGGCACCTTTTCCACCAATAAACGTGATTGAAAAGGCAAATATGTGATTCGCTTATTGCTAAGTTCGGGCAAGTTGCACTGACAATGATGTCAAAAAATTTCTAGAACTACCAAGATGGGTGAATGAAAAACATTAAATGTTTGTGGTGAAGAGTAACTCAGGTTGTTGATCTCGAGCAAAGAGAGCAGTGATATTAAAACTGCAAGGTGATTTTCATGATTTCCAAGCAGAAACGTATTTTCGAAGATGGCGAATGTACCAAGTCAATGACCAAGCCTTGTAGTTTTTCGAGCATCGATGCCCATAAATGCCTATTTTCCAAAATAATTTTCCTAAAATCTAGATCACCGCCTCAAAATAAATATTTTCAATGAATTCAAGGATAAATTGTCTCACCAAGGTTCCTGATATATGACCATTTTGTCTTCATGTGTATTTAATGAAAGAGGCGAAATCCTCTATAAATACTACTCAATTTCCATTGTAAATGGAGGTTAGACATTCTGTAGAAAAACTATTCAAGTTCCCTGCATCAATAGAAGATACTAGGCTTCCAAATTTGCAAGTGATCTTGTGTGTGATTTCCTTCTATTTTAGGCATTTCTATTTTATGCTCATATTTATTGTCTGCTATTAAACTTTAAATTCGGTATTTGATTTTGAACATTGTTGCTAAGGGAGTGAGTTCTGGAATGCAATCCTAGAGGTTATCTCTGCAAGGTTGTAAGTAGATTCTATTGCCTTCTTTTATTACATGTTGCTTTAATGCTTGGGTAGATTTTCTATTGGTAATTTGTCCCCAATACTACACCTTCAACTTGTGGCCATATTTCCCATCTGTTTCTATTATTTCCAATTTATTTTCGGCAACTCTAGTCTTAAACCCGTTAGGATTTAGTAAGAGAGTCAACCCTCTTTAGAGATTGGTACGAAGGACATTCTTTTTCTCCGACCTTTCAATGTTGGCCATGTCTAGGGTGCACAAACATATGTTTGTATAATTAGGCAGATATTTGACCAATAATTTTTGGCATGCCCTATGGGACCTCGAAAGTCCCACTTTCAATAGTATTAAGGTTTGATGTTCACCTTCATGTTGTATAGTTAGAACATCTGGTGACTCGATTCTACCTAGAAGCTTCTAAATATGAGGGCAGCGAAAGCTATGCTTAATGATTACAAGATCGAAGACCAAAATCCTATTGAGTTCTATGAACTTGATACCCATAGGTTAGGAGATCATCCTAAATTAGTCACCCTATATCGTACGTCATCATTACCTCATACACCTCCCACATCATCTGAAATATCCTCATGATTATATGGTGTGTTTTCTACTCCTACAAGTACAATCAGTACTGATACTAGTGTTCCCTAGGCTCAACCACACACACCAGTCTACATGGCTCAAAATCCACCACCACAGTAGCCACAACCACCAAGACAGTTCCTAGCATGGAATAGCTTAGAAGCCTTGAATTTACAAGCACAAAATCCAATTCCCCGAGTAGCTTTGAAGGCTTTGCAGACCTATGATGGTATTGGTAAAATCGCTTACGAGCATATTCAAGATGTGGCTTCTTTGGTAACTATCCATGACATTGCATATGAATATGTTATTGTAAGATTGTTGGTGTTATCACTTAGAGGAAAGTTGTTATACTGGTATCAATCCTTGTCGCTCGCCACTATCACCACATGGGATCAACTGGCGGTAAGGTTATGCACAAGGGTGAATTTCGTAATTTATAGCAAATTTTAGGTTTTTAACATTTTTTATTTTGCTATTTTTGGGACCCTAGAGGTCGGCCCATTCACCTGAAAATTACGAGAATTAATTTTTTTAGGGTAAAATCATCCTTGTACAATATGTATTCCTACCTAATATTCGCCCTAAAATTATTTAAAAAAAAAAATTATCTCGCCCAAATCGCCTCTTGTACCCCCACTATATATAGGTAACCCTGGAGGCTAGGAGCAACACTCATAGTCTCAACTTGACAAGGCAACTACAAAAAGTGACCGACAGAAGTGAGTGACAAAATGCTACCGACAAAAGTGACAGACATGTTGTGACTGGCACAAGGTGACTGACACACCATAACTGTCATGGCGCGACTGACACACTGCAACTGTCATAGTGCGACTGATACGTCATGACTATCACAGCACGACTGACACACCGTGACTATCACTGCATGACTAGCATGTCGCGATTGCCACTACCCAACTAACACACCATGATTGTCACAAGACGACTGTCTATCGATGACTATCACAAGGCGACCATCCTACTGTGACTGAAATACAGGGCCAACCATTTATCGGTAAGTTTTTATTATCAATTTTGTTTTTTTTATACATTTTTTTCATCGACACTCAATAAGGAGGTTTGTGATGTGTCAGATATTGTGATGTCTTGAATAGTAGTTCTCTCTTTAACCAATTATTTCCATTTTTCAAAATGATTTTCTTGTTACTCTTCTTTTTATATAGGTAAAATGTCACCTGTTGGTAGTGGAAAGAAGGGAGGTTAGTCTTCCAGTTATGATAAAAGGAGTATCCTCAAATACTTTTGTAATATTTCAAATTCCAGTCAGCCACCAGCATCTACACAAATTGAAGGTATGAACGCCTTTACTTACTAACCAGTTAAGTTTTGTTCATTATTCATTTCATATATAATGTCTTCATTCATTAAGAAGGGTGATTTTTGGTGCATGTCTTTGTCTATTGTTTATCTAAATTTTTTAAAAGAAGGTATGTTTTTAACAGTCGCCTCTTGACAGTCACGGTTGTTAGTCGCTTCTTTATTGCCAGTCACCACTTGACAATTGCTTTTGTCAGTCACATTTTTAGCTACCACTTGATAGTCACCTTTGGCGGTCGATCCTTGGCAATCGCTCCTGGTAGTCGTGCCTTGACAGTCGCTTCTATCAGTCGCCTTGTGTTAGTATCTTCTGTCAATCGATATTTTTAAGGCTGAAAATTTTGCTGCATATTTTTCAAAAAATCGCCACTATTTGATAAATTTGTTGCAAAAATTTGAAATATTCGCCTTGATGTCTATACACCTTAGGATTATATTTACCCTAATTTTATAAATACACTTTAGGGCCGACCCCTTATGCATAAACCTGGTTGGCAAAACTATTGATCAATAATTTTCATGAATAAGTCGATCCATTCTCCTTGTTGCATTAATTTACAATGATTCAAAGGCATTTGCAAGAGGAGATAGTTGATTTCAACATCAAGTTCACCTGAAGTTGGCAAAGGGTTCTTGATGGTCTTTGGCCCATGCATGAACAAGCTGCGTTCTATTATCTTAGAGCATTTAACTCTGACATTGGCATGGTTGTTCGACAAGCCAATGTGAATACATTCCTAGTTATGTACACACAAGAACGGAAGGCCGAATCATACTTAATAGCCATAGGTAAGATTCCCTCAAAAGTGACCATGCCTATTCTTCATGATCTTCCACAAAATTTGTATTCAAGTACGTTTTCGTATCCCATGCCTTCTATGTATCTAGTTCCCTCATGGAGTTTGGGTTTGCCTCAAATAGCGTCGATTCCTATCCCACAACTTTCTACTGCAATTTTTCTACAGTTATCCACACCAGTAACACCATAGTTGCTAGCACTCGTTCCTATCCCAGCATTACTAGCACCACCAATTCTACTACCATTGCCTTCTCCATCAGTGCCTCTACCTTTATCGGCACCCCCTACACCCTCGAATCTTGATCCCTACACGAAGTTGTTAGAAGAGGTGAAATCTGCTAATTCGGCCATAAGAACAATGTCAAACAAACTCACAACAGTAAGGAAGAAGTAAGTTGAGGCTGATTTTTGGTCGAGGAGATTTCAAACACCACCAATTACCCGAGAGCAAGCAACCACTAGCAAGGGTCCTAAAAGGAACACAACTGTGTTAACAAATGAAGAAACCAATACATCAAGAGAGCATACTAGTGCTCAACTTGCAATGATCCTCATGGAGAAGATACATGCATGGTGCATCTGAACTATGTATAGACTTTAGCAGAAAGTTCTATTGACGGCTAAGTTAATATGATAATGGAAGTCAATCATAATTTTATGGTACCCTCTTTGGAGCAAGTCTCAGTTCTTACGAGATCTAGAAAGAAGCCGGTGACTGTAGATCCAACGGAGTTAGAGCCTTTGAAGGTTCCTGTAGAACCAAAGGTGCAAAATGAAAAAGTGCAACCACTAGCAAAAAATGCCTGGTGCGACGGTGAAGTAGCAAGATTCTGTCTTGTTGAAGGATCTACTGCCCAAACCAGCTCAAGAAAAATTACAGACCAAGGCGTCAACTTCACAATTTGCAGCTCCTCAAGCGCAAAATGAGGTAAAAGAACAAGCTAAGGAGTGCCTTCGGTACCCATCGTTGACTAAGCGACAAAGGGTGGAAGCTACTCAAAAATACCGGGACAAGTATGAGTGGGTTGTAGAAGAAAAAACTCCTGGTGTTTCTAATTATAATATTGTGGAAGAGATGAAGAAGATACCTACAAAAGTGAGTTTATACGTTGCACTACAGTTACCTGGGCAAGTTGACATGTTGCAAGAGTCTCTTAAGACTGGAAAAGATCATAAAAGGCTCATTCTTAGATAGTGTTAGCCTATACACTATGAACTTATGCCACTGGAAAGATTAGGCCACCCCACTTTTATTTGTCACTTAGAATGGAGGGGTGGATTATGCATAATTGTATGATCAATTTCAATGCTGCAACTACTGTCATGCCGAAAGCAGTATACGAAGTAATGGGAATGGAATATACAATAAGTAGTCTAGGAGTTTTGAAGTTGGATGGGAGCCCAATAAAAATAGTGGGAGTAATCAAGGATATTCCTATCGTTCCACATAGCATGACGTAGATTAATTTTATTCAAGAAGTAGTGGTGGTTGACTTGGAGCCATACTTCAGCATGTGTCTCTCAAGGGAGTTCACAATAAAGCTGGGAGGATACCTTTCCTTGGACTATTCGCATTTGGATATTCTATTCAAAGGAAATAGAATCCATATTTATAATGAAAAGCCATCCACTTTTCATATAGAAAAGTTGGAAGAAGAAGAAGACCCATTGGAGCAGTCAACATGATGACTGAAGAATTAGAAGAAGTTGACTTGATGGAAGAAGCGCTTGGTGAACTTCACCTTGAAGATGAATTCTCACTCATGGATTTCAATGCGATGGTCAAAACTGATATTGGTTGTTACACTATAACCAAACCCGAGAAGATTGAAGAAAAAGTCCTTGATTCCCTAGACCTTGTTGCAGATCAATTATGGAAGTTGTATTTTGATGGCACTAGGTGCAAAAATGGCGCAAGGACTTTTATTGCTCTAGTTTCTCCCACAGGGTTACAAAAGACTTATTCGTATAGAATAACTTGGAGTTGCATGAATAATGCATCCGAATATGAAGTGTTGTGCCTTGGCTTGAAAAAGGTTAAAAAATTAGGCATAAAATAGCTACAAATCTTTGGAGATTCTGAGCTCATTGTCAACCAGACCATAAATAAGTGTGTGTCGAAGCAACACTACTTGAAAGCCTATCAAAAAAAAGTATGGGATTTATTTGAGTCCTTCACAGCCTTGAATATTCAAGCAATTTTGTGGGATCAGAACAAACATGTAGATATTTTAGCCTCTCTTGGTGCAAATTACTCTCTCGTGGAACAAGTAGTTAGAAAACCCAAGACTGTTAGGGTAATCTATAGACCCTCAGTCCTTGATAAGAACCTCTATTGGCAAGTGTTTAAAAATGATGAGAAAATAGTCAATTTTTTGATTAAGGAAGTTGCAAGCGTGGATGATAGAGTCCTTGTCGAAGAGGAAATGGAAGGAATGATTCAGTTGAAGAATAATCACATTCCTAGGGGATTGATTTCACTTGAAAGTCTATTCGACCAAAATTACAAGGTTGAGAAGCATAAAATTAAGGTAGATGCAAAGGAATATAAGGAGTTGTAGTTGGATCCTGAGAAGATCATCAAGATCGGGATTGATTGCATGTCAAAATAATTAGAGGATATCAAGAACTTGTGTTACAAATTCCTCAACATCGTTGCATGGAGCTATCAATATTTGAAGGGATATGACAAAAATGTCATCCAACATACCATTGAATTGTAGGAAGGAGTAAAACCTTTTCGATAGAAATAGTGGCCTGTCAATCCCAAAGTTGAGGTACTCATGAAGGCAAAACTGTTAAATATGTTGGAAGCAAAGATAATATATCCAATTAAGCACTCAACATGGGTGGTGAACCTGGTGCCAGTTTGGAAGAAGAATGGAGATATCCTTCTGTGCATGGATTTTTAGAATATGAACTAGGAATCGTTAAAAGATCACTACCCCCTACCGTAGATTGATCAAATTCTCCATGTGGTTGCCATAGCACAAATATTTTCATTGTTAGATGGTTTCTCCGGTTATAACCAGATCTGGGTAAAATATGAAGACCAACACAAGACATCGTTCACTACTAAGTGGGGCATGTTCACCTATCAAAGGATGTCATTCGGTCTTTCAAATGTTGGTGCTACCTTTCAGAGAGCCATGGACATCACTTTTGGTGAGTTACTAAACATAGTTATTGTGATTTACCTTGATGATATGACTATGTTTTCATATCACAGAGAAAAGCACATTTCCCATTTGAGGTAGGTGTTTAAGAAATATCGAGAGTTTGGTATTTCTATCAACTCAAAAAATTCCATATTCGCTGTTAAGGAAGGGAAATTGTTAGGTCATGTGATCTCACAAGAAGGACTAGCGATTGATCCTACAAGGGCCGAAATTATCTTGAAACTACCACTACCAGTAAACAAGAAGGACTTGCAATCATTCTTCAGTTAGATAAATTTCATTCGAAAGTTCATTGCTAATTTTGCTTAGGTAGTGAAACCTATGACCGAGCTCTTGAAAAAGAACATAGATTTCAAATGGACCGAGGTAAGAAGACAGGCTTTTCGAGAGATCAAGGAAAGAATCACTCAAGCACCAGTATTAATCAACCCGAATTATTCCAAGGACTTCATTCTCTATGCAGTGGGTGAACAAGAGAGTTATGTCGTAGTTCTCACATAGAAGCAAGAATATGGAGATGAAAAGTCGATTACTTTTTTGAGCCAAGTTATTGCATCGCACCAGGAGAAGTATAATTTCATCGAGAAATAGGTGTACACAGTGATGAAATCCCTAAAGAAGTTTCAACACTTTGTCTCACAAAGCAAAATGGTCATTTATGTTATACACATAGATGTTAGAAACTTCATTCTCCAAGGGGAACTAGGTGAAAAAAGAGTGGGTTGGATCTCAAAGATTCAAGAGTATGATGTGGAGATCCAACCAACAAAGCTAGTCCATGGTTGAGCTCTTTTCTAGGAATTAGCCAAAAGTGCAACATCTGAATCATTGAATCCAATACAAAATGAGGATATCGATGAAAGTGTTTGTGCAAATCATGCTATAACAGGTCGTGACTGGACATAAGACCTTGTCGAATTCTTTACTTCAGGTAGATGTCCATCACACCTTGATGCTTCACAGTGTCGAAGGTTTAGGCTACAAGCACTAAAATATGTCTTACTACCAAGCGGATTATTCCATAAGAATATTGACGGAGTACTCCTCAGGTGTGTGAAGGAATAAAAAAAGGAGAAAATCTTGGAAGAATTCCATTTTGGATTATCTGGCAGTCATTATGCAGGAAGGCCAATGGCTTTGAAAATCATTCGAGCTGGATATTATTGGCCTACTCTATTCGTCGATGCTCATAAAGTGAGTCAAAAGTGTGATAATTGTTAGCGATATGTTGGCAGGACTAGGAAAGGATCATTGCCTCTACACCTGATCCAAGTGGAAGCACCATTTCAGTAGTGGGGCCTTGACTTCATTAGAGTCATAGACCCACACTCTTCCGTAGAATATAAATATATCTTGACAACGATAGATTATTTCACCAAATGGGTAGAGGCCATTCCTACCAAAAAGGCAGATCAAGCTACTATCATCTCTTTCTTGGAGGGACTCATTACCCGCTTCGGTGTCCTAAAATCTATTATAAAAGATAATGGAACTTCATTTATTGAGGCCAATATTACCAAATTTGTAAGTAAGTACAGGATCTATCTCAAGACATCATCTAATTATTACCCGCAAGGGAATGGTTTGGCTGAATCCACCAATAAAAACTTGTTGTGAATCTTGAAAAGGACACTGGGAAGCAACAAGAGGGGTTGGCACTTATTGTTGAAATAGGCTTTGTGGGAAAACTGCATATCTATGAAGAGGTCTATTAAAGCTTCTCCTTATTCTATCATGTATGGAAAAGAAGCAGTTCTACCCACTCATATTGAGCTCCCTGTCCTCCAGATCTTATAGTTGTTTAAATATGAAGATGAGGAGTATGATCCAATGAGCGCAAGGTTGGCTCAATTATTGTAGTTGGAGGAAGAAAGATAAAAGGCATATCAAGCTTTCATTGAACACACTAAAGCAATGCAGAAGTGGTTTGGAAAAAAAACAATAGAGCGCAAGTTCCAGGTGGGAGATTTAGTCCTCAAATATAATGAAAATAAAGCCAAGCCAGGGAAGCACCACAAGTTTGATGCAATCTGGGAAGGTCCATTTCAGATCTCTGTAGTGAATTTGGCAAATGCATATCATCTTTGGGACATGGATGGCTGGGATATTCCAATTTCGGTAAATGGCCTTCATCTGAAGGCCTATGTTCAATAATTTGATTAAAAGAGGTATCACTTTGTAAATATGTACAAATTTTCTTTTCAGTATTTTATTTGCTTTATAAAATGACAAATAAAAAAAATGAATGAGACATGTTCTTTTTTGAAAATTTGTTTCGCCCTTGTTGTGTTAAAAAAGTTTGACTGATTCCAAAAGGATGGCCTTACGAGAGTCCTAAGAAGGTGTCTTAAAAAAATATATGTTTTACTACTAGACGCACATGGTAAAAAGTAAGGTATTTTCGCCCCATTCCGAAACATAAGACAACAATTACATGGAAAGGCGCTTTCGCCCAAGAGAAGGGGCGAAAACCCCATTCGCCCCCTTTGAGGGTGAACGTACAAAGAGGGACAAAAACGCCAAGTTAACGCACTATGGAAATGGTCAAAATCGCGTTCACCCCAAAGAAGGGGCGAAACGTTCGTTCGCCCCTCGTTGGGGCAAACGTGGTGATTAAAGCGCTATCGCCAACTCAAAGGAAAAAAAGAGAAGGGGGAACTTTAATTAAGTTTTTTTCAAAATTATGTTTTAAAAAATGTGTGGTGCTCCTGGAAGTTATAAAAGGCATACACCCCCTCTCTCATGAATTTATTTTAAATTCTAATGCATGCAATATTTGGGTTAGCATAAATAACGAAAAAGAGGCACAAAAGTATAGGTTATACATGACATTCGACATGCAAGTGAATTCCAAATTCAAAAGGAGTCAAAACCCTAAAAACAATTGATTTTTTTAAAAGGAAAAGCTAAAATGGTTTTAAAAGAGGGAATTCATTACGAATTCCATCAATCAGGTGGAGAGCGCTTTCAAGAAAAAAAGAAAAGAAAATAAAAGTGTGCTTTAGAAGATGTTTCACCCTCATTATTCTTTGGAGTGCGATGTTTTTTGAGCAAAAGAAGATTAAGAAAGCTCTCAAAGTGGTTTTTCCCAGAACGTGATAAAGTTTAGAAAAGTGGGTGCATTAAATGACACATTCCTGGGGCATTTAATTTAAAACGTGCACCCGAATTTGTGTTGGAGGGAGATTTGAGGATCCCAAGGAGCAAAATCCCACACCATCAAAAGAGAAGCATTTATTGGTTTGCAGGTGGTAGGGTTATCACCCCAAGGAAGCTTTAACAGCCAGGGCACATTTTTTGATGAAATCACATGACAAATAAGGGCACACTTTCCAAGGATGATCTTGTAGTGAATAGTAGTTAATACCATTCGAACATCGGGAATAGTGCCAGGCGGGTGAATCAAAGCACATGTTCTTCCAAAATCGCTCAAGGAAAATTTGGCATTTACTATGGTGGTTGGAAGGGTGCTCTATATAAAGGAACAGGTAAAAGCTACCAGTTTAATTTTTAAATTTTTATTACCGTTGTGTTTTCGAGCTATTGTTGCAAAAATTACAGAGAGATTTCGGGGTAACCACCAAAGAGAAATAATGGGAAAAAGAAGCAAAGAAGCGATAGAGGCTACAGATCCCAAGAAATCTAGAAAGAAAGAGGGTGGTTCAAGATCCAAAAAGGCTCGAAGGAACGAAAATGTGGATTTGGATCCATACACACAAGCAAAAAAAAGGGGGGGGAAAGCTACGATGTGCAGTTCATAGTAAATCAGGGGTTAACAACAGGAAGCCCATTGATGGTGCCATATCACTCATAATTATTTTGGTATCTATGTACGCCCATACACCCTTGTCCATAGTTGGTGAAGATAATAGCTTGATTTTATAATCCGGTTACTAGGATGGTGCAGAGGGTAAACGGGGAAGCACTTTTTTCTATTACCCCTAAGGAAGTGCAGGAGGCATTTGCCTATGGTTTGAAGCCTCCTTCATATGTGATTACCAAGAAGTTACATACCAATGAGCAGGAGGATAGATACATCTCTACTATAACGATGCGTCGATTCATGGAGACGTAGTTGATTAAAGAACCACAGCTAATGCAACTCCCGAACCTACCAAAGCTACTCACAAAATTCAAGAGCCTAGACGTCTATTCGATATTGGCATGGGTTGTCGTCTACCAATAGATTCCATAATTCATAAGTGGCAGGTAACCCTAGCACAATGTATTTTCCAGGTAGAATTTTACTCTCCGTCAGCCATGAGGTAGGGTACCAATATGATTTTCTTCGATTGGGCTGATTTTATTTCTTGAAAATTACATTTTCAGTTGGAGAGGTTGTATACTAGAGATGTCATTTATGCATACCTCCTTTCTGATATTGTATTTATTCTTCTATCTACACCATAATTTCTCATTTATTGCATTGAGGCAAATGAATGGGAGGGATGAGCTTTTGCTAGTATACATGTGGACTTCCGCTTTGTCGAGTAGGGAATCATTTTACAGTATTAACTGCTTGTTTTTTGGGCCCACAATAGAACTGATTTGTGATACATGTGAAATAGTGCCACGGGAGATGAGATAAGAAGTAGTTATAGCAAAAAATGGGGACATATTTTTTCTTACTCAAGGCATGTTCGTAAGAATTTTTTGCTTCACGAGTAAGCCATTCCTATGCCATACTTCGCCATCGAACATGTTTTTGCTATGGATGTGGTGCACCAATCAGACTACGTGAATGATGTGTATGGAGTAGGGCATGGTAAGAAGATGACTTGCAATATACCTTTCAAGTTTAGCAGTATAGAAGTAATTCAGGTAGGGTAGAACAGGTTGCTCACAGTAACACTTCAGGACCTGGGGTTGATAGAACTATCGCAACATTGGAGGTATGACCCATTGGGAAAATTCATAGAGATAATAAAGGCCAAGATATTTCACTGTTGTCCTTGGATCGACATTGAGAAAAAGTAAAATAATTTTGATGGACCTGATTTGGAGTGGCACATTGAAGACATGACGTCACTTCCACCCTGGCATGACTACTACAAACAGGAGGTTGAGTATAATCTGATGAAGTACAAAAATCAGATTCCTCCACCTAGGTTGTTTAGTCAAGTAAAAGAAAGTCGGCCCCTATGGACCGAGGAGAAAATTATGAACTGGTGGATAATGCGGGTCCACCGAGGAAAAACCACGTCTCCTTATGGGTTGAAGATGGATGAGGTATTTTCGGACACCTACGATGATTTTGTTAATGCCTATCAACCCGTCGCTTTCACCAAGATCTTACCTCAAATTTTCTAACATTTTGACAATGATGAAAATGAGGTAAGGGACGAGTGCCTGATAGTTGAAGAAGAGACTCCAGAGGAGGAAGAACATAAGTATGTATTTAAAAGGAGGTCATAGTGAATGAAGCATAAAATTGAGGAGGTACCTTTTCCAGAGAAGTAGACTATTCGAGATGCGCCCCCATTTCCCAAAGCTATAAAGAAACCAAGGATCGATGCCACTTTCTCTTCTACTATTGAAGTTTCAGTTGCTACAATTCCCATAGTTCCAATTTTTTTGGTGACTGCTATTTCCTCTCCAATGATGATATATGTTTCAATGACTTTTGTGCAAATTTTTTCAATGATTCATGAACAGGATGAGGACCAGTAGTCAAAGAGCCCTTAGGTGGAGGTCATGAATGTTGAGGACATGAATTTTGAGGAGAAAGTGGAGAAGAAACAAGACAAGATTATTTGGCATTTGCTTCCATCACCAGAGCACATGGCACTTGCGCCTGAAGGTACATCTTCCTTTCCCCCTTCTTCTTCTAAGCATGTAGTGGTTGTTAGCCTATTTTCCTCGGTTTCTACATCTATCTCTTCATCTTTTAGTATGGCTTCTATGCTCATTTTTCTTCCATATCCTTCACTTACCAAAGTCATTATTGCTCCTTATTCTCTTTCTCTTTCTTCGGCCTCCCTTTCTTTCATTTTGTTTGCATCAGGGCCGAACCCATTTTCGTGCCCTTCCCATTCCATTGCCGCCACCACTTTCGCTAAGGCTATAAGTACACAAGCTCCTCCTAGAGTGAGCGTAACTGCAGGTGAGCCTTGTTCCTCCACCCACTCCACCATTTTTGGTCCCTCCCCTTATAGTCGTATCATCTACTTCTTTTGAGCTTGACCGCTCACAAGTTTTGATACCCTTCACACCATTTTTGGAGTTGCAAGTACTGCCTAAAGTTGAGGTGGCATCGAAGTAGCTCGACGTGGAGAAAATCAATCGAGCTCACCTTAGTTCATCATAGTGGTTGAAAAGCAAAATGTGGAAATAAGCTCTAGCTCCAGCTTGGCCGCTCAAGAAGGTTGCTTTTGATCCAATCACCATGGACACTCACACAACTAAAATCACTCCCATGGTCCATAATCCACAAGGAGAAATGATGCTGAGTGATTACGTTTGTGAGACTATAATAGAATACCTAACCAGTATTAATCCCACAAAGAAAATTGGAAACATACATGTTGATATGAGTTTGGTATACTTGCATGGCGAGTATTATAAGCATAAATATTTTTATCATGATAATAAAACTATCGAACTCAAAAATGCCTTGGCCAAAAGCAAAGTGCAAGAGGAGAAGATAGCCACAAAGAATGAACACTTGCATAGACAAGTAGGAGTGCACTTGAAAGAAAGAGATGCAACAAGAATAGAGATGCAAGCACTCCAAACGCAGCTAGAGGCCATACAAAATCAACTGGTGTAGAAGGCCGCATAGGCTACAGGTTTTTTTTGAAAAGCATCAAGGAGGCATGCCTTCGCTTGACCCAAAACTATGAAAAGTTGGCCACACAAGCAATTCAAGTATTGCATTACCTCTAGGAATCCCAGATACAGATTCATATGGGGCAGCAATTGATAGATAACACTAAGGAGATGTTAGAACCCTACATGGAGATGGCGGTAAAAATTTAGGCCCTGGTGCATTCCAGCATACATATTCATCCCCTGAGTGAAATGGATCACGCTTGGTCTACTACAAAAGTCACGCTACATAGCTACTTCAAAGGATGGACCTAGTGAGAGAAGGCTAGAATATTATTAATGCAATCGAGCGAGAGCATACTATTTCCATGACTCATTTTGATGCTCTTGCCGATATGGGATTTCCAAATTTTATAGATGAATGGGGTGAACCTCTACCGAAAGAACAATTGACGGCTTGGAAGAAGTTTGTGGAGGATACCTCATATATTGATGCATGGGAGGAGCCCATCACAGAAGCGTAGGTGTTGCCTCTTATGCAAAAGTTCACTCACATGGAGCTGGTGTTGTTTGAGTTAGCCTAGCGAGCGAAACGCCTCAACCTGGAAGACGTCCAAAATTTATGTTTTGTTTATGAGTCACTAAGTGTTCCCTATTTGTTTACCACTCATTCTTTGGAGGAGGCCATCACATTATATGAGGTAACCTTCAAAAGCCTCAAGGAATAGGAGGAACGAACAATAGCAGAGTGCACAACGACAGAAAATGCAGCAACAAAAGTAGAGCAGGCAAAAGTACTCCAAGTGGTAGCAGAGGCTGAAGCTGTTGAGAAGGTAGAATATAAGGCACGAAGAAAAATATCTACATAAAAAGTTCCAGCAAAAAATACCAGCAAAAATACTCCATAGAATCCCAATGGATAAAGGCCTAGGATCGCTTGCATCCATACGAGCTGGATACCCCATGAGCCACCAGAAATATTGGCATTTTTGTAATATGCCACATTGATATTTTTTGATGAATTTTTTATTGTAATGTAGACAAAATATATTAATATTAACATACAATATTTTTGCTGACATAATATGTTGCAGTTATATTTTATTTTTCTTCTTTTTTATTTTCCTGCATCCTTTTGGTCTTGGAAATGATGGTTGTTTAAGAGAAAAATGGATAAAAATCTAATCGATGACATCGGTTAAAACCATTGATTTAAAATTTTGTAGAATGAGGTTCTCAAAAATATTAAGTACGCTTTGCCAAAAAGGAAAATCTACTCACTCCAAACATTGTGCGAAAGGCCCGACCACCTTACTTGAAGGCGAACGTCAAAGGAAAGAGGAATGGTAAACTTTGGCAAACACGTTTGTCCAAAATGAGGGGCGAAAGTATTTTTCACCCCTCATTGGGGTGAAAGAAGAAATTAAAAATTTAATCAAATTTATTTTTATGACCAAGTGTTGGAGTCACCGAAGTTAAAATGCAGAATCCCGTTCACCCCAAGATTGGGGTGAAATCTTCGTTCACCCTACCATGAGGTGAACATGTTTGAAAGCGCAACATTGAAAAGTCAACAACGTATTCGCCCTAGTTGATGTGTAAACACTTTGTTCACCTTTCTCAGGGGAAAATGTGCTATGAATGGTAAGTCGAGCGAAATTCAAAAGTTCAAAGTGAATTTGAAAAGTCAACTTCGCATTCACCCCAAGAGGAAGGCGATGGTTCCTTTTGCCTCTTTTGAGAGGTGAACGTAGATTTTAATGGAGCAAGGAATATGTTAAAGGTGCTTTCACCTGGAGTATAAAATATTGATGGCTATCATGATCGGGGAATGCATAGAGATTATTAAATCAATAAAGGCACCATTTCCACCAATAAAACATGATTGAAAAGGCAAATATGCGATTCACTTATTGCTAAGTTTGGGCAAGTTGCACTGACAATTATGTCAAAGAATTTCCAGAGCTACCAAGATGGGTGAATGAAAAATATTAAATGTTTATGGTGAAGAGTAACTCAGGTTGTGGATATTGAGCAAAGAGAGCAGCAATATTAAAAGTGCAAGGCGATTTTCATGATTTCCAAGTAGAAACGTATTTTTGAGGATGGTGAATGTACCAAGTCAATGACAAAGCCTTGTAGTTTTCCATGCACCGATGTCCAGAAATACCTATTTCCCAGAAGAATTTCCTTAAAATTTGGATCACCACCTCAAAAGAAATATTTTCAATGACTTCAAGGAGAAATTGTCTCACCAAGGTTCCTGATCTGTGATCATTTTATCTTCATGTGTATTTAATGAAAGAGGCAAAATCCTCTATAAATACTACTCAATTTCCATTGTAAAGGGAGGTTAGACATTCTGCAAAAAAACTATTCAAGTTCTCTGCATCAATAGAAGATACTTGTGTTCTCAAATTTTCAAGTGATCTTGTGTGTGATTTCATTCTATTTTAGTCATATTCATTGTTTGCTATTAAAATTTAAATTTTGCATCTAAGTTTGAACACTGCTGGTAAGGGAGTGAGTTTTGGAATGCGATCCTGGAGGTTATCTATGCAAGGTTGTAAATATATTTTATTCCCTTCTTTTATTACATGCTGATTTAATGCTTGGGTGGATTTCCTATTGCTAGTCTATCCCCAATCCTACACCTTCGACCTGTGGCCATATTTCCATCTCTTTATGTTATTTCCAATTTATTTCCTGCAACTCTAGTATTAAACTCATGTAGGATTTAGTAAGGGAGCCAACCCTCTCTGGAGATTGGTACGAAGGACATTCCTTTCATCCGACCTTTCAATGTTGGCCATGTCTAGGGTGCACAAATGTATGTTTGTATAATTAAGCAGATATTTGACCAACAACCTTCTAGGAAGTATAGTCCATTCTTGAAAAATAATATGGTGTATCTCTTAGAAAGGATAGTAATAGCATAGAAGCCACAACATAAGCAACCCAAAAATCTAAAACATTCAATGCAAAAAATATCCCATACCCAGATTATTGGAATCCCCAAAAGGGGTAGATGGAAACATTACATCAAAATGGGTTTTTAAGGGTGGTTTTTAACCACCCTTAAATACCTTTAAGAGTGGTTATTCAGCCATATTCTATGATGGAATCATACAAAATCTATGTCATACAATGACGGTTAAAAATTGCCTCAAAAAATTGACCTCTTAGGGTCTCTTAGCAGGGTTAAAATTGCCTCGAAAACCACCTTAATAGGCCCTAAGAGGGTTATTTAAAATAATCTTCTTAGAGTCTATTAGGGTTTTTTAAAACCACCCTAATAGAATTTAATAGGATGTTTTTAAACCTCCCTCTTAGAGCTAAGAGGATTTAGGTCTACACCCTCTTAGCTCTAAGAGGGCAGTTTTAAACCACCCTCTTAGCCCTAAGAGGGTGATTTAAAATTTCCTTTTTATCCTTAAGAGAGTAATTTTAAACCACCCTCTTAGCCCTAAGATATCTTAGCCATAATAGGGTGCTTTAGTTTATCCCTAAGAATTGTCTCCATCAATGGTTTACCTATATCTATATCCCCACCAACAAAGGCAATATGTCCTAGAAAGACCCTTTATAACAATGGCTTCCAGAACCATAGAATTTTTTTGAGCAATGGAAGAGTGTTGTACTCTCCAACATATGTATATTTTGCTCATCACTCCATCCTTGTTCCTTAGATGACTAACTAATTCTCGCCTAGTTATCCATGTTAGTTGAACAAATCCAAGTAGTTTCAAGAAGGTTTCTATTGTTTCTCTTGAATGCATTTGCAATTTAGATAAACATATCAAATGCTCACAAGACAAACTCTCTATGGTCACTTCTAAGGTATACCTCCACTGGTTATCTTGAATTAAGTACTTTATCACTAGATAAACCCATTTGATGGACTTCTTCCTAAAATCCATTGAAGCAAATATTAGCATTATAGGAAAGGGCTTCATACCAACTACATACAAAAGCTTACAATGTGAGTAGTCCCATAATTAGCAACAATAAGTACATCATAATACTGCATATCAAGTACATTCAAAAGCTAGAAATATGAAGAGTTTCATCATGAAGTTGTTACCGTTGAATAATAAAACCATCCAATCAATAGAGACCTTAGCTAGCAATATGAGTATCCTCATAATCAACAATACCAATTGTGTTATAAAATATGCACATTGTTGAATATGAAAAGACATGCATAAGAAAAAAACTTGCTAACTTGCATTGAAAAATTATAAGCAATGAAACATAGGGTAGAAAACAAGAGCATTAAAATAAGGAGTCTGAAAAGTCTTAGAGTCTCTAGGAAATCAGAATTTGGAAGTGCCACACCTAACATACATAACAAGTAAGGGACCTATCTTTGCATCTTCTCATAAACATCTAAAGAGGCCAAGAAAGTTGAAATGTCCAATCCTCCAGATAAGCAATCTGTTTATGGAAATTATTTTCCATAACTCACCATCATAGCATGAGTTGATTCATATGTAGCCAAATTACAGGTTTGTGCAATTCAGTCATATGGAACCAAATTACAAGTTTGTGAAGCTTGGGTTATTACTTGCTTGTAACAAGATGGGTGCACAGTTGTTGCAAACAAATACATGCATTAAGGTGAACATCCCAAGGAATTCAACCAAAGTTCTATTCATATACATAAGTTTTTTATCTAGTCTTAGAAAGAGAAATAATTGATGATCCCAAAGAATGAATGACATTAGTTCATGATTGTAAAACACCAACTCACATGCAAGAAATAAATTTATTATTCTTCACAAGACTTTATAGAATATTTTCATAGTTTTTCCAATATAGCATGACCCTAACTTTGAGTGGATTGGTAGGCAACAAACATTTTTCTAGATCCTCAAGAAAGCCAAGTAGAATCTGTCCTCATAAAATTAACAAACACATCTAAGAAATTGATATATGTTATAAAAGGAACTATTAGAACCTTTTGGTCATAAATCTGCCTAGTTACAAATTCTATGCCTTGTGCACCCTAGACCCAACCAACATTGAAAGGCTAGAGGAAAGAAATTGTTGGACATTTTGAGTCCCTAAGTCAAAGTTGTCATTGATGTCACCAGATAAAGTCATCATTAATCTCAAGGAATTCAGCAGGAAACAAAGGGGTCAAAAATGGTTATTTGATATCCAGGAAGTAGGCCAAAAGATCAAGAGAATCAGTGTAGAAAATAGAAGTTAAAAAGGAGATATAATATTTATTTTATAAATAAATATTATTTATGACATGGAATACAGTGAGAAGGAAGCAATTTATCCAAGGCATCAAAAATATATAATATTATAATAATGGTTATTATAATATTAAAGTGATATGGTGAAAACCCAAATAAAATATTTATAATTCTCATTATAATATTTTATAAAGCAAAGTGGGTTTTATAAAGTTTAAATATATTTTATAAACCCAAAGGTTGGGTTTAAGACAAAAGGCATTTGAAGCCTTTATAATCTCCACCGACGTCATGGAAGATAACATGGAGAGCGCCGACGTCTTCAAAGTAATGGAGGAAGCATATAAATACAACGCCCAAAGTCCAAATTAATTATCCTTGCTCGAAATTAAAAATATTGGCATGCGAAGATAAGAGCTCGTGAGTTTTTGTGAAAGTCATGACAACGAAGCATTTAAAGGAGGAAGCTTTAATCCTCGAAGTCGCATAGGACAGCATGGCCTAGTGGTATTTTGGGAAGCGTGAAAGCATTGGCTTGCGAGAGGGTTTGCGTTCGAATCTCGGTGGGTGCATCGTGAGTTGTGTTGGTTAAGGCATCCACGATGCACGTTCTTTTGCCCAAGGTGGAAGGTGTTAGGAGATTAAGAAGCACGTGGTGCTTCATTAATCACAAATGAGCGCATAGCTCGTGCGGTGACTTTGACCGTGGCTAAGGCGCATGTTGTGGGCAAGGTTGAGGGTTCGATTCCCTCTAAAAATGAGGTAAATATTTTTGCATTAAAGTTTGTTATTTACCTAAGTTGGGAGGTATAAGGTTTGATTAATGGAATTGTTTGGTAAGGTTGCTTTGTAGAAAAGTGGTGGTTGTTGAGAATTATCATTTGGAGCTATAAGAGGATTTTTGGTTTTAATTTTTAATAAAGTCTTAAATTGCTATATTGATTTTTGGAGGATTAAGACTTTGTGGGTATTGTGTTAATTTGAATTAAGGGTTTTTATGATTATTGTGAGGGTGTTGATTATTAATTAAGTTGGAGTGATAAGGTGTAATTTTGGTATTATTTTTGTGTTATGTTGTGTTGAGAAAATTATCTTCTAACCCTTATTGAGATTGGCAAAGAAGTAATTGTGAGTGTGGCAGATTTGTGAGATCAACTCCTTGTCAAGCAAAAAGGTATGGGCAAATTCTTCTTTGGTTGAGTTGGTTGTTTGAAAATAAAGTTTGGAGTGAAAAGGATTTGATTAGGGTTTCCTTTTCGAAAGTGTTTGAGTTATTGCTTCAAGGTTTTTCTGAAATTGAGAGTTGTGGTTAAAACCTTGTTTGATAAGCATTGTTGTTGAGATCATTGGTTGAGTGAAGTGTTTGAGTTATTGCTTCAAGGTTTTCTGAAATTAAGAGTTGTGGTTAAAACCTTGTTTGATAAGCATTGTTGTTGAAGCCATTGGGTGTGTGAAGAACTTGAGTTAGAAAAGAACATGAGTATCATTGTTATGTGAAGATTGTTTTATGAGCATTGTTGTTGAAGTGAGTTGTTGTGCAAAGAACTTGAACTAGGGTTTGAAAAGAACATGAGTATCATTGTTATGTGAGATTTGTTGTTGAGCATTGTTGGAAATATTTTGAGTTGGTGATTACATGCTTGGACTAGGGTTTGTGAGAAAGGGTTGTTTCTTTGAGTGATTGGTTGAGTAGAGTTGATTGAAGCCTAGTCAAGTGGATGTATGAAGTGATTGTTCAAGTTCCATAAAACAAACTATCCTATATTCTGATTTGAGTTGAGAAAGTGATGAGTTAAAAATACAGATTGATTTGAGTTGAGAAAGTGATTGAGCTTTGAGTATAGAACATATTGAGTCTCTAACAATTCTCTTTATGATTCTATGAGATTGATTTGAGTTGAGAAAGTGATTGAGCTTTGGGTATAGAACATATTGAGTCTCTAACAATTCTCTTTATGCTTCTATGAGATTGATTTGAGTTGAGAGAGTGATTGAGTATAGAACATATTGAGTCTCTAACAATTCTCTTTATGTTTCTATGAGATTGGACAAGTTCTGTGTGGACTTGTTAAGCATATTTGAGGTAAGTCTTTGAGAAGACTTGTGGACTGATTTTGTGTGAGCTTTTGTGGAAGCTTACAATACATATTTGGTTAAGTCCTAGAGAGGACTTATTGAGCAGATTTGGATAGGTTCTAAGTGGACCTATAGAGCAGATTTGAGCAAGTTCTAGAGAGGACTTGTAGAGCAGAGTTGAGCAAGTTCTAGAGAGGACTTGTGGACAGATTGGTGTGAGATTTTGTGGAAGCTTACAAGGTAGATTTGAGATAAGTCTTTGAGAAGACTTGAGAGTAGAGTTGATTGATTTTTTCAAACCTTGAGTTAAGGTTTGGGGTAGATCCAACAGAGTTGAGTCAAGTCTTGAGTTAAGGCTTGAGGAGATCGACAGATTTGTGCTAGACCGACTGGACTATGTTTAGTGTAGATTTGAGAGTAGATTTTGGTGCAGATTTGAGGATAGGTTTGTGCCAGACCAGAGATAGAGATTGAGAAGATTTGTGCTAGACCGAATGGACTATGTTTAGTGCAGATTTGAGTGGACTTGTTGAGCAGACTTGTGCTAGACCGACTGGACTGTGTTTAGTGCAAGAGTTGAGCAGAACTGTGCTAGATCGACTGGACTGTGTTTAGTATAGAATTGAGATAGAGCTTTGGAGGTGATAGAGTAGAGAGGACAATAGTCTCTAGTGGATAGAGATCCATTAGCCAGGGTAGTGAGGATAGGTCTTCTGAGTGGGGACAAGAGTCTTCAGTGGAGAGAGATCCACAAGCCAGTGTAGTGGAGGCAGTAGTCTTCTAGAGGATCCAACTAGAGCAGAGGAGAAGGAGTTCTCCTATGGATAGAGATCCACAAACTATATTTAGGGGATCAACATCTCCTTTGGATAGAGGTCCATAAACATTGTAATTGGGAAGGATTCCCAAGAGATTGATTGAGAAAATTTTAGTGAAATATTTTCTCCGTGGAAGTAGCCATATTTGGGTGAACCATGTTAAATTGGTGTCTCTATTGTGTATGGTGTTTTGTGCATTGCTTTTATTACTGCTATTGATACTACTATCTATACATTGCATAATATTGATTTGGAAAGAAAAGTTAAAAAGTGCTCTTATACTGTTCACCCCCCTCTAAGTATAAGCTTGTGTTCTTCAATTGGTATCAGAGCGGGTGCCTTCATAAGAGTTTAACAACTTGAAGGAAAAGCTAACAAGAACACAATGGATCCTAAGGAGGTGTCCTCAAATAATTCAGCACCAATATTTGATGGAAGTGACTATATGTATTGGAGTATGATGATGAGGATCTACCTAATGGCACTTGGCAATGAAGTTTGGGATGCAGTGGAATTTGGATATGATCCAACAGTCAATCCTCCTACAGATAAGGAAGGTAAGATTCTACAACACTATAATTCAAAAGCAATGAATGCACTTGTGAGAGGTTTGCGTAGAATAGAGTCTATGAAAGTTATGCATTGTAGAACTGCAAAAGAAATGTGGGATAAATTGCAAGGTATATATGAGGGAGATAAAAGTGTCAAGAAAGCAAAGATACAAAATCTCAAAGGACAATTTGAAACATTGAGAATGAATGAAGAGGAAAATATTAGTGCTTATCTAATTTGAATTGATGAGGTTGTTAATGATATGCAAGGACTTGGAATGAAGATTGATGAATCAGATGTTTGTGATAAAGTCTTAAGATCTCTTCCAAATAGATTCAGTGAACAAGTTTTTGCTATAGAAATTTCATTGGATGGTGATACTTTGACAAGGGATAAGTTGCTTGGTATGCTAACAACATTTGAGATAAGAACAAAATATCCTACTCCCTAGAAGGAAGCAACATTCAAAGCAATCAAGAAAACAAAGGGTAAGAAGTCAGAATCAAGCAGTGAGTCATCCAATGATGAAGAGGCTAATTATGGTAGAAGAAATAAAGGTTCCAGAAAATCCATAGATCTAAGATCTGTTAAGTGCTTCAATTATGGAAAGTTTGGACATTTTGCAATAGATTGTAAAGAACCAAAGAACAACAATGGTGAAGAAAAACAAGATCACAGGTACAGGGAATCAGAAAGATATAGGCAGGATAAGCATCAGAAGAAAAGCAAGGATGGACAAAGAAGACAAGGGAAGAAGTTTTTTCAAAGACAAAAGAGGAGCTACTATGCGGATAATGCAAGTAAGTACTCAAGTGATAGTGATGCTAGCTTTTTAGACAATGATAGAGATGAAGTCCTATTTATGATTGAAGAAAAAGAACCAGTTAAGAAAAAGACTCCAATTATTCTCAAGTGTTTTAGATGTGGTAACTTTGGACATCTTGAAGATGATTGCACAAGGGATGGTTATAGTTTTAGTGATGATGAGTATGAGAATGCACTTGAAGGACCAGATGAAAATCTTCTAATGGCATTAGAAGAAGAAGTGAGTGATCCTATAGAAAACAAGCCTAAAGAGAGTAATGATGTGGACAAAGGCAAACAAATAGAGGATTATTCAAAAGAGAATGGTTATGATCTCAAGGGAGAACTCATATATGCCCTTGACATGGTAAAGAAGGTAAGGAAGCAACACTCTAAACTTGAAATTCAGTTTCAAGAATGTGATGAAGAAAGAAGATTGCTTATAGAGGATTTAGAAAAATCAAAGGCTAAAGCAAAGAAGTTCAAAGATAAGTTAGAAGCAAAGATCTCAGAATGTGAGAAGTTAGCACAAGAAGTGGCACTACTAAAAGAATATTTAGAGGACTCCAAGATCAAGATGAAGGGATTTAAAAATAGCTCAAAGAACTTGGATAAGTTCATCAAGACACAAAAGCCTACATCAAGCAAAACAGGTATTGGATTTGAATAGGTTCAAAAGAAATGGGAAGGAGAGTCAACTTCAAGTTTTGGAGGAGAAGAAACCTCAGATGAAGATACTTCAGAAGAAGACAGTGTAACAGGAAGTGAGACATCAGAATATGGGTTGAACAATAAAGGGTTCAACAAAGATAGGAACAATGCACAAAGAAGATACAGATGGAACAACAATCAGAATAGGAGACCAATGAGGTCAAGACAAGGAAGCTTCAATGGAAGATGTTTTTCATGTCACAAGTTTGGGCACATGGCTTCACAGTGCAGGGCACATGAAAGATAGGAATATGGGAATAGACAACTTTTCCATGGGTATTGCTACTCATGCAATCAGTTTGGTCACAAGGCAATGAATTGCAAGGTTCATGACAGAAGAAGATATGGCTTCACTAGGAGAAATCCTAAGACATTTGCACCTCCAAGGAATAATAACATTAAGTGTTATAAGTGCAATAATGATGGTCACACAACAAAATGGTGTAGAGCAGATATTCCAGAAATAGGTAGGAACAGGAACAGGAACAACTGAACGCAACTGAACATGAACAGAAATAGGAATAGGAACATGAACAGGAACATGGATGAGAACAGGAATAGGAACAGGAACTTGGATGTGAACAGGAATAGGAATGATGACAAGAACATGAATGATGACATAAATAGAAACAGTCAGAAGAATAAAAAAATTCAGAAAATAAGGGAAGAGGATAAAGGCAAAGAACAATGCCTTTTGGGAGTAGAAATACTCCCACCCCAGAATTAACCACCTTAACAGAAGGTGGGGGAGGGGCTAAGCTAAGAGGCTCATTCTTAGCCCCGAGCCCCAAAGGTGACCCTTTGCCATTGATGTCAAAGGGGGAGAGATTTGTGTAAGGGGGAGAGATTTGATATTTGAGAGAGCATTGAGCCAGGGGGAGCAATGTCCAAGGGGGAGTAGAACAAAAAGAAAGGTCAGGTTTTGGTAAGAAGAGTATGGGTTGCCATCAATGACAAAGGGGGAGATTGTTGGACATTTTGAGTCCCTAAGTCAAAGTTGTCATTGATGTCACCAGATAAAGTCATCATTAATATCAAGGAATTCAATAGGAAACAAAGGGGTCAAAAATGGTTATTTGATATCCAGGAAGCAGGCCAAAAGATCAAGAGAATCAATGCAGAAAATAGAAGTTAAAAAGGAGATATAATATTTATTTTATAAATAAATATTATTTACGACATGGAATACAGTGAGAAGGAAGTAATTTATCCAAGGCATCAAAAATATATAATATTATAATAATGGTTATTATAATATTAAAGTGATATGGTGAAAACCCAAATAAAATATTTATAATTCTCATTATAATATTTTATAAAGCAAAGTGGGTTTTATAAAGTTTAAATATATTTTATAAACCCAAAGGTTGGGTTTAAGACAAAAGGCATTCGAAGCCTTTATAATCTCTATCGACGTCATGGAAGATAACATGGAGAGCGTCGACGTCTTCAAAGTAATGGAGGAAGCATATAAATACAATGCCCAAAGTCCAAATTAATTATCCTTGCTCGAAATTAAAAATATTGGCATGCGAAGATAAGAGCTCGTGAGTTTTTGTGAAAGTCATGACAGCGAAGCGTTTAAATGAGGAAGCTTTAATCCTTGAAGTCGCATAGGACAGCATGGCCTAGTGGTATTTTGGGAAGTGTAAAAGCATTGGCTTGCGAGAGGGTTTGTATTCAAATATCGATGGGTGCATCGTGAGTTGTGTTGGTTAAGGCATCCATAATGCACATTATTTTGCCCAAGGTGGAAGGTGTTAGGATATTAAGAAGCATGTGGTGCTTCATTAATCACAAATGAGTGCATAGCTCGTGTGGTGACTTTGACCATGGCTAAGGCGCATGTTGTGGGCAAGGTTGAGGGTTCGATTCCCTCTAAAAATGAGGTAAATATTTTTGCATTAAAGTTTGTTATTTACCTAAGTTGGGAGGTATAAGGTTTGATTAATGGAATTGTTTGGTAAGGTTGCTTTGTAGAAAAGTGGTGGTTGTTGAGAATTATCATTTGGAGCTATAAGAGGATTTCTGGTTTTAATTTTTAATAAAGTCTTAAATTGCTATATTGATTTTTGGAGGATTAAGACTTTGTGGGTATTGTGTTAATTTGAATTAAGGGTTTTTATGATTATTGTGAGGGTGTTGATTATTAATTAAGTTGGAGTGATAAGGTGTAATTTTGGTATTATTTTTGTGTTATGTTGTGTTGAGAAAATTATCTTCTAACCCTTATTGAGATTGGCAAAGAAGTAATTGTGAGTGTGGCAGATTTGTGAGATCAACTCCTTGTCAAGCAAAAAGGTATGGGCAAATTCTTCTTTGGTTGAGTTGGTTGTTTGAAAATAAAGTTTGGAGTGAAAAGGATTTGATTAGGGTTTCCTTTTCGAAAGTGTTTGAGTTATTGCTTCAAGGTTTTTCTGAAATTGAGAGTTGTGGTTAAAACCTTGTTTGATAAGCATTGTTGTTGAGATCATTGGTTGAGTGAAGTGTTTGAGTTATTGCTTCAAGGTTTTCTGAAATTAAGAGTTGTGGTTAAAACCTTGTTTGATAAGCATTGTTGTTGAAGCCATTGGGTGTGTGAAGAACTTGAGTTAGAAAAGAACATGAGTATCATTGTTATGTGAAGATTGTTTTATGAGCATTGTTGTTGAAGTGAGTTGTTGTGCAAAGAACTTGAACTAGGGTTTGAAAAGAACATGAGTATCATTGTTATGTGAGATTTGTTGTTGAGCATTGTTGGAAATATTTTGAGTTGGTGATTACATGCTTGGACTAGGGTTTGTGAGAAAGGGTTGTTTCTTTGAGTGATTGGTTGAGTAGAGTTGATTGAAGCCTAGTCAAGTGGATGTATGAAGTGATTGTTCAAGTTCCATAAAACAAACTATCCTATATTCTGATTTGAGTTGAGAAAGTGATTGAGCTTTGAGTATAGAACATATTGAGTCTCTAACAATTCTCTTTATGATTCTATGAGATTGATTTGAGTTGAGAAAGTGATTGAGCTTTGAGTATAGAACATATTGAGTCTCTAACAATTCTCTTTATGCTTCTATGAGATTGATTTGAGTTGAGAGAGTGATTGAGTATAGAACATATTGAGTCTCTAACAATTCTCTTTATGTTTCTATGAGATTGGACAAGTTCTGTGTGGACTTGTTAAGCATATTTGAGGTAAGTCTTTGAGAAGACTTGTGGACTGATTTTGTGTGAGCTTTTGTGGAAGCTTACAATACAGATTTGGTTAAGTCCTAGAGAGGACTTATTGAGCAGATTTGGACAGGTTCTGAGTGGACCTGTAGAGCATATTTGAGCAAGTTCTAGAGAGGACTTGTAGAGCAGAGTTGAGCAAGTTCTAGAGAGGACTTGTGGACAGATTGGTGTGAGATTTTGTGGAAGCTTACAAGGCATATTTGAGACAAGTCTTTGAGAAGACTTGAGAGCAGAGTTGATTGATTTGTTCAAACCTTGAGTTAAGGTTTGGGGCAGATCCAGTAGAGTTGAGTCAAGTCTTGAGTTAAGGCTTGAGGACAGAGATCGAGGATAGATTTGTGCTAGACCGACTGGACTATGTTTAGTGCAGATTTGAGAGCAGAGTTTGGTGCAGATTTGAGGATAGGTTTGTGCCAGACCAGAGATAGAGATTGAGCAGATTTGTGCTAGACCGAATGGACTATGTTTAGTGCATATTTGAGTGGACTTGTTGAGTAGACTTGTGCTAGACCGACTGGACTATGTTTAGTGCAAGAGTTGAGCAGAACTATGCTAGACCGACTGGACTATGTTTAGTATAGAATTGAGATAGAGCTTTGGAGGTGACAGAGAAGAGAGGACAGTAGTCTCTAGTGGATAGAGATCCATTAGCCAGGGTAGTGAGGATAGGTCTTCTGAGTGGGGACAAGAGTCTTCAGTGGAGAGAGATCCACAAGCCAATGTAGTGGAGGTAGTAGTCTTCTAGAGGATCACCAGCTAGAGCAGAGGAGAAGGAGTTCTCCTATGGATAGAGATCCACAAACTAGATTTAGGGGATCAACATCTCCTTTGGACAGAGGTCCATAAACATTGTAATTGGGAAGGATTCCCAAGAGATTGATTGAGAAAATTTTAGTGAAATATTTTCTCCGTGGAAGTAGCCATATTTGGGTGAACCACGTTAAATTGGTGTCTCTATTGTGTATGGTGTTTTGTGCATTGCTTTGATTACTGCTATTGATACTACTATCTATACATTGCATAATATTGATTTGGAAAGAAAAGTAAAAAGTGCTCTTATATTGTTCACCCCCCTCTTAGTATAAGCTTGTGTTATTTAGAAATGTCCTCTGGGCCAATCTCTAGAGAGGGCTGGCTCCCTTGCTAATCCTACACTAGGTATAAGTTTAGAAAAATAGGAAATAAATGGGAAATTATAGAAAGAGATGAGATATATTGCTATAAGACAACATAATATTATGGGGATAGACTAACAACCAAATTTCCACTAAGCGACTAGCAGCATTCAATAAAAACATATGCGCATAAACCTCTAACAATTATGCAAGAAAATGACCCTCAGAGTGCATTTCAGTGTTCGCTTCCACACAAGCAAATACTAGATTCAGAAGCATAATTCACTCACAACAAATAATTGGAATAAAACCTTCATAAATCACACACAGAAAAATATCAAGTTCAAAATCATTCGAAGAACCAGAAGCATAATTATTTCTATTAATGATGAAAACTTGGAGTAGTTTTCTATAGGGTGTCAATCCCTCCATCCTTTACAATGAAAAATAATTAGTATTTTATAGAGGTATTTTTCTTCTATCATTTAATTCATATAAAAAAATGTTGGTAGATCAAATACCAGCGTGCAGTGGTGTTTTGGTTAAAACATTCTGCAAAGAAACCATGATCTGACTTTGATAGGAGAATTGCACGAAGAAGTCAACTAGAGTAAATGCTTGAAGAAACCTTGGACATCGGTACATTGGGACACAACAACAAAATCTCTTGAGATTCGGGCATGAATTCACTTTGCCTCATGCCTTGGAAATTCACATTCGTTAAAATATTCCACTAAGCATTAAATCTTCTTTGAAAACTGGCAAGGTTGATAGTCGGTGCGTTGGAAATAAACATGCATTATCCCTGATCTCTCGACCTTGAAGTATACCTTCTAGGAGCACTTTCCTGCATTGCTCCAGGAATTAAATGTTGTTCCTTATTGCTTCTTTCCAAAAAAAACTACAAAATCATGCCTCTGAAAGCTATATCTTTGTCAAAGAATGATTTCACCCAAAAATGGGGTGAAACAACCTTGTCGAAGCAATAATGGGTGACAATGTAGTTGGGCCTATCATTTGGGAAATTTCATCTTTTAATTTTCACTTTTATAACTATCTTCTTGCTTTCGTCCTAAAAGAAGGCAACAGAGAATTTCACACTTTTGGAGAGCCAACATCCCGTTCAAATTTGTTGTAGAACACTCTGTAATTAATTTTTCCTGGGATAAAAATTTTTAACACCATTTGCCCCCTGAAAAGGTGACATCACCTAGTGCTCTCTCATGGACGTGAATTCGATTTCATGGACTTTGAATTTCCATCAGGCGCTATATTTTATTTTTCTTAGTTATGGACGAAATCATCAGTTGAATTGAAATGAACCTTTATGACTTCAACCTCATTTTTGGCCTTCAAAAACTTGGAAATACCCTTTTACCCCAAGGATGGGCGACAATGAGTTCACCCTTCACTTGGGGTGAAAGTGCTACCTTCTATACTCACGTTGGGCCAGTCATATTTTAAAATTTACTTGATATATGTTTCGCTCCAAGGAGGGGTGACAAAGATTTTTGCCCCTCACTTGGGGCGAAAGCGCATCTTATTTTTCGTGAGTTCTCACTTTAGCACCTATCTCACAACTTTCTTTAATATTACATTTTTACCCTAAAGAGATGCAATAAAGACTTTTACCTCTCACTTAGGGTGAAAGCACCTTTTGAAACTTTTCTTTGGTTCATGGGTGTTCAACCCTTGCATCGATGCCTTTGCATTGTGTGTCGCCCAAAAGAGAGGTGCCAAGGAATTTCACCCCTCTGTTGGGGTGACAATGCCTTCAAATTGTTTTACATATCACCTTTTAATTGAACCTTGACATGTTTGGTGCATGAAACGACTTTCACCCCAAAGAGGGGCGACAAGAGGTTTCGCTCCTCAATTGGGGCAAAAATACTTTATTTTCATTATCTTTCTCCTGAAATCGTTGTTCCTTCCCATCAGGCGAATCCGCTTTCTCAAAATTTGTTTCACCTCCAAGAGGGGCGACAAAGGTTTTTACCCCTCAATTGGGGTGAAAGTGTTTCTCCACTCCCTTATTTGAAATTCAAACATGATTTTAATATTTTCAAAGGCAAAATTTCTTGGGGCAAACGTGTTCAATGTCGTTGCTCTTTCTCTTAAAAGTACATCTCTTTTAAAAATCAACTTCTTGTTTGCGTTTGCATTTTTTAGCAATTTTAAACAAAATTACTTAATTGCTTACATAACTTTGACATATTTATAGTAATGCAATATTACAAAAATAAAATGCATAAAACTTGATGGAGAGCCAAGCTTTACAAGAAAAAGAAAACCCAATTCTCATTCAAAAACTTGGAAAGATTTACAGAAATATAGCAGTAGTCTTAGTTTTCCAGTCCCCCTCTCCCATTACAATGCCTGGGTTTTTATAGAGGCCCTGACCCTCTGAGTTTTCAAATCTATTCACAAAAATGGCAACTGCCACACGGTTCAACCATGGAAAGATGCATTGATGAGCCATCTGCGTGTCCTTGGCCTCTGGGTGTAGTGTGCGAGTGGCCGCCATGATCACCGGGATCTTCCTCAGAGACTGATGCTTCATTTCTAGTTGCTATAAATGTGCATCTGGGTGCAGTGCGCGAGTGGCCACCATGATCACTGGGATCTTCCTTAGAGACTGATGCTTCATTTCCAGTTGCTATAAATGTGCAGTGAGCTTACCGGGCATGAAAAAATGCATTTATGAGGCACTTGATCACTTCGAGAAAATACCCGGCTTGGAGCGCATGCTCCTTTTGAGTCACGAAAATGCGACATGTCGCGATATCACGACATTTTTTCCCTCTTGCTTTTCCTCTTCTCTTTTGGTCGTGAAAATATGACATGTTGCGATATCGCGAAACTTTTTCTCTCTTGCTTCTTCTCTTGTCTGTTGGTCACAAAAATGCGACATGTCGCGATATCGCGACACCTTTTCTCTCTTGCCCTTCCTCTTCTCTTTTGGTCACGAAAATGTGACATGTCATGATATCGCGACACTTTTTCTCCCTTGCTTTCTCTCTCCTCTTTTGGTCATGAAAATGCGACATGTCGCGATATCGCGACACTTTTTCTCCCTTGCTTTCTCTCTCCTCTTTTGGTCACGAAAATGCAACATGTCACGATATCGCAACAATTTTTCTTCTTTGCAAACATGTCGCGATATCATGACACTTTTTCTTCTTTGTAAAAAGTGTCGCGATATCGTGACACTTTTTCTTCTTTGCAAAACAACACCAAGGCAAAACACTTAGAATTTTTTTGTTGATGCAAGATTGCTCTGCTACCACTGGATGCTCCTACATCAGACACCTAGGGTGGATTGAGAAGTGACCTTCACTTCTGTACTATTATGTCACCTTCTTTGGTGCTAGTATGGTAGGTACTGCATAGGGACTCAAACTCTCTCTAATCAACCCATTCCTCAACACCTCTTGAACCTATTTGTTCAACTCTTCACTCTCCATGGGAGACATTCTATGGGCTACCTTATTGGGTAAACTAGATCCTGGAATCAAATCAATTTGATGGCTAATATTTCTCACTGGTGGCAAATCCTCAGGCACATTATCTGACACAATATCAGGAAACTCTTACAACAGACTTTCAACCTCTACTAGAATATCCATATATTGTTCCTTCTTAACAGTAGGAATTAATGCATAACACATAGAATCCCTCTTCAGGCCATCCAAAAATTTTCTACCATCTACCAAACAGATTCTAGCACTACTGCATACATTTTCATCCACTGCCTTCAATGGCTTCAACTTGTGATGCACTCCATATTTTGTTAGAGAGTAAGTATTCACATGCCCATCATGCATCGCACGTCTGTCAAATTGCCATGGCCTCCCCAACAACAAATGGCAAGCATCCATAGGCAAAACATCACACAGAACCTCATCCTGGTATCTCCCAATATTAAACTTGACTAAGCACTATTCACTGACCAATGCCCTATGGTCCTTCTGCAACCACACAATCCGGTATGGATGCGGGTGTCTCCTCCTCTCTAGCTGTAACTTAGTAACCATTTCTTCAGAGACCAAGTTATCAGTACTACCATTATCTATAATAACATTACAGACCTTACCCGAACATTTGCACCTTGTGTAGAACAGGCTCTTCCTCTGGTCTAGTTATTTCTCCTCATTCAACAAGGTTCTCCTTGTGACCATAACTTCTCCTCTCTCCGCCTCCTCAAAGTTCTCAGATTCAATACCTTCATCAATGATCGCAGCTCGAGCATTACCTTTCGGCATCCTATTTGTCCTCTCTTGGTGTTGTGGACACTCGTATGCTCGATGTCCTTCTTTGCCACAATGGAAACAGGTTCCATAAAATCCACCTCTTCCATACCCTCGTCCAGATCTACCTCTTCCTCTTGGGTAGTTGTTTTGACCATGGGATCTATAATCATTATCTCCCTTTTGATCTTGACTTCTGCTAGCTTCTTCTTTCTTCTCATCTCGTCCTCCATCTATTCTTCCACCAGTTATTTCTCCATGACCTCTTCCTTTCTGCTTACCCTCAAACCTTTTGTTCAGCTTCTCTTCAAATTTTAGAGAAAATTGGTAAGCATCCTCAATGGTGCTCATCCTAACCAGACTCAACTCTTCTTGAATACTGGTTCTCAATCCATTGAGGTAATGGGCTACCTTCTCCTTGTTAGCCTCTGAATGGCCAGTTCTGATTGAGATCTTGTAAAACTCCTCTATATATTCTTTGACAGATTTGCTTGATTGTCTCAAACTCTACATTTTCCTCAATGGATCCATTTCGTAATCTATAGGAATAAACTGTCTCTTCAACTTCTCCAACATTCGCTCCCATTTTGTTATCCTTTATTTTCCTCTTTTATTTTTGTCTAGCTGCACTCCCTTCCACCATATGCTGGCATGAACCTTTAGCTTGGTCTTAGCAAACTTTACCCTATCAGGATCTTCAACCTCCTCATACTCAAAGTATTCTTCCAAATCATTGATCCAGTCAATCAACTCCTCTAGATCAAGATTTCTAGAATATGTAGAAACCTCCATCTTCGATCTCTTTCCAATCTGATATATGGATCTGTATAACCTAGCTTGTGTAGGATCTATTGCCTCTTCTTCTTCCTCAAACTGGTCCTCTTCTTCGTCAACTTCATCTTCACTACCTTCTTCTCTCCTTGGCTCAACCCCTCTTCGTAACTCCTCTTGTAGGGCTTGCACTTGCCTCTGCAAAGCTCTGAAATATCCTTCTGGCACCATATTTATCCCACCACCATGGTTTCTTTATGGAGGCATTTAGTTCACTTCTCTCACAAACCTTAACCACAAATCCTGGTGCAAACTGCCTCACTTTCGACACTCTGCTCACACACTCAGGAACCCTTAACCACAGATCCTAGTGTAAACTGCCTCATGTCCGGTGATCTGTTTACACACTCAGGAACTCTCACTCTGATACCACTTGATGGAGAGCCAAGCTTTACAAGAAAAAGAAAACCCAATTCTCATTCAAAAACTTGGAAAGATTTACAGAAATATAGCAGTAGTCTTAGTTTTCCAGTCCCCCTCTCCCATTACAATGCCTGGGTTTTTATAGAGGCCTCGACCCTCTGAGTTTTCAAATCTGTTCATGAAACTGGCAACTGCCACCTGGGTAAACCATGGAAAGATGCATTGATGAGCCATATGCATGTCCTTGGCCTCTGGGTGTAGTGCATGAGTGGCCGCCATGATCACCGAGATATTCCTTAGAGACTGATGCTTCATTTATAGTTGCTATAAATGTGCCTTTGGGTGTAGTGCGCAAGTGTCCGCCATGATCACCGGGATCTTCCTCAGAGACTGATGCTTCATTTCCAGTTGCTATAAATGTGCAGCGAGCTTACCAGGCACAAAAAAATGCATTTATGAAGCACTTGATCACTTTGAGAAAATACCTGGCTTGGAGCGCGTGCTCCTTTTGAGTCGCAAAAATGTGACATGTTGCAATATCATGACACTTTTTCCCTCTTGCTTTTCCTCTTCTCTTTTGGTCGCGAAAATGCAACATGTCGTGATATCGTGACACTTTTTCTCTCTTGCTCCTTCTCTTGTCTTTTGGTCGTGAAAATGCGACATGTCGCGATATCGCGACACCTTTTCTCTCTTGCCCTTCCTCTTCTCTTTTGGTCATGAAAATGTGACATGTCGCGATATCATGACACTTTTTCTCCCTTGCTTTCTCTCTCCTCTTTGGGTCGCGAAAATGCGACATGTCGCGATATCGCGACACTTTTTCTCCTTTGCTTTCTCTCTCCTCTTTTGGTCGCGAAAATGCGACATGTCGCGATATCACGACACTTTTTCTTCTTTGCCAACATGTCGCGATATCGCGACACTTTTTCTTCTTTGCAAAACATGTCGCGATATCGCGACACTTTTTCTTCTTTGCAAAACAACACCAAGGCAAAACACTTAGAATTTTTTTGTTGATGCAAGATTGCTCTGCTGCCACTGGATGCTCCTGCATCAAAACTAAAACTGCATTAAAACTATATGTAATAAATCTGTCGCGCCTTCATTAACAAATGCATTAAAAATTTACAATCAATTATTAAGTACAAAATTGTAATGTGGTAAGGATGCAAAACTGCCAACATTCATGGTGGCTCATGGGATATCCAGCTAGCATTGATGCAATCGACCCCAGACCTTCATCCATTGGGCTTAAGATTCAACCCCACCAGGCACATTAGGCTACTTTTTTCTTGCTCCTGCATCTCGCTCCTCAGTCTCTTTTTTGTATATTCTTCCTCAGAGAGAAATGCAATTGTAGCTTCATACACTGCAATAGCATCGAACCAAGCTTCTATGGCAATTATCTCCGGGCCATTAAGCAAATCCACCAAGTTCTTGAAAATCTTCACTTGCCCCATGTCAATATAATTTGTTCGCTGACTGAGCTCAAATAAACTAGAATTAATGCGGGTGAGCTTCCTCATTATCGACAATACATGGTATTCAGTAAGTGGCTCCTCCCAATCATCAATTTTGGATGCATCATCAATAAAATATCGCCCAAGCTACTTCTAGGTTCACTTTTGATAGAATATTTCCCCTATCATTAGTGAATCTAGGAAAACCATTCTCTGTTAGGACCCTCCTAACATATTATAATTGTATTTATCAGGGGTGCATCTTTCCAATCGCACCCCATCCTTCATATTTATGTACATCACCATATTCATTTTAAATCATCGAACAATTATTCAATATATAATCTATTGCAGGTTTTCCTCAATATTAAAAGTGATTCAACAGTCAAAGGCGATATATTTCATTTTTCACTTGCATTCAACCTTCATACAATTAGTATTCTAACATTTGGATCAGAGCCATCATCCGCCTGCCACTGTTTACCCTCCGCTGCCATACTCCAACGAACGCTGCAAATATTTTTTTTTTTTACCCTGATACCTTCCGCTGTCCTCACCTCTTCAACGCCTCAAAACAAACACCCACCATAACAGTTAATCCACTCTCACCGCTGCCATAAGCTGTCAAACAAAAAATCATTGCCTCAGCTATTATAACAGTGCCCGATCTAGCCATCAAATCGTCGTTGTTCTAAGCTTTTGGCGATCCCACGGACGTCTCGCTGTTTATATCGGGATAAAAAAGTAGACGAAGTCAAAGGCCCTGCAAATACATTTTAAGCTCTTGCTCCCTCGGTGAACGCAAACAACATTCAGACGACATTAATCCGTGTCATAATCCTCGCCGAAATTTAAATCTTCGCCAAAGGACTAAAACGCAAAGGAAAAAAATTATTAAGTTACGACGACGTCCGAAACGCAGAGGGAAAACATAAAAAAAAAAAATTGCTAAAACAACTTATAAAGTTGTTAAAAAAAAAAAATTATTTAATTTTAATTTTTTGCTCACCTGGTACCAAGTCACATTGATCGTTACCTACACCAACCGCAATGGCCGAAGGACGACGATCACTGGATTCCATCCACGAGAAACACGAAAGGCTCGCTGAAGAAGTTAACCAGGAAAGAGAGGAGAATTCCCGTACCACAAGAGAACTCTTCGAAAAAATATTTGCAATGGATGTTAAACTTGATGCCATCAATCAAAATCAGGCAACATCACATGCAAACTCAACCAACAATGGGTCATCAAACCGAGCAATGTTAGGAGGTCCACAAACTTCCATTCTACCATGGACGACCAAATTAGACTTCCCAAAATTTGAAGGCGGAGACCCTACAAACTGGATCTACCGAGCAGAGCAATATTTCTCACTAAATCAAATTCCAGAAATGCAAAAAGTGCATATCGCCTCCTTCCATTTGGAAAACGATGCCATCCAATGGTACCAATGGTTCGAGAAAACTAATGGCACTCCGACGTGGTCAACCTTTACACAGAACCTATTAGTACGATTCGGCCCTAGCAAGTTTCAAAGCTTTACAGGGGCCCTCACTAAATTATGCCAAACCACTTCGGTAAGCGAATACCAAGCAGAATTTGAAAGGCTAGCTAATCGAACATCCGGATTAGACGTTGCCTTCTTTCAAGAATGTTTTGTCAACGGATTAAAAGAAGAAATTTGAATTGAGGTGCAAATGTATAACCCTACAAACATGTTAGAGACCATCGGCTTGGCGAAATTAGCGGAGGACAAAATCAAGGCACGGAATCGGTTCACAAAACCAACTTGGGGGAAACCATCAAACACTTATACCAACCCCAAACCAATGCAAAATGGATGAACCCAAAACTCCTACACAGCCCCCAAAATTAACCCCGCTCTACCAATTAAGCGTCTGAGTTTCGAGGAAATGAAGGAAAGACAAGCTAAGGGTCTTTGCTACCATTGCGATGAGAAATTTGACAGAAATCATAAATGTGCCTCACGGAAATTATATATTCTAGATGCCACAGAAGAAGGAAATTCTACTGAAGAGGAACCTGAACTCGAAGTAGAGGTATTATCCAACACACTTGAAAGTGACGAAGAAAATGCACCAAAGGTTTCCTTCAACGCCCTTGCCGAATTTTTTGCCCCTCAAACAATGCGAGTTAAAGGGTATTTTAAGAAACAAAACCTTACCGTGCTCCTAGATTCTGGTAGCACGCACAATTTTATCGATCCAAAGGTGGCTAAACAAGCAAATTGTTTTATATACCCTTGCAATAACTCCGAAGTGATGATTGGAAACGGCGGAAAAATTGCATGCAAGGGAAAATGCAGAAATATAAAACTAACTATGGGGGTTTATAACATGAAAGGCGACATGTACGTCCTACCCCTAGGTGGGTGCGACATTGTACTAGGCGTACAATGGTTACGAACCTTGGGCGTAGTCCAATGGGAATTTGATGAACTATGGATGAAATTCACAGCAAAGAACCAAACCTATATTATCCAAGGCCTGAAATCAGGACCTTCCCAAATCGTCAGCTCGCATAGAATGGAGAAAATTATCCAAAAAGGAAACAAAGGAATGGTCGCCCAATTATTTTCAATTCAACCTAGTCACAAAGAAGACGAGACACCAGAGTTACAAAATATTTTAGACCACCATAAGGCGGTATTCAATGAACCAAAAGGACTACCTCCACAACGAAGTCACGATCACACTATTCCACTATTTCCAGGGCATCAACCTCCTAATATTAGACCTTATCGTTATCCATACCTCCAAAAGACCGAAATAGAGAAATTAGTACAAGAGCTTCTTAAGGCAGGAGTCATTAGACCTAGCAAAAGCCCTTACTCCTCTCCAATTATTTTAGTTAGAAAAAAGGATGGCTCGTGGCGTTTATGTGTCGATTTTTGAGCGCTTAATAAAATGACCATCAAAGATAAATTTCCTATTCCGGTCATAGACGAGCTATTAGATGAACTCCACGGGGCAACTTATTTTTCCAAGTTGGACTTACGGTCAGGCTACCACCAAATACGAGTCAATGAAAAGGATATTCCTAAGACGGCCTTTCGCACTCACGAAGGGCACTACGAATTCTTGGTGATGCCATTTGGCCTTACCAACGCTCCTTCTACCTTTCAAAGTCTAATGAATAAGGTATTTCACCCTTTCCTTCATAAATTTATATTAGTTTTCTTTGATGACATTTTGATTTATAGCAAAACATGGGAAGAACATTTGGACCATGTTAGACAAGCGTTCCAAATCTTGAAGGAAAATCAACTTTATGCAAAAATATCAAAGTGTTCCTTTGGAAAACAAGAAATTGAATACTTAGGGCATATTGTCTCAAAGAAAGGCGTTATGGTAGATCCTTCCAAAATCGAGGACGTGAAAAATTGGCCTATTCCAAAAACCTTAAAAGCTCTACGTGGGTTTCTTGGACTAACGGGATATTATAGAAAATTTGTCCAAAATTATGGTAAAATCGCTGCTCCTCTAACAACATTACTTAAGAAAAACGCTTTCAAATGGTCGCCTAAAGCGGACGAGGCCTTTATCACCTTGAAAACTGCAATGTGTACCACCCCTATTCTAGCCATGCCCAACTTTTCTAAACCGTTCGTCATTGAAAGTGATGCTTCAGGAATAGGAATGGGAGCCGTACTCATGCAGGATGAAAGGCCTCTAGCTTTTATAAGCAAAGCATTTTCTCCTAAGAATTTAGCTCGCTCTACGTATGAAAAAGAGATGTTGGCGATTGTCCATGCTATTCAACATTGGAGGCCTTACCTTATTGGCCAACATTTCATTATACGCACCGACCATCATAGCTTGAAGTATTTTTTGGAACAAAGGACTAATACCCCGGAACAACAAAAATGGGTTACTAAACTTCTTGGCTATGATTATGAAATTACATATAAAAAGGGCAAGGACAACATGGCAGCCGATGCACTTTCTAGAAAATTTGAAGATATGCCTCAAGTCCATGCTCTTTCCTCCCTTATTCCTAAATGGGTAGATGAGGTGCATGAAGAATGGATAAATGATCCTACTATCCATGCCTTAATTCAACAACTTCAACATAATCCTAGTAGCAAACCTCCATACACTTGGAAGGACAATATATTAAGATACAAAGGGAGGATGGTCCTCACCCCCAATTCAACTTATCGACAAAAACTTCTTCATGAGTTACATACCTCACCCACTGCAGGCCACTCAGGGTTCTTAAAAACCTATAAAAGAGCCACTACCTCCTTCTATTGGGTAGGAATGAAAAATTACATCAAAAACTTTGTAAAAGAATGTGAAGTTTGCCAAAAAGACAAAAGGGGGAGACCCTCGCTATTCCGGGATTACTTCAACCTCTTCCTATACCCACCAAAACATGGGCAGATATTTCTATGGACTTTATTGAAGGATTACCAAAATCAGGAGGAAAAACAACCATTTTCGTAGTCGTTGATCGTTTATCTAAATATGCCCATTTTTGTCCAGTGGCTCATCCTTATACCGCTAGCACTATAGCCCACCTCTTCCTCGATAACATCTTTAAATTACATGGTATGCCCTCCACAATTATTAGTGACCGCGACCCAACTTTCACTAGCACCTTTTGGAAGGAATTATTCAAATTACAAGGTACTCAACTTCGTATGAGCTCCGCTTACCATCCTCAAACCGATGGCCAAACAGAAGTTGTAAATAAATGCTTGGAAACATACCTTCGATGTTTTGTTTCTACTCAACCACTCCATTGGGTAAAGTGGCTTTCACTAGCGGAATGGTGGTATAACACTTCATACCATACGTCCATCAAAATGACTCCTTATGAAGCACTATATGGTCAAACACCACCATCCCTCACTTCCTATATTCCAGGGGCTACAAAAGTCCATGCGGTGGAAACGGAACTTGCTAATCGAGATGACATACTACGGATCCTAAAAGAGAACCTACACACCGCCCAACATCGCATGAAGCAGCAAGCCGATCAACATAGAAGCGAACGTAGTTTCCACGAGGGTGATATGGTTTTCTTACGTCTCCAACCTTACCGACAATCCTCTCTTAAACAAAAAGGTTCTCAGAAGTTAGCACCCAAATTTTACGGGCCGTATAAAGTTCTCCAACGTATTGGGACCGTTGCTTACAAACTTGAGCTTCCTCCCTCTTCCAAACTTCACCCCGTATTTCATGTATCTTGCCTTAAGCTCGCAGTTGGAACCCATATCACGACACAACCCACTCTTCCTGAATTCTCAGAGGATGGAGTACTTCTAGTCGAGCCAGAAGCTATCTTGGATCGCCGCTCTCGTCACCTTCGTACTCGCGATATCACGGAAGTTTTAATCCATTGGAAAGGTCTACCTTTAGAAGACGCGACGTGGGAAAATCTTCAAGATATCCAACAGCAATTTCCAAATTTCCAGCTTTGAGGACAAAGCTCCTTTAAGGGGGGTGGCATGTTAGGACCCTCCTAACATATTATAATTGTATTTATCAGGGGTGCGTCTTTCCAATCGCACCCCATCCTTCATATTTATGTACATCACCATATTCATTTTAAATCATCGAACAATTATTCAATATATAATCTATTGCAGGTTTTCCTCAATATTAAAAGCGATTCAACAGTCAAAGGCGATATATTTCATTTTTCACTTGCATTCAACCTTCATACAATTAGTATTCTAACATTCTCGAGCACTGTATTGAAATAGGTCATGGAAATTCTTTTCTCATGCTCAAAAATGTCAAGAACCTTATGGGCCTCCTTCATCTGATCTAGCCTAACGAAGCACTGATGTAGTACAACTTTAGCGCTTGCCCAAGCTTAGGCTATATCACTCATGGGGTGAAATCAGAGGTCAGATCTTGCTAATGTTTGCATCTATGATACTTTTACTAGGAGAGGCTCCAGGTTCTCCTTGCTAAGCTCCACTATATACTAGCTATATGAGACAACAGTCTGAATTTCCTAAAGGTACATGAGAACCTATGTCGCTCTAGACACCTAGGTCTTACAATGGGCTAGAAAATTTCTTTGGGCCTCCTTGAACTTTTATTTTATTAAAACTATGTCCTATGTTACTTTTGCAACCAACTGATCCTGCACCTTCTAGAGTTGAATCTTCAATACCTCAACCTTTTGTTCTGCTCCTCCTTTGATCTTCTGATGTTTCTGGAGCATTATATCCAACCCTTATGCTCTTTTTTGCCAATGATTTGCTTCTTACTACATGGATTACAACTGTGCTTGACACTTTGTCAAATATTCCTCCAGATCGGTGATCTTAGCTTCAGCTTCAAAGAAGCGATTCTTGTAGTGCTCGCCATGTAGGAACAAGGAGCTTGTCTCCACCTGAATGTTTCCCACTGTCTTCGTGGTGTCGATCTTGGTGAGATCCTTGGTGACAATCTCATAATTAAAATCATCTGAAACCATCTCATGCTAAGGCTTTTGAACTTGAGGAATCATCTTCATAGTATGGGCCTCCATGGTGGTTGGATCAAAGGAAACATACTTCAAAGGCTTCACTAGTGCCATCTCTTCTCTCCTATTTTTACTCTTCAGCCATTGTGATGAACTTAAGCGAGCCTGGATGATTTTTGCTGCAATGGGCTACATTAGTATAGTTGTTATCACCAAATCGTGTGCCACTTGCAACTCCAAAAATAAGGTGAAATGGAAACGAGTCGGCGGTGGATTTGACTCGAGGGAAATGGAAACCGATATAGTGGAAAAAATGGTGGGAATGAAATTGGTGGTGGAAGTGGATTCAGGGGGTTCGACCATAGTTACACTCACTCGAGGGGGATATTGTGTACTTACGATGGCAACAAAAGTTACTTGGGCTAACGATACAGAAAGTGAAAATGAATTCATAGTGGAGGTGAAATAATTAAAATAAAGGGAATAAGAAGAAGTGGGAATAGAAGGAGTGGGAATGGTGGTGACCGAAGGCTGGGAAATGGAAGGCAAAATAAATTTGAGGGTATACCAAATGGATGGGATATAGAAGCAAAAAATAGAGGAAAAGAAACAATAATCACCACTCACTCGGGGAGAGGAGATAGAGAAGAAAATGTACCTTCAGGCTCTGATGTCTTTTGAGCCGATGGGGATGTAGATGGTTGTGACACCAGATTTCCCTCCACCTAGTCCTTTGGTCATATTGCAACATCTCTTCAATGTTGATAACATTAGTGCTCTAAACAAATGACTTTGCTCAAACTAAAGAAATGGCTTCTAGTAACTTTGTATGCTCAACTGAAACTATAGGAGGAGGGTTTGATGCAATTGCCCCAATTCTTTGATTCTTGGAAATTTTAATAACTAGCAACTTTTCCCGCATGCTTTTCTCCTTTTGATGCAATGACTCTTTTGACACTTTTTCCTCTACCTCAGGTTGAAGTGGCGCTTCTTGGACAACGGGGCACTCTTCTTCGGCCACATCTTCTTCACTACATGAATTTTGTAAACTCTGAGGCACAATGCAAGCAAACGTAATTGGTTGGTAACTAGAATAAAACCCATCATAGGTTTCCAAAAATATTCCATCCATTACTAGGCCATACGAAGAACCAATTTTCCTTCGATGAGCTTGCATGATCCACCAATTTGTGATTTTTTCCTCAGACCAACCTGGAATTTGTTCCTTCATATGGCTAAATAACCCCGATAGAGGAATCTAACTTTTATGCACAACAGGGTTATATTCAGCCTCCATTTCATAGAAATCATTTCAAGGTGGAAGCGACGTCATGTTTTTGACATGCCACTCCAAGTCATGTCCCTCTAGGTTATTTCGATGCTTTTAAATATCAGTCCTCGAACAATAGTTAAGTATTTTGACCTTGATGTGTTCAGCAAAAATACCCAAAGGATCTTACTTTAATCATTGCGGTAGTTCCACCATACCGATGTCATAAAAGGCCTTAGTTATCAACTGGTTCTGGCCAACCTGGCTTACCTCAATACCTCTAAAATGAAAAGGCATAATGCATGTGGTTTTATTTCCATGCCTTAACCCATACACGTCATTAATATAATCATGTTTCTGAATGACCTCCATAGCAAATAAATACCCTATGGAAAAATATGGGAGCAAAACTGGCTTACTGATATAGCTGAAAATACGGATCACCACACCTTATTTCAACAAAAATATATCACCTCTTTGATTCGAGATGATTTATTCCCTCATTTCCCTTGGAACTCTCTTTATTTTGTATAAAATCATCTCAAGGGTGGGACCAACAAACATACGATTGAAATTATATAAGGACTTATGCCTTGACTAACTAGAAGTCCACATATACACAGGCAATTTTCTATTTTCCTTATCAACCTTCCTACTTGCAATAAAAGAAAACTTCTTGTGTAGGTGGAAGAAGAAATACCAAATTAGAAAGGATGTATGTCTGAATACCTTCATGCATTTTCTCTAATTGGGAATGCATTCTCTTAGAAATATAATCGGCCCAATCAAATAATATGGGATTCATCCTTTTTATCATTATCGTTGAGGCATAGAATTCAACCTATGATATGCATTGCACCAACATAGCTTACCACTTGTGCACCATTGAATATGATGGGAGACCCACAACCCAAGCCACCATAGAGAACAAATTAGGACTCTTAAAATATGATAATGATTTGGGAAACATCGAAAGCTCACCATGCTAGGGTGTTCTCATCAACTGTGTTTCCATAAACCGGTGCAAAATTACAGTCAATTGATATCTTTCTTCTTGTTCGTCGATGTGTAGTTTCTTAAAAATGAAATCTGAGGGCGGTGTAATTCCACAGGAAAATGCCTCACAGACATCTTTAGTTGTGATTGCGAACAATGCATCACCTTTTACATTTTGTACCGTCCTCATATTTGGATTATAAAACCATGAAATGGCCTCCACCAACTCTGGGTAGTAGTGAACTGGAGTGCATAGGAACCAAAAAATATGAGCATGGTATGCTATCATGAGAGGGCTCTCTAACGTTAACCCCTATTGCACTGTAGTGTCTACATCTTGGCATAATTTTTCAACACCCTTGTTGGTAATTACACAGTCTCCCACATGAGCCAATGTATCTGAATATGTGTCCAACTCATCATTTTTATGGCACCATGATTTTTTGGATTTCTTTCCTCCCTCTACCTTCTTTTTTGCTTTCTTCGGCTCTTCAACGATAACATGTTCAATAGTTATTTTTACAATTTTCTACAACGCTCAAACTTCCTGCATTTTATGCAATAATATCTCAACACAACAATTCTCTAGAAAAATAAATAAAATATTTTACCTTCGCCTTGCACTAGCACCCAATTTTATAACCGCACCTCACAAACTGTATTAATTACACATGCTAATTTTTGAAGGAGTGGGAAAATGTGCATTTCAATATTTGCGCAAGGCACAATTTTTCATGATTTTTAATTGCTTTCAAACTCTTTTTGTCCCAAATCTTCCTCAATTATCGTGCTTTATCTGCCTTCAGTCTTGAAAAGTGCTTTATGGAGTTCAAAGGGCAACCTTGGGAATAAACACTACCAAGTGTTTACGTAGGGTATGCCTTGAGATGCAAACAAATATCCTTCTCTGCTTTCAATATTTAAAATTCCTTTCCAGGTAAAAAAGACAAATTTAAAAATTATTCAGGCACTTTTAATTTTGAAACAATTTCAAAATGCTTTCGAAATCATTTCCCAGTGAAAAGGATCTTCGACGAGCATTATTTACTTTACAAAAACATTTTCGGGTGAAAATAAGCTGCACTTTCCTCCTTCACAATCGATTGCACTCTTGAAGTCTTTGTTCCTTTTTCTTAGCACAAATAAGAGGTGGAGTGCCTTTTTAAATAATTCTTTCTCCCTTATTTGGTTTTGAAAAGTGTTTTTTAGAAAAACAAGCTTTTTGCTTTTCTTTTAAGTAAAATTCAATAAAATCAATTTTGCCCCCTCTAAAAATTTTAACTGGCACTTTTTTCTCACATGACATTTTCCTTCTCTATTTTCACCTCCAACAATCGTATTTTAAAATAAAAAATTTCGCTCCATTTTCAAAAAACTGCATCCTAGAAAACTTAGGAAAAATCTTATTGCTTTTTTTTTCTTCTATTTTCACCTGAGAGGTGGGCGAAGATTACTTTTACCCCAAACTTGGGGTGAAAGTGTTTTTCACAATTTTTTTATATATTTTATTATTTTTTATATCCCTTTTTTTCTTTTTACACATGTACAACTTTCCTAAATGAAGTGATTTCGACTTTTAACCCTTAACCAGGGTGAAAGCATGCTTTTCTATCTTCTATCACCCAAAAATGGAGTGACTACAACCTTCACCCATTTCTAGGGGCGAAGGCGCCTCCCCCATTTTTTTTCTCTTATATTTCATTGCCGCAAAGAAAGGTGACTACAAATTTCACCCCCTAATTGGGGCAAAAATGTATTCCTCTTTTTTTTTGTAATAAAACTTGACACAACATATTTAAGAAAAATAAAAAGAGAAAATTGTACATATATACATACTTGAACTCTAACATTTTCAATGGAGGTAAGTCTTCAGATGAAGACCATTTACTGGGATCGACAACTCTCGATCATCCATGTCCCGAAGATAATAGGCATTAACAAATTTTTCCCCTAAGATTTGAAATGGGCCCTCCTAAATCACCTCAAACTTATGGCTCTTGTCAAGTTTTACCTTATCTGAGTTCCAGTTCAACACCAAGTCACCAATTTTAAATGCCCTTTTGGACATCTTTTTTTTGAACCACTTCTATATTTTTCTGGTATGGTCCATGAAAGCGCTATACGCTTTTTCTCTTTCCTCTTCAAGCTGCAAGAGTTGCACTAGCCTCACACTCATGGGATCAATTTCGTCATCCTAAATACTAAGCAACTACAAAGTTTTATGGACCAAAAGTTCAATATGAGTAGGCAAAACTACCTCTTTGTCATACACCAGAGAATAGGGAGAATTTTTAATCGACTTCTTTACTGATATGCGATCTGTCCATAGATCTTGTTCTAGTAGCAGGTGCCAACTTCTCTTATTACTCCCAAGTGTTATTTTTAGTATTCGAAGTAGATTCTTTTTTGTAGACTCAGCTGAGCCATTTCCCTATGGGTAATAATTGGAATATTCTTTCAAACAAATTATACATCTGCTTGCAAACTTAGTAATTTTCGCTCCAGTGAAGGGAGTCATGTTATCAATAACAATAGCGTCTAGCACACAGAAATGGGTAATCAACCCCTCAATGAAGGAATGACTATTGTTTGATCTTCTTTTTCATTGGAATAGCCTTTGCCCACCAAGTAAAGTAGTCTCACTATCAAAATGTACTTATACTCAGCAGAAGAATTAGGATCGATGATCCCAATAAAGTCTAAGCCCCACTATTGAAACAGAGCTTCTACCTGGATTGGGTGTAGAGGTAGTGATGTATTATTACTCTTACCAACATACCGTTGATAATTATCATAGATTTGACTTACCTTATGTGTATCTACAAATATGGTGGGCCAAAAATATGCCACCTGGATGATATTCAAGGCCATGGGCCTTCCTACATAATGTCTACTAGATAAACTAGAATGGAACTCCTCCAGCATTTTTGGTTTTATAGATTCTTTCACACATATGAGGAGTACTCTGTCTATATTTTTGTAGAATAACCCACTTGGCAACAGGACGTATTTGAGCACCTGTAATCTAAATATTCATCTTTGAGAGAAATTGAGATGAGAGGGACATCTTCCAGACATGAATAACTCGACAAGGTCTTCCATCCACTCGCAATCACCTGTAGCTTGGTTGGCAATATTACTCTCACTGATAACTTCATCATGTAGTGATACTAGTGACTAAGAAGCTACACTCTTGGCCAACTCTTGATAGAGTACCCGACCACAAAAAAATTGGTTGGCAGAATCTCCAAATCATACTCTTGGATCTTTGAAACCCAAACAGCTCTTTTATCACCAAGCTCTCCTTGTATAATAAAACTCCTAATGTCTGGATGAATGACATAGACAATCATGTTGCTTTGAGAGATGAAATACCAAAATTTTAAGAGACTTCATGACCACATACACTTGTTTTTCAATAAAGTTATACTTTTCCTGGTGTGACTAAATAACTTGGCTTAGGAAAGTGATAGGTTTTTCCTCTCCATAATTTTGCTTTTGTGTAAGAAAAATGGCATAAATCTCCTGCTCACCCACTGCATAAAGAATAAAATCCTTGGAGTAGTCTGGATTGATCAATACAGGTGCTTGGACTATATTTTTTTTAAGTTTCTTAGAATGCTTGCCTCCTCTTTTTTATCCATTTGAAATCCACATTTTTCTTCAAGAGGTCCATCATCAGTTTCACCACCTGAGTGAAGTCGATGATGAATTTTTGAACAAAATTGATTTGGCCCAAAAATGACTGTAGGTTTTTTTTTTTAGTTGGGAGTGGTAGTTTTAGGAGAGCTCTAACTCTTGCAGGATAAATGACTAGTCATTTCTTTGAGATCACATGTCACAAGAGCTTTCCCTCCTTGACAGTTAAAATAGATTTCTTCAGATTAATAGAAATACAAAATTCCTAGAACTTTTAAAACACTTGTCTAAGATGAGAGACATGCTCTTCCCTGTGATGTAATAAAATAGTCATATCATCAAGATAAATTACCATAATCCGATTCAACAACTCATTAAAGGCAACATCCATGGATCTTTGAAAGGTGGTGCCAGCATTTGAAAGACCAAAAGGTATTCTTTGATAGGTAAAAGTTCCCCACTTGGTAGTAGACATTGTCTTGTGCTGGTCTTCATATTTTACCCAAATCTAGTTGTAGTCGGAGAAACCATCAAGTAGTAAAAATCTCGGTGCTCCAGCAACAACGTGAAGAATCTGATGAATCTACGAAAAGGGATAATGATATTTCAAATATGCTTGATTTAGATTATGAAAATCTATGCACAGGGGAATATATTAATTCTTCTTTTGAACGAAAACCACGTTCACAACCTAGGTCAAGTGCTTGATAGGGTAAATTATTTTTGCCTCCAGTATTTTTAGTAGCTCTTCTTTCATGAGTACCTCAATATTCAGATTAATAGGTCTCTACTTCTACCAAAAAAACTTCACCCCTTCTTGCAACTCAATGGTGTGCTGGATCACATCTTTGTCATATCCTTTCAGGTCATGATAGCTCCATGCAACAATGTCAGGTAAATCACGACATAGTTCTTTGATTCCTTCAAGCTCACCTTGAGAACAATCTATCCTAACTTTGATGACTTTGTCAAGTTCTAACTTTAGCTTAGTGTATTCCTTTTTGTCCACATTAATTCGATGCTTTTTTGATCTATCATTCTGATCAATCCTTTTAGGATATGATTATTTCTGAGTTGTATCAAGCCTTCAACTTCATCTTCGTCTAATGTTCTTCCCTCCACACTACTAGATTATTTAATCAAAAATTTTACAATTTGTTCATAATTATCAAAGACTTGCTAGTATATGTTCTTATCACGGATTAAATATCAATAAATAAACCTTATAGTCTTGGGTTTTCCTTCCACACTCTCAAAAGGAGAGAAATTTTTACCAAGGGATGCCAGGAGATCTGCATGCTTATTTTTTTCTTGTAAAATTTCTTGAACATTTAATGCATCAAATGATTCAAAAATATCCCATACCCTATGTATCGCTCCAAATTTTTTGCATCCCTACCTTCAGGCTATAGGATCCGCGCCCGGAAGGAGGATGGGAAAAGGATGATGCTGTACCTCGGACGAGAGGACTTTACGAAGGTCCCGCCTCTCAAGGGAGGTGTATTTTGGTGATTTTTCGATGGATGGTGGGTTCACCAGGAAACATTTAATGGCAGTTTCCACGCCTAGGTTTTGGAATGTGTTTAATGAGTTCGTTTTAACCTTAAGCATTCATCCTAGGTTTGGCCGAATGAATCTAAATTAAACTATATGAAAATGCAATTTTCATGAATACAAGAGACAGATTCGAAAGCAGAGAACGAGAGAATTTACAGGAGGAAAACGGAGAATACCTGATCCGGATGTCTGAAGAAGATTCTGATTTTGAAGCAGTCCCGATCGTCTGAGATTCGATAGAATCGTCTGCAATCAGACGAGATCGTCTGAGATCTGACGAATTCGTCAGACGAATTCGTCAAAAACCTGCAAAACAGAGAATAGATGCAAAATGCAAGAGATAACACTATGCTAACAGAGGCAAATTACACCAAATGATAATATGAATGTTGAACACTATTCAAGAATAGAAATTAATGCAAATTACTGTGCTTAAATGGCAGATCATAAACTTAGCATGCAATCTAAGCTAAATGGGTGAACTCCAGATGCAAAATAGGATAAAAACTGAATATATTATCTAATTTTCAAAACAAAATAAAAGAGACAAAGTTGAGAAAAGCAAACTCCAAGCACTGATTGCCTCGATGTGGGCTATAGTCGAGATCGTCTCGCATCAGTACGAAATCGTCTCGAATTCGACAGGATCGCCTCCGATCTGGACAGGTTCGTCGACGACGATGGGTGCTGGCTCCGATTGAAAATCAATGATATACCTACATCAAAATTGCTATGGGACTAATGCAAAAATAAGATTATGATGTTTTAGCGTAGAGGGATTCAATTTGCAGATAAATTTAGCCAGGGGTTGGGGAGGGAAAATCCTAGAAGTTAAATAGGCTTAGGGGGAGTTGTTGGGAGGTTGGAGATCATCCCAATTTGGGAGATCTCCAACGGGGGAGGGTCCCAACGGTGCAGACACGCTTCTGCCCGGATTGGAGACCCGTTGGAACGGATTCCAACTATGCAAATTCAGTTTTGCGACAAGATCGTCTGGACGACCTAGTCCAGACGAAATCGTCAAATCTGGGGCGATATCGTTCGATCGGCGACGATATCGTCAAACGGTCAAAACAACCTCTAAAAATGGCACGAAAAGGGGGAAATGGATTTCACGGCGGTTAACGGGCGGTTTGGGAGGTTAAATTTGATTTTTAAATTATTTACTAAGGTGAATGTAAATTTTATAATTTTGACTGCGCCAATTTTAGGGTGCTACATTTTGCCCCCTCTTTAGCGAATTTTCCGAAGAAAATGCGTTAAAGATGAGTTCTTCTCGATCTACGAGAAAGCAAAAAATTATACCCATTTTTAGGCGACGATTCTTGGTCGAATCGTACGACAACTTACTATGGTGCCCCCTCCGTGTTTTTACCCAAATCGAACGTTTGAGGTAAAAACGCGGAAAAGCAAAAAATTTTAATTATTTTTGATATGTATATGAGTTTTTGATCATATGACTTGTCTTATGTGATGTTTATGATGCTTTTAATGTTTTGATTGATTGATTCGATGACTCATGTAATTATGTCATTTTGAAATATTATAATTTTGATGTCATGCTGTAAGATTTTAAATGAAATAATCTGATGTAACAAATTGGTTGTTTGTAATGAAAATGTGATAAAAATAAAAAAATAAAAAAGAGACTTCTAACAATAATTTCAAAGGACATTGTCGCTATTATAGACCATTTCATGGAGTCGCTGCTCACTCGGTCGTCAAGCTAATCCCAGGATAGAAATATTGTTAAAAGTAAAAAGAGTGCTTAAGAGACTGTCTTAAGACTTTGGTGCAATGATGAAAAATGATGGTGATGATAATGATTTGTTTTCAGATTTTCATGAAAAATATTATGTACATGAAATATTTTAAAATGATTTTTGCTAGGCATAAATTCCTAAGTGTGATAAAATTTGTGAATAATTCCTTAGGAATTATACCATCATTGCAAAGTTAAAGGTTGACATAATGATATGAAATAATGAAAATGGGTTTGATTTTAAAAAGCATAATTTGTGTAACATAATGAAGTCATATGGTTTTTATGATTTTTGATAAATGGGGAATAAAAATTGTTACAATGGTTTGCGCTAGGCATAGAATATGTAGGTATAGACTTATACCATCATCGCGAAAATCAAAGAAAAATAGATAGTTTTATTGCATGGTTGATTTTTGATGAACAGAAAATATGAAAATGAGGACTTGCGCTAGGCATACAATTCCAATTTTGGTTGTGGAACTATACCATCGTCGTGAAAGTCAACCAGATATATATGATTTGATATGTGTATTTTGAAAGAAATTTTTGATTTTTCTATGATATAGTTGTCTTTGTGGAAAACAAGCTGTACTTGATTTATTCCCAAACAAGTTGCAAAAATAATATTTCAAAGTATTTTGAAGACAAAAGTTAGATTTATAAGGAATCCCATGTGCATATGTGAATTCATTTCCGATCTTGATTTATCATAATGATAGACAAAATCTCTCAAATACAAATGTGTGTGCAATTGCATTGTTCATTTACCGAGTTTTGAGCAAGATACTATGATACAAGTGATTTGAAGAAACCAAATAAGTGTTCATTAACCATGATGTAGATGCATATAACCATATTAGACCACTATGTAGATCGGATTATCAAGAGCTAGCTAATCCATAAGCGAGACATAGGTCTGTACAAAAGAAGGTCACTAATGTGACAGACATATCGCCACGCTAGGAGTTACCCAAGGCCAAGCAGGTTGGGCACAAACCACCTGTTATGGGGCTTACCTCATAGTTTTCGAATAATTGAGAATTCCAGGGATTCAAGCTCATCAACCCTTCTTTTCTTTTCAAAGGGTAGGGAAAGGGATTTTATTGCTTTCTTGCTTTCTTTTGAACTTTGCATATTTTTCTTTTTCTTTTTTTTGCTTGATAATGCTTTGAGATAATGCTTTGAAATAATGATATAAAAGAACATTTTTCTTTTCTTTCTTTTTCTTGAATTTTTTCTTTTTCTTTTTCTTTTGTCTAGGGATACTTGCTCGGATTAGCTGTAGAGCAAGGGATTTTTATTCTGGGTAGGGGTGAGCTTGTCCTTTTGCCAATTCTCAAAGATTCTAGACCATGTGCATGATAGGATAGCAGGGGAAACTTTTCGCTCAAGAAATCAGTTCTACTATGTATCAAAACATGGAAATTACAAATATAATCATTTTATTGTGAAAAGATGTGCTTGGTTTAAGTAAATAACAAGATCAATTCTCTATGCTCAAACTTTATTTAATTAAATTGTGTGAACTTTGATATAAGAGAGATTAGTAATCATGCCAGATAAAATCAAGATATTTATTTGTTGTGAGTGTGCAAGTGAGGGATTCAAAATAAATGCTAATTTATCCAAAATAAGTTGAAACATATAACTGCAATAATTGTAAGAAAATATATATAAACATTTTTGAGAAGTTTTGAGAATGTTGACTCTCTCTTTCTTCTGTATATTGTTTTGGTTTCGAAAGAGTCAAGCATATAGCTGTTTTTAGATTTTGATTTTTGATTTTAGTTTTTGAGCAAACAATTTAACAAGTGCTTTAAATAAATGCAATAGATAAATTTTTGAAGATTTTTGGAGATTTATGAATGTTTTTGTATTTTGGATTTTAATTTATGAATTGAAATTGGTGGTATATACAAGATGATCTATATACACTATACAAGGTTATTTGAGTATAGCATGTCTAAGGTTGCTTCAAAATCAAAGGAGGTTTTGAAGGATAATCTGGTTGAGGTGAAGGTAAGAACAAAAGGTGATGAATAAAAGGTAGTGATAACAAAAGCTTTGTTATAATGTAAAATAATGTAGCAAAAGATTTGACTTTTATATGTGTAAAATTGATCATGTTACAAAATAAAATGTAAGAAGGATAAGAAAGTTCTTCATTCTTATCACTATATTCCAAGTCTTGATAAGATGGAGAAAGTATATGTGAAAGATATGCATGAGTGTTATTTGGTAAACAAGGATGATCATATATGGATGAAGAAAAGTGATGGATAGAAGATAATTGTGACAATAGAGAATGTATAGAACTTGATGTTTCAACCGTTAAATATTCTTCAAATGGTGTTGGGTCACCATGTATGGTAACAATTTTATTTGCAATTTCAAACTTCAAACATTGGTGAAGAGTGGAAGGGACAACCCTCATCGTATGAATCCAAGGACTTTGGAGAAGTAGGTTGTAAGGTGAAGGACAATATCCTACATAGAATAAAGTATCCAGGATCTTGGATCCAATATTAAGGGGAAGAATTATAGTACCTTGAGCTTCTTGAATTTCATTGTTAAAAGATTTTATAATAACATTTGATTCATTAAGATCTTCTTCCTTTGATTTGAGTTTTTGGAATAATTGATAAGTGCATAAATTAAGAGAGGAGTCATTATCTACCATGATAGTTCTAACAGGTGTTTCTTTACTAGATCCGATAATGTAAAGATAGGAGTCTTCTTGTGGAGTAGAGGAAGGAATATCCTCATCATAGAATGAAATATGGTTAACCTCAAGAGGGTTTATACCATTAATTATGTTCTTAGAGAAAATATGATGAGGAACAAATTGTTGGCTAGGTATTTTGAACAAAATTTCCTTGTGATAAATTTGTAATACTTCTAAAAGGGATATCTTTGCTTGAGGATTAATCACTTGTTGTTGATTATCAAAGTGGATTTCAGATTGAGATTTTGATTCTAAAGATGAGCTTTCTATGCTTACATTCCATTTTGTATCATTCTCTAGAGCCAAAGATAGTTTTGAAGGTTGGTCAAATGAGGAATCCATATCTTGAATATCGGATTGAGTTGATTGAACTTGAGGTTGCTCATTTGTAGTTTTTGTTACAATATTAATAATATCATCATGATGGGACACATTAACATGCAATATTTGATTGGTTTCTTGTTGTTGATAATTGAATAGGGGTTCTTGGGAGATCCCCATGTCTTGATTGATTATTGGTATTTGTTGTGTAGGAGTTTGATTGTTTACTGGAGATTTATAATCAGTTGTAGATTGTAATTCCTTTATATTAAAAAGACCCTTATCAATCAAATCTTGAATTGCACATCTTAAATCTTTACAATTTTGTGTCATATGTCCATCTACTCTATGATATTCACAATGTAGCTCAGGTTTAAACCAATCTGATGTGGTATCGAAGTTGTCTTATGGAAGGGAGTTCAATCCTATTTGTGTCAAGTAAATACTTGAGAATTATATCCATTGGTTGATTGAGCTTAGTAAATTTACGTGATGAAGGTTTTTGAGAGGTTTTTGATAAATGCCTTAGGAATTTCGTCATAAAAGGACCTAATGGTTTCTCACCTCTACTTTCTTTATTATGGGTAGAATGATGATAGGAAGATTGCGATGTAGGAGGTGAGTGCATGGTAGAATTGGAAGAATAAGTATTTTCTTGTTGAAATGGATGTGTTGTATTGAAAGAAGAGTATTGAAAAGGTGGAGGAGGATTATATGTGGATTGATAGACATAATATGGATATATGGGAGAATAGATAATATCATTATGAAGAGGATTGGCAAAGGGATTGTTTTGTTGGGTTATGGATGAAAAATGAGAAAAGTGTGATGGAGGTGATGTTGAATAGGGATGAGGTTGGTCATAATCAACAAATGTATTTGGCTGAATTCTTCCAACATTACTGATGGGCTCATATTGATTTGAGTAAAAACTCATGGTTTCTTTAGTACTTCTAAAAGTAATATTTAGCATCTACTATTTAGGATTGAATATAAAACATACAAACTTGAAATGATGATTTTGTTTTTGTTTTTCTTGTATATATATATATATATTTTTTTTTTTTTGTTTTTGTTTTCAAAAGGTTAAGATGCATTCACGTCGGGTTCACCAAAATGTATCGCTCCAAATTTTTCGCATCCCTACCTTCAGGCTATAGGATCCGCGCCGTTAAGGAGGATGGGAAAAGGATGATGCGGTACCTCGGACGAGAGGACTTTATGAAGGTCCTGCCTCTCAAGGGAGGTGTATTTTGGTGATTTTTCGACGGATAGTGGGTTCACCGGGAAACATTTAATGGCGGTTTCCACGCCTAGGTTTTGGAATGTGTTTAATGAGTTCGTTTTAACCTTAAGCATTCATCCTAGGTTTGGCCGAATGAATCTAAATTAAACTATATGAAAATGCAATTTTTCATGAATACAACAGACAGATTCGAAAGCGAGAGAACGAGAGAATTTACAGGAGGAAAACAAAGAATACCTGATCCGGATGTCTGAAGAAGATTCTAATTTTGAAGCAGTCCCGATCGTCTGAGATTCGATAGAATCGTCTGCAATCAGACGAGATCGTCTGAGATCCGACGAATTCGTCAGAAACCTGCAAAACAGAGAATAGATGCAAAATGCAAGAAATAACACTATGCTAACGGAGGCAAATTACACCAAATGATAATATGAATGTTGAACACTATTCAAGAACAGAAATTAATGCAAATTACTGTGCTTAAATGGCGAGATCATAAACTTAGCATGCAATCTAAGCTAAATGGGTGAACTCCGGATGCAAAATAGGATAAAAACTGAATGTATTATCTAATTTGCAAAACAAAATAATAGAGACAAAGTTGAGAAAAGCAAACTCCAGGCACTGATTGCCTCGATGTGGGCTGCAGTCGAGATCGTCTCGTATCAGTACGAAATCGTCTCGAATTCGACAGGATCGCCTCCGATCTGGACAGGTTCATCGACGACGATAGGTGCTGGCTCCAGTTGAAAATCAATGATATACCTACATCAAAATTGCTATGGGACTAATGCAAAAATAAGATTATGATGTTTTAGCATAGAGGGATTCAATTCGCAGATAAATTCAGCCAGGGGTTGGGGAGGGAAAATCCTAGAAGTTAAATAGGCTTAGGGGGAGTTGTTGGGAGGTTGGAGATCATCCCAATTTGGGAGATCTCCAATGGGGGAGGGTCCCAACGGCATAGACACGCTTCTGCCCGGATTGGAGACCCGTTGGAACGGATTCCAACTATGCAAATTCAGTTTTGCGACAAGATCGTCCGGACGTCCTAGTCCAGACGAAATCGTCAAATGCGAGGCGATATCGTCTGATCGGCGACGATATCGTCAAACGGTCAAAACAACCTCTAAAAATGGCACGAAAAATGGGGAAACGGATTTCTCGACGGTTAACGGGCGGTTTGGGAGGTTAAATTTGATTTTTAAATTATTTACTAAGGTGAATGTAAATTTTATAATTTTGACTGCGCCAATTTTAGGGTGCTACATTTTGCCCCCTCTTTAGCGAATTTTTCGAAGAAAATGCGTTAAAGATGAGTTCTTCTCGATCTACGAGAAAGCAAAAAATTATACCCATTTTTAGGCGACGATTCTTGGTCGAATCGTACGACAACTTACTATGGTGCCCCCTCCGTGTTTTTACCCAAATCGAACGTTTGAGGTAAAAACACGGAAAAGCAAAAAATTAATTGTTTTTAATTGTTTTTGATCATATGACTTGTGTTATGTGTATGTTTATGATGCTTTTAATGTTTTGATTGATTGATTCGATGACTCATGTAATTATGTCATTTTGAAACATTATAATTTTGATGTCATGCTGTAATATTTTAAATGAAATAATCTGATGTAACAAATTGGTTGTTTGTAATGAAAATGTGATAAAAATAAAAAGAGACTTCTAACAATAATTTCAAAGGACATTGTCGCTATTATAGACCATTTCATGGAGTCGCCGCTCACTCGGTCGTCAAGCTAATCCCAGGATAGAAATATTGTTAAAAGTAAAAAGAGTGCTTAAGAGACTGTCTTAAGACTTTGGTGCAATGATGAAAAATGATGGTGATGATAATGATTTGTTTTCAGATTTTCATGAAAAATATTTGTACATGAAATATTTTAAAATGATTTTTGCTAGGCATAAATTCCTAAGTGTGATAAAATTTGTGAATAATTCCTTAGGAATTATACCATCATTGCAAAGTTAAAGGTTGACATAATGATATGAAATAATGAAAATGGGTTTGATTTTAAAAAGCATAATTTGTGTAACATAATGAAGTCATATGGTTTTTATGATTTTTTATAAATGGGGAATAAAAATTGTTACAATGGTTTGCGCTAGGCATAGAATATGTAGGTATAGACTTATACCATCATCGCGAAAATCAAAAAAAAATGTTTTATTGCATGATTGATTATTGATGAACAGAAAATATGAAAATGAGGACTTGCGCTAGGCATACAATTCCAATTTTGGTTGTGGAACTATACCATCGTCGCGAAAGTCAACCAGATATATATGATTTGATTTGTGTATTTTGAAAGAAATTTTTGATTTTTCTATGATATAGTTGTCTTTGTGTAAACAATTGTACTTGATTTATTCCCAAACAAGTTGCAAAAATAATATTTCAAAGTATTTTGAAGACAAAAGTTAGATTTATAAGGAATCCCATGTGCATATGTGAATTCATTTCCGATCTTGATTTATCATAATGATAGACAAAATCTCTCAAATACAAATGTGTGTGCAATTGCATTGTTCATTTACCAGTTTTGAGCAAGATACTATGATACAAGTGATTTGAAGAAACCAAATAAGTGTTCATTAACCATGATGTAGATGCATATAACCATATTAGACCACTATGTAGATCGGATTATCAAGAGCTAGCTAATCCATAAGCAGACATAGGTCTGTACAAAATAAGGTCGCTAATGTGACAGACATATCGCCACGCTAGGAGTTACCCAAGGCCAAGCAGGTTGGGCACAAACCACACTGTTATGGGGCTTACCTCACAGTTTTCGAATAATTGAGAATTCCGGGGATTCAAGCTCATCAACCCTTCTTTTCTTTTCAAAGGGTAAGGAAAGGGATTTTATTGCTTTCTTGATTTCTTTTGAACTTTGCATGTTTTTCTTTTGAACTTTTTATTTTTGCTTGATAATGCTTGGAACATTGCTATAATGATATAAAAGAACATTTCTCTTTTCTCTCTTTTTCTTGAATTTTTTATTTTCTTTTTCTTTTTCTAGGGATACTTGCTCGGATTAGCTGTAGAGCAAGGGATTTTTATTCTGGGTAGGGGTGAGCTTGTCCTTTTGCCAATTCTCAAAGATTCTAGACCATGTGCATGATAGGATAGCAAGGGAAACTTTTCGCTCAAGAAATCAGTTCTACTATGTATCAAAACATGGAAATTACAAATATAATCATTTTATTGTGAAAAGATGTGCTTGGTTTAAGTAAATAACAAGATCAATTCTCTATGCTCAAACTTTATTTAATTAAATTTTGTGAACTTTGATATAAGAGAGATTAGTAATCATGCCAGATAAAATCAAAATATTTATTTGTTGTGAGTGTGCAAGTGAGGGATTCAAAATAAATGCTAATTTATCCAAAATAAGTTGAAACATATAACTGCAATAATTGTAAGAAAATATATATAAACACTTTTGAGAAGTTTTGAGAATGTTGACTCTCTCTTTCTTCTGTATATTGTTTTGGTTTCGAAAGAGTCAAGCATATAGCTGTTTTTATCATTATTTTGATTTTAATTTTTGAGTAAACAATTTAACAAGTGCTTTAAATAAATGCAATAGATAATTTTTGAAGATTTTTGGAGATTTATGAATGTTTTTTTTTATATAAAAAAAAAAAAAAAATTTTGATCAAAAAACAGGAAACCAATTATGCAAAATTAAAAATGTTTTTTTTCTTTCCAAAATTTCCCCAAAAGGGTTCTTTTTTTTTTTTTTTTTTTTTGTATTTTGATTTTAATTTATGAATTGAAATTGGTGGTATATACAAGATGATCTATATACACTATACAAGGTTATTTGAGTATAGCATGTCTAAGGTTGCTTCAAAATCAAAGGAGGTTTTGAAGGATAATCTGGTTGAGGTGAAGGTAAGAACAAAAGGTGATGAATAAAAGGTAGTGATAACAAAAGCTTTGTTATAATGTAAAATAATGTAGCAAAAGATTTGACTTTTATATGTGGAAAATTGATCATGTTACAAAATAAAATGTAGGAAGGATAAGAAAGTTCTTCATTCTTATTATTATATTCCAAGTTTTGATAAGATGGAGAAAGTATATGTGAAAGATATGCATGAGTGTTATTTGGTAAACAAGGATGATCATATATGGATAAAGAAAAGTGATGGATAGAAGATAATTGTGATAATAAAGAATGTATAGAACTTGATGTTTCAACCGTTAAATATTCTTCAAATGGTGTTGGGTCATTATGTATGGTAACAATTTTATTTGCAATTTCAAACTTCAAACATTGGTGAAGAGTGGAAGGGACAACCCACATCGTATGAATCCAAGGACTTTGGAGAAGTAGTTTGTAAGGTGAAGGACAATATCCTACATAGAATAAAGTATCCAGGATCTTGGATCCAATATTAAGGGGAAAAATTATAGTACCTTGAGCTTCTTGAATTTCATTGTTAAAAGATTTTATAATAACATTTGATTCATTAATATCTTCTTCCTTTGTTTTGAGTTTTTGAAATAATTGATAAGTGCATAAATTAAGAGAGGAGTCATTATCTACCATGATAGTTTTAACAGGTGTTTCTTTACTAGATCCGATAATGTAAAGATAGGAGTCTTCTTGTGGAGTAGAGGAAGGAATATCCTCATCATAGAATGAGAAATGGTTAACCTCAAGAGGGTTTATACCATTAATTATGTTCTTAGAGAAAATATGATGAGGAACAAATTGTTGGCTAGGTATTTTGAACAAAATTTCCTTGTGATAAATTTGGAATACTTCTAAAAGGGATATCTTTGCTTGAGGATTAATCACTTGTTGTTGATTATCAAAGTGGATTTCAGATTGAGATCTTGATTCTAAAGATAAGCTTTCTATGCTTACATTACATTTTGTATCATTCTCTAGAGCCAAAGATAGTTTTGAAAGTTGGTCAAATGAGGAATCCATATCTTGAATATCGGATTGAGTTGATTGAACTTGAGGTTGCTCATTTGTAGTTTTTGTTACAATATTAATAATATCATCATGATGGGACACATTAACATGCAATATTTGATTGGTTTCTTGTTGTTGATAATTGAGTAGGGGTTCTTGGGAGATCCCCATGTCTTGATTGATTATTGGTATTTGTTGTGTAGGAGTTTGATTGTTTACTGGAGATTTATAATCAGTTGTAGATTGTAATTCCTTTATATTAAAAAGACCCTTATCAATCAAATCTTGAATTGCACATCTTAAATCTTTACAATTTTGTGTCATATGTCCATCTACTCTATGATATTCACAATGTAGCTCGAGGTTTAAACCAATCTACTGTGGTATCGAGGTTGTCTTATGGAAGGGAGTTCAATACTATTTGTGTCAAGTAAATACTTGAGAATTATATCCATTGGTTGATTGAGCTTAGTAAATTTACGTGATGAAGGTTTTTGAGAGGTTTTTGATAAATGCCTTAGGAATTTTGTCATAAAAGGACCTAATGGTTTCTCACCTCTACTTTCTTTATTATGGGTAGAATGATGATAGGAAGATTGCGATGTAGGAGGTGAGTGCATGGTAGAATTGGAAGAATAAGTATTTTCTTGTTGAAATGGATGTGTTGTATTGAAAGAAGAGTATTGAAAAGGTGGAGGAGGATTATATGTGGGTTGATAGACATAATATGGATATATGGGAGAATAGATAATATCATTATGAAGAGGATTGGAAAAGGGATTGTTTTGTTGGGTTATGGATGAAAAATAAGAAGAGTGTGATGGAGGTGATGTTGAATAGGGATGAGGTTGGTCATAATCAACAAATGTATTTGGCTGAATTCTTCCAACATTACTAATGGGCTCATATTGATTTGAGTAAAAACTCATGGTTTGTTTAGTACTTCTAAAAGTAATATTTAACATCTACTATTTAGAATTGAATCTAAAACATACAAACTTGAAATGATGATTTTGTTTTTGTTTTTCTTGTATACATATATATATATTTTTTTTTTTTGTTTTTGTTTTCAAAAGGTTTAAAATGCATTCACGTCGGGTTCACCAAAATGTATCGCTCCAAATTTTTCGCATCCCTACCTTCAGGCTATAGGATCCGCGCCGTTAAGGAGGATGGGAAAAGGATGATGCGGTACCTCGGACGAGAGGACTTTACGAAGGTCCCGCCTCTCAAGGGAGGTGTATTTTGGTGATTTTTTGACGGATGGTGGGTTCACCAGGAAACATTTAATGGCAGTTTCCACGCCTAGGTTTTGGAATGTGTTTAATGAGTTCGTTTTAACCTTAAGCATTCATCCTAGGTTTGGCCGAATGAATCTAAATTAAACTATATGAAAATGCAAATTTTCATGAATATAGCAGACATATCTGAAAGCAGAGAACAGAGAATTTACAGGAGGAAAACGGAGAATACCTGATCCGGATGTCTGAAGAAGATTCTGATTTTGAAGCAGTCTCGATCGTCTGAGATTCGATAGAATCGTCTGCAATCAGACGAGATCGTCGAGATCCGACGAGATCGTCGAGATCTGACGAATTCGTCAGACGAATTCGTCGAAACCTGCAAAACAAGAGAATAGATGCAAAATGCAAGAAATAACACTATGCTAACAGAGGCAAATTACACCAAATGATAATATGAATGCTGAACACTATTCAAGAACAGAAATTAATGCAAATTATTGTGCTTAAATGGCAGATCATAAACTTAGCATGCAATCTAAGCTAAATGGGTGAACTCCAGATGCAAAATAGGATTAAAACTGAATATATTATCTAATTTGCAAAACAAAATAACAGAGACAAAGTTGAGAAAAGCAAACTCCGAGCACTCGATTGCCTCGATGTGGGCTACGATCGAGATCGTCTCGCATCGATACGAAATCGTCTCGAATTCGACAGGATCGCCTCCGATCTGGATAGGTTCAGTCGACGACGATGGGTGCTGGCTCCGATTGAAAATCAATGATATACCTGCATCAAAATTGCTATGGGACTAATGCAAAAATAATATTATGATGTTTTAGCGCAGAAGGGTTCAATTTGTAGATAAATTCAGCCAGGGGTTGGGGAGGGAAAATCCTAGAAGTTAAATAGGCTTAGGGGGAGTTGTTGGGAGGTTGGAGATCATCCCAATTTGGGAGATCTCCAATGGGGGAGGGTCCCAATGGCGCAGACACGCTTTTTCCCGGATTGGAGACCCATTGGAACGGATTCCAACTATGCAAATTTAGTTTTGCGACAAGATCGTCTGGACGACCTAGTCCAGACGAAATCGTCAAATCTGGGGCGATATCGTCTGATCGGCGACGATATCGTCAAACGGTCAAAACAACCTCTAAAAATGGCATGGAAAAGGGGGAAACGGATTTCCCGATGGTTAACGGGTGGTTTGGGAGGTTAAATTTGATTTTTAAATTATTTACTAAGGTGAATGTAAATTTTATAATTTTGACTGCACCAATTTTAGGGTGCTACACCTTATTGCAATACACCTTCAGGTAGTGTTGCTTTGAAATGCACTTGTTGGTCACCTGGTTGAAAATCAACTCAAAATCACCAAAAATCTGCAACTATTTAATCTTGAGCTTCTCCAATTTATTTAGGACTAAACATAGTACTTTGTATTTTGTGGTATTATTTGTATAGCTCCAAGTTAGCTGGTATGAATAGATCTTTTGAATACCTGAAGGAGATATGAATACTACTCTAGCTCTGGCACCATTCTTGCATCGAGAACCATCAAAGTACATTTTCCACAATTGGTCAGGGGAAAAATATAGCCCATTAGCCATTTTTACCTCACTCTCCTCAGGATTAGTTTCCATCATTACATTAAAGTCGAGCATAGAAAACTTTTCCTCCAACCAAAGCTCATCTAAATCTTCCTCCATTAGGTCCATCTCCTCCAACTCTTCAGTTACCAATTTCACTGAACTTACATCCTTTTCTTCATCTTCAATATTTTTGATATGATATGTGGAGGGATTTTCATTATAGATTTGTATTCTCTTCCCTTTGAATGGAATCTCCAAGTGAGAATAGTCCAATGATAGGTAACCTCCCAACTTGGTCGTAAATTCTCTAGATAGACACATACTAAAGTATGGTTCCAAGTCTACCACAATAATCTCTTGTATGACAGTAATATGTGACATGCTATACTCCCACTGTATTGATAGGAGTACCATCTAGTTGTAAAACATCGAGGCTACTTCTTGTGTACTCCATTCCCATGTCTTCACACACTGCATTTGGTATGATAGTTATTACTGCACCAGAGTCAATAATGCAATTTTATACAATCCATCCCTCCATATTGAGAGATATATAGAATGGGAGAGGTCTATTTTTCCTAGTGGGTGAAGTGGGAAAATTTTGGGCCAACACTATTTGAGCATAATTTTTCTTTTTATCCTTCTCAAATTTCAACGATTCCTGCAATATATATAATTGTCTAGGCAGTTGTAGTGCATCATAGAGACTCACCTGAGTGAGAATCCTCTTTATTTATTCAACAATATTATACGACTATGCATAGGACTCCTTTCATTCACTAGAAATTTCATACCTTCTCTGGTACTACTGGGTAGCCTCCACTTTCTAACGCTTGGTCAAAGATGGGTACTTAAGATTTTCCTTCATCTGTTCTTTCATCTCGGTCTGTACTTGCATAGTAGAAGGTTTTAAAGTTGAAACTTTTTCTTGTGTTCTATCATTTGCTTGAGTAGGCAAAAGATATTTTAATAAAACATGCTCATCTACTTTAGGTACTAACATAGGCACTTTCACCTAAGGCTACTACTTTTCATTCTGCGTCTTCTATTCGACAAGTACCTTCAATGGATGCATTTAATCCGGATCTACAATGATAGGTTTCTTCCTTGATATTATGAGAACTAATACTTGTTGAACAGATGGGACCATGAAGTTATGGTCAATTTTTGAGATCATATTTACTTGACCATCAGTAGTGCTTTTTGCTGGTGTCTACACATAGTTCAAATAAACCATGCAGGTATCTTCACCATGAGGATCATTTTAGGTAGAACACCAATACATCCACTCTGATGTATTTGCTTCTTCATTAACCAACACGGTTGTATTATTATCAACACACATTCTAGTTGAATCTACTTGCTCTCTAGTAATCAATGGAGTTTGAAATCTTCTCGATCAAAAATCCAATTTAGCTTACTTCTTCATAATGGCCATGATTTCATTTACTATCATCCTTACTACCAAATTAATAGACTGCAACTCCTTCAACACTTTATCTTGTAGATCAGGATTTGAGGGTGTTGGTGGAGCTAGTAAAGGCAATGGAACAGGTGGGGTTGGTAGCGTTGGGAATGAAACTAGGGCTGGTAACTGTGGAATAGTTGGAGCAAAAATTTGTGAAACTAGAATTAGAGCAATTTGAGGCAGAATCGAGCTCCATGAAGGAACTAGATACATAGAAGGTATAGGTTGTAAAAATGTACTAGAATACAAATGTTAAGGAAGATCAAGAATAATGGGCATTATTACCTTTGGAGGTAGCTTACCTATGGCAATCAAATATGCCTTGGCCTTTTGTGCATGTGTGTATAAATATGGAAACGTATTGACATTGGCTTATCGGATGGCCATACCAATGTCAGAGTTGGAGTATTTGAGATAGTAAAACATGGCTTGTTCATTAGTAGGCTGAAGGCCATCAGGAACTCTCTACCAACTTTGAGCAAACCTAATATTGAAATCCATTATTTCCTCCTACGGGAGTCTTTGGATATTTTTGAATTGATGCAGTACGGAAAAATGATCAACTTACTCATGGAAATTCTTAATAAATAATTTTGCTAATTGATCCTATGTAGTGATAGTAGTGGGTGGCAAGGATCTATACCAGTACAACAATTTTCCTCTGAGAGACAACACCAATAACCTTACCATAATGTTTTCATCTGCAATATCATGTATTATCACCAAAAAATCCACATCTTGGATGTGCTCGTAAGCAGTCTTACCTGTACCATCATAGGTAGGCAAAACCTTCAATGCTACTTGAGGAACTGGATTTTGAGCTTGTAGGTTTAAAGCTCTAGAGCTATTCCATGCTAGAAACTACCTTGGTTGTGGCCACTGTTGTGGTGGGTTTTGATCCATATGGACTGGTGTGTGTGGTTGGGGAGGTGGAAAACTAGTAGCTATACTAATAGGACTTGCAGGAACCAAAAATACAACAACTAACTAAGAGGATGTTGTAGGGGATGGGACAGTTAGATGAACTAACCTAGAGTGTTCTCCTAGCTCTTGGATATCAAGTTCATAAAAATCAACAAGATCTTCAGAACTATTGGCCTTTGATCTTGTAATCATGAAGAAATATTTTTCTTACTTCATTTTCAAAGGATTTTGGGTAGATCTGAGTTGCGAGATGTTCTAATCATACAATACAAGGTGAACATAAAACCTTAATACTATTGATAATGGAATATTTTTAAATTCTCATCGAGCGTGCCAAAAATTGTTGGTCATGAATCTGCCTAGTTACAAATTCTATGCCTTGTGCACCCTAGACTCGGCCAATATTGAAATGTCAGAGGAAATAAATTTCCTCTGAGCCAATCTTTAGATAGGGCTGGATCCCTTGCTAATCCTACACTAGGTATAAGTTTAGAGAAACAGTAAATAAATGAGAAATTATGAAAAGAGATGATAAATATGGCTATAAGCTAGTAGAATAGGATGGGGATAGACTAACAGCAGAATTTCCACCAAACAACTAGTAACATTCAACAAAAACACAAGCACAAAAACCTCTAACAATTATGCAAGAAAATAACCCTTAGAGTGTATTTCAGTGTTCACTCCCACACAAGAAAAGACTAAATTCAAAAGAAAAATTAACTCATAGAAAATAATAGGAATAAAACCTTCAGAAATCACACAAAAAACTATCAAGTGCAAAATTGTTCAAAGAACCAGAAGCAGAATTATTTCTATTAATGCAGAAAACTTGGAGTAATTTTTTGCAGGGTGTCAATCCTTCCATCCTTTACAATAAAAATGATTAGTATTTTATAGAGGGATTTCACCTCTATCATTCAATGCATATACAACAAAATGATGGTAGATAAAAAACCAACGTGCATATTTCTCTCCTCGGCATCAGTGGTGTTATGGTCAAAATATTCTGCAAAGAAACCATGATCCAGCTTTGATGGGAGAATTGCACGAAGAAGTCAAATGGAGTAAACGCTTAAAGCAACCTTGGACATCGATGCATCGGGATGCAGTAAAATTGCCTAAGAGTCGGGCATGAATTCACTTCACCTCACACCTTGGAAATTCACGTTCGCTAAGAGAATCCACTAAGCATTAAATCTTCTTTGAAAACTAGTAAGGTTGATAGTCGATGCGTTGGAAATAAACATGCATTATCCCTGATCTCTCGATATTGAAGTGGACCTTCTAGGAGCACTTTCCTACATTTATCAAGGAATTAAATGTTGTTCCTTATTGTTTCTTTCTCCAAAAAAAATTTAGAATCACAACTCCGAAAGCTATATCTTTGTTAAAGAATTATTTCACCCAAAAATGGGGTGCAATAGCCTTGTCAAGGCAATAATGGGTAACAATGTACCTGGGCCTATCATTTGGGCAATTTCACCTTTTAATTTTCACTTTTATAACTATCTTCTCACTTTCACCCTAAAAGAGGGTGACATAGACTTTCAACCTTTTGGAGAGGCAACATCCCCTTCAAATTTTCCATAGAACACTGCGCCATTAATTTTACCCAGAATAAAAAATTTTAACTTCATTTGCCCCCTATAAAGATGACATCACCTGGTGCTCTCTCATGGAGGTGACTTCGATTTCATGGACTTTGAATTTCCACCAGGTGCTATCTTTTATTTTTTCTTAGTTATGGATAAAATCGTCAGTTGTATTGAAATGAACCTTTACGACTTCAACCTCCTTTTCGGCCTTTAAAACCTTGGAAATACTATTTTATCGCAAGGATGGGTGACAATAAGGTTTGCCCTTCACTTGGGGTGAAAGCACTACCTTCTATACTCATGTCGAGCCCACAATATTTTAAACTTTACTTAATATATGTTTCACTCCAAGGAGGGGCGACAGAGAGTTTCACCCCTCACTTGGGGTGAAAGCGCCTCTTATTTTTTGTTAGTGCTCACTTTAGAACCTATCTCACGACTTTATTTTATGTTATTTTTCACCCCAAAGAGAGGCAACAAGGACTTTGACCTCTTTCTTGGGGTGAAAGCACCTTTTGAAACTCTGCTTTGGTTCGTGGGCATTCAGCCCTTGCGGCACTGCCTTTACATTGCATGTCGCCCCAAAGAGGGGCACCAAGGAATTTTGCCCCTCTATTGGGGCGACAATGCCTTCAACTTTTTTACATAGCACTTTTTAATTGAACCTAGAAATGTCTAGCACGTGAAATGACTTTCATCCCAAAGAGGGGCGACAAGAGGTTTCGCCCGTCAATTGGGGCGAAAATACTTTATTTTTGTTATATTTCTCCTAAAATCGTTGTTCCTTCCCATCGGGTGAATCCACTTTCTCAAACTTTATTTCACCTCCAAGAGGGGTGACAAGGGTTTTCACTCTTCAATTGGGGTGAAAGCGTTTCTCCACTCCCTTCTTTGAAAATCAAACATGATTTTAACATTTTTGAAGGTGAAATTTCTTGGGTCAAAGGCATTCAATGTCGTTGCTCTTTCTCTTAAAATTACTCTTTTGAAAATCAAATTTTTGTCGGCGCTTACATTTTTTAGTTTTTTTAAACAAAATTACTTAATTGCTTACATAACTTTGACATATTTACAGTAATGCAATATTACAAAAATAAAAAGCAGAAAACTAAAACTGCATTAAAACTATATGCAATAAAAATATTGTGCCTTCATTAGCAAATGCATTAAAACTTTACAATCAATTATTCAAAATAAAATTGGAATGTGGCAAGGATGCAAAATTGCCAATAGAACCATCCAATAACAACACCAATAAAATGGTCATCCTCTCAAAATATTTATATCTTGTGTAAATTTTTTGATATGTCTACTATCCACCACATGTGCAGAGACAACCATGAAGATGCAAGGCAACATGTGCATTGAAGAACCATGAAGAAAGATGAAGAAATATGCCAGTACTTGTCATAAAATCTAAATAAACAATGCTAAGAGAGTACCCCCAAAGGCAAAGACACATCCAAGAACCCAAAAAATGGCTACATATATCTCATCAACTGATGGATAAATAGAACAAGAACCAGCCATATGTCGCAAGTAAGCAATCACTATGGAAAAAGAAATTATCCTTTGTAGTATTTGTTTATAAGAATAGTGTTTGTTTTCCATCAAAATGGAATCATTTTAAAGCAATGTATGGATTTGAACTCCTCATACCTATCACTAAAAAGTTTTAAACCCCATAATTTTAACAAAAAACTAGATGTGTCACAAAAAATGCTCAAAAAACAAAAAGTAATGAATGCAAGAAAAATATGGGAAGGGCATAAGCCAAATAAAATTTATGTAAATTATATCATCAAACCTTAACATTTGAGATAATGTCTAAGCTTTAAATACAAATTAATAATATAATATAAAGATATTCCCCCTTCTCAAATAGTTTCAACCTTGAAGCGTTATTAAAAGTCTTTAAAATAGGGATTAATGTGTTTTTTGGTGATCTAAATCCTTCCATTTTTCTAAAAAAAATAAAAATAAAATAGAAACTATTCACCAAGGATGATTCTTCTTTGAGACACATAAATATATGATGATATGAATGTTACAAACACTAAAAATATCAACTTTTTGAATCAAGACTAATAGATTCCACAACAACCTTCAAATATATCATATTTGAATGTAAATTTCTTGAGAAATTGCATCACTCTTTAAGCCATGTATATCTTTGAGAATTTCAAATATAAGTTTATTCTCAATAAGAATCAAGATTATTGCTTTTCGGGATGATATGGGTATACAAATTGATTGTTTTGAACAGAGATTTTTATTTTTAGGATGATGAAATGGAAATGAAATGACCATGAGACAAAATATTCTATGGGATCATAGCTATATAAGTTGTAAAATGTACACATTTACTAATGATTGTAATAGGACAATTTAAGGCTATGTTGTCCTCTTTTAGAGGGTGATTTACTTGTAGATTATGTTTATCATGAATTCTATTATATTTTCCATTATCTGAACTTCAAACCGAGTCACCATATGGTAGGCCAATGAAATGATTGGTAACTCGCTTGATCGTCATTACAGGCCAAACATTCTAACATAAAATTGTCTCTCTATTTCTACTGCCTTGAACGAGTAGAACACAGGGTTTGTTTCCCAATTATTATTTGGGTGATGTTCATCTCCCTATTTCACACTTGTGATGATGTGAATTAGTCCTCAACTATGATATGATCATCTTCTTTTTTCATCTCAACTTTTTCCATACATATGCTTTTTGTTGGTGCCTATAAGTTGGGTTAAATTTACTAATATAGTAAGAAAATTTTATTTCTAGGTTTAGCATCCACATGCATACTCAAAAACATCTCTTTTACATACATTTTTATTTCTTAATTACTATTTGAACATGCATGTAAACTAATATTCCACCTCTTCATCCACTTATTATTATGTTTCATTCACATACCTCTTCTTCTATCTAGTTTTTCCTCCACTATTAATTTGGGCCATATACTTCTTGTTAAATCTATCATTTTTTAAAATAGGCTAATATTTGGCTCATTTTTGCCACTTCTAAGGGTAATATTCCTATTTTTACTAGTAATATCTCATATGGAACTAATATCTTGACTTTGTATTTTGTGATTAAATGCTTTTCAATTTGTTCAATTTGTCTCCACTGCATCATGGATGCACCAGTGGACCCAACCTTACAACCATAGAGTACTACTTGTGTGATAAGTAATCAGAATAACATCCTTTTAGTTTTCTAGAATAGCCAATTGAATATGCACAATTTTTTTAATTATGACATTACATTTTGAAAATAAAAATAAAATGAAGACTCTTTCACGTATAACTCTATAACAATAAGCCATAAATTTAGAAGAAGCAGAGCATTACATCCTAGGGTTTTGTATAAAGATAAAAAGGTAAAAGTAAGCCAAGATACCACACATCTGGTATGTGTGAGACCCATTTTAGGAGAAATTATTTTTCTACTTGGCTAGTTCAATGTGTATATGTTTTAAATTTCTAAAGCTTTGAGCAAGCTTGTAGTAAATTGAGTCTTGCCAATATATGTCAAAGGGGAAAGAGAGGAGAACTAAAAAAATATATATGTGAATGAAGTTAAAGGTATATGTGAATGAAAATTTTAACTCCACACTTGTGATATGTGTCCTTATCAAAGGACCAAGTCAAACTCTTTAGCCAATATTCCACTTTTTTTTGTGGCTTATTCTCACATGCCTACAAACTCCTAATATGGTTGCCATTGTAAGTCATACATTGCATGGATCATCAAAAAAATATTTCCACTTAAAATCTATATTTTTCTACACTGGGGAGTCAACTGGATGTCGTATATTGTCATATGAACTCCTATTATGGGAATACCACCTCATATTCTTCATAATATTTGCAGAGCTACATGAAGAAAGCAACTCACTTTAGTTGCATCTAACAATATTGAAAGAAATAAGCACAACAAATCTAATGATATAATAAAATACCTTATTTATACATTCTCTTTAACTTCGGTATAATGGTTAAATACCTCAACACTTTCATAGGAATATTAATTCATACCATTTGTGAATGAGGGTCAAATTTCCATCAAAATGCACCACATGTTGGGCAAGCTTACTTTTTTCATGATATTTCCAATATAAAATAGAGTCATTGATGCATGCATGTATCATTACATAATATAATTCCAATAGCCTCATCATTTTCTTCACCGCATAAGTGCACTCTAGAATTGTATTGTCGATTGGGAGAATATATTTCAGCAACTCTAGTAAGTCACCAAAGCTTTTTTCTAACTAGCCATGTTTTTCTTTGATATTATAGAACTTAGCCATCACCAATAGCTTTGTGTATTTTTACAGCTAAGGTATAATGGTTGTTTGGCATCTTCAATCAAGCTACAATATTCATCAGTAGGAACTACTCCATAAGATGATTGGAACTCAACATCATTATCTCATAGTTCTTGTCCACTCTCTAAGCAATTGATATTGAACAATTCGTATGCATCATTGACCATTCCAACGATGTCATCTTGTACATATTTAGTAATTGAACCCTCATTGATGGTAGAGCACGTGTTCAATGCATATTTATAAAAACTAGAGAGTTGTTCTCCATGCAAAACAAACTTAGTATATGTCTTGTAAATCTTGTGCCAAATCAAGTGGTTGTGAACCTCTAAAAAACCAAAAGTTTCCATATTTTAGCACTTTGGACATGGACATATAGTTATTTTAGGATTCATTGAATTCTTTCTTGCAAAATCCAAGAATTTATGAACCTCATGATAATCGTCCTCAGTATTTCTAGAAACAAACTCCTCAAAAAATAAGGAATTATAGTTATATGGGTAGATCTAATCGAAAGCACAAATTCTTTTTGTTAATGAAGATAACATAGTTGAAATATCTGACTACTCCTAGACAAGCTTTGTCCATGATACTTGATGAAATATCTTCTTATTGTTGAAAATATTGAGTTTTCATTGATGTCAAAGGGTGCATGGTATTCAAGGCAGAAATATTCTTCAAGGCTGTGAAGTTTACAAGGTTTGACAATATATCAATTGTGTCAAGAATGGACTATTGTGAATAGAAAACAATCTACAATTATTCAAGGCAAGGTATATCTCAAAGTAAAGGTAAATAATTTTCAAGCAAAGGATTATAATATTTAAATATCATAAGAGAATATTATAAGAGGGACAAAGGTTTAAAATATGCTTGGACAAAAATAAGGATAAAGGTTCAAAAATTTGCTTGGGATAAAAAGGTTTAAATATTATAAGAGGGACAAAGGTTTAAAATTTGCTTGGACAAAAAGAAGGATAAAGGTTTAAAAAGTTGCTTGGGACAAAAGGCTTAAATATCACAATAGAGGGACAAGTTTTAAAAAGATAAAAATTTATAATATTTAAATTCTAAATTTAAATATTTTGTTTTGGTAATTATTTTGGGTTTTTATAGAGGATCCCAAAACCTTATGTACAAAAACAGCCTTGCTAAATGATGTATCATGCCTCCTGGCTGAATGTATAAGCCTATTACAGAAATCGTAAACCCTAAACTAATTGCCCGGAGGCTACAGAAAGGCATTTATGCCTGATTAACCAGGTAACAAACCGAAATTTAAATAGGATAACAAAAAGTAATAGCCGAAGAAAATGAAACTTTGGAGAGTAAAAGAAAACCAGCTAAACACCAGACGAGGAAACAGATAATCCGGATCCTCCTGATCCTCAGAGTTCAGTCATATCACAGCTACTCCGAATCCTCCAGATCCTTTGAGTTCTAACGCTCCTAGGTCTGCTTCAGATTCATCTGGATAGTTTGAAAATATTCTTTCCTCCCTTACCATGTTGGAATGGAGGTTTAGGTACATGTGTATCACCCGTTTGAGTGTCAAAGTCATCTAAAAATAGCAGACATTGGGTGCCATTCGCGACATCTGCCACTGTCTCTTTGTCTCTTTTGTATTTGTTGGGAGTTCGGCCTTGCTTCCTCACACTTCCATAATCCACATTTTGCTTTTGGTTCCTAGTGATTCGAGGGCTAATATTTCTGATCTGATTGAAACCCCTCCTTCCCAGGAGGTAATCTTCTAGCAAGGTTTGGGACTGGCTGAAATCGAAAGGGCCTAGGTCTTGGAGCCTGGGAGGCTCTAACTGAGTGGTGATTTGGGGGGGGGTCACCCCTCTTTCCCAGTAGGTAATCCTCCAGCACATTTTGGGACTCAGGAGGGTTCTGGAAGTATGGGTAAATCTGGCTATGTGGTGTGTTGCGGGGCAACTATTCCTTCTCCTCCTGAGGTCCTAGAAGGGTGTTTTAGCAACACATAGCTGAGAGTCCAGTTGGAGGGAGATTCCCTCTACTAGGTGGGAGGATTCGAGAAGGTCCCTAGATGGCCCTAGAGACTTATGGTCTCTTACAATAGGGGGCTTCGTCTGACCATCACTGTGTTCCAAGGGGTTACAATATTCCCATTTATTCTTCCTCGACTTTTGAAGAGGACAATTGTGCTGGAGGTGCCCTTGAGAACTGCACTGGGGGCAGAAAGCTGGTCTGTTCTCATATGCAATGACTTGCTTGTGGATAATGGAACCTCCGGACCGGAGAGTGATGGAGGAGGGGAGGTCCGCATCCAAGTCCGCCAAAACATAGAAACGGGCTTGGACAAATATTTTTCGAGCTCTGGTGGGAGGGTCAATGGTGACCAACTCCCCAATGGAGCAGGAAATACCTCTAATTACATTATCATGCCAAAAAAAAAGATGGAGGCTCGGGATCCTGAACCATATTGGAGCAATGTTGATGTTCTGGGTATCAGGGTTGAAGTCCATACCCCATTTCCTTAGAAAGAGAATCCTACGGCCCAGGAACCAAGGACCTCTAGATAGGATTTTACAGAAGTCCTCCTTGTTGTTCAGTCTAATCATGAAAAAACCCCGGGTTAAGGCCGCCAACTCCATGTGACCAGAGGTTCTCCATTTGCCTAACGCCCATTTGCGAATGGTCTCCATATCTGGATGACCACCAATGAACTTACCAATGAGGGTAAATTTTTTGAATTCCATGAAGCTTGAGAGAATTTTCATCGGGATGTCCAACTCGTCCCTAGCCAAAAATAGCTCCTCGATGAAGATACCGCTTAGGGTTTCTAAAACCGCTGCCTGAGCAAACAACTTAGGGCTTCTGAAGTTGCTTAGGGTTTCTAAAGCCGCTGCATGAGCATACGACTTCCGATGTCCACCTCCCCATTTGTCTGGCGGATCCTTGCCATGGCTGACACCATCTTCCTTAGTGCCCCTGGACTCTGGTTGCTCTCCCTCCGCCATGTTGTGCCCATGGTTCGACCTGCTGGCGCTCCCGTGCTCTCCCGTAGAAGCCTTCCCACCCACCGTCATCCCGTATTCTATCTCTAAATTTAAATATTATAAACAAAAGAGTTTGAAAAATAAAAAGGTGCCAAAAATTGAAAATAAATTAAGCCGACCTTTCAAAATGAAATCAAAGGAAATGGAAAGCATATATATACATGGCATTATTAAACCTTGGAGTGGAATGAAAAATCAAAATTGAAAATCCATCATCGTGCATGCGAACGACAGGAAGAAAACATAGAGGAGAAGACAACAAAAATCGAGGTAGAGACAGACAAAGAGAAATATCATTGTGTGCACTTGAGGTTTTCTTTCGTTGGGATAGCCTAGCTGGCAGTGTGGCTTTGCATGGAGCGTTGTTGGGCAGGAGGTCACGGGGTCAAATCTGGTCGACGCCATTTTTTGTTGAGTTTTTCTGAACGAGGAAGACTTGGATAAATATCACTACGAGCACCTTTGGTTTTGACTGCTGAGGTAGCCCAACTGGTTGTTGGCTTTGCGTGGAGTGTTGTTGGGCAAGAGGGCCAAATCAGGTCAACGTCATTTTTGATGAGGTTTTATTGTTGATAAAAGCACAAGGACACGGATATATATCGGGTACCTCCCTTTTGGTCTTAGCTACCATGGTAGCATAGCTAGTCACAAAGTGCTTGGGAAAGTACTGCATTTCATGAGGTCAGGGGTTCGATTCTCAATTATGCAAAGGTATTAAATTTTTTATTAAATTTTATTTTGAAGGAAAAATAAAGGTCAAGGTGTTAGCATAAGAAATTGTGATTTTTGAAAATTAGAAAAGGGAGTTATAAGGTGTATGGTGGTCAAGTTTATTTGTATTTTTGCATGTTAGAAAAAGGAGAAATAAGGTGTAATTGTGATTAATATTATATTGTATTTGGCATATTATAAAAAGGGAGATATAAGGTATTATTCTTTTTAAGATTTATTATGCACATTTTTTGATAAGGGTTTTTAATGTGAATGATTTGATATCTATTCAAGAAAAAGAGATTTGCTAACCAATTTTGAAGTGGCAAAAGAAAAGAAAATTATTTTTGTCAAGACAGGCACATGCAAAAGAAGACTATCATCATTGAGGTAGATTTAGAGGTATGGTGATTTAATTCCTTTCTCAAGGGTGGTTTTGTTTGAGGAAAATATTTTTGATGTCATATGGTTGGAGGTATAAGGATTGATTTGATGTGCATTAGTCTTGATTGAAATTGGGAGTAAATGTGCAAAGATTATAGGTCAAATTTGTGAGTAAACTTGTGCATTGGTTTTGATTGATATTGGGAGTAAATATGCAAGGGTTATAGAACATATTTGAAAGCAAAAGTTGTGCATTGTTCATGATTAATTTTGGGAGTAGATCTAGAGGGCAGATTTGAGCATTGTGATTGGCTTTGAAGTGCATAAGGAAATAAGCAAATAGTCTTACACATATAGAAGGATTTTTAAAGCAAGTCAAAGTGTCACATAGTGCAAGGATAGTTTGAAAAATTCAATTGAAGAAGAACATATTGGGTAATTGTTATTGCATATCATTATCTATATGTTCATGAAGATAAAATAATACTAGGTAGAATATGTCTAAATTTCTAGAGTAGAGGAAAGCACATTGAGAAATTTATGAGCATTATTTGTATGCAAGATTTGAGAATTGATGAGCATTGTTTGTATGAGTGGATGAGCATGATTTTGGAGAATATTTGAGTAGGCCTTCTTAGCAGGCTTGTGAGCAAATTTGAGCAGATTTTGTGAGTAGAGTTGAGCAGGTTTTTGTGAGTAGATTTGAGCAGGTTTTGGAGCAGATTTGAGTAGGCCTTTTGAGAAGGCTTGTGAGCAGATTTGAGCAGAGTTGTGAGTAGGTTTGAGTAGTGTTTGTGAGCAATATTGAGTAGGTTTCATGAGAATATTTGAGCAGAGTTGTGAGTAGGCTTGGAGTAAATTTGAGCAGAGTTATGAGCATGCTTTGGAGTAGACTAGAGCAGAGGATATTGGTGTCTCCTATGGATAGAGGTCCATAAACCAGAGTAGAGGGGATTGATGTCTCCTATGGATAGAGTTCCATAAACCATAGTAGAGAGATTGGTGTCTCTTGTGGATAGAGGTCCATGAACCAGAGTAGAGGGGATTGGTGTCTCCTATGGATTGGGGTCCACAAACATTGTAATAGGGAATTGATTCCCATAAAATTTTTTGAAGAAATTTATAAGAAAAATTTCTTCGTGGATGTAGCCCACATTGGGTGAACCATGTTAAATTTGTGTCTCTTATGTGTGTGGTGATTTGTGCATTATTTCATTATTGCAATTGATAATATTGGATGATATTGATTTGGAAAGAAAAGTAAAAGTTTTATCTTATACTGTTCACCCCTCCCTCTCAGTATAAGCTTGTGTTCTTCAATTGGTATCAGAGTAGGTTCCTTCGTGAGAGCCTAACAGCTTGAAGGAAGATCTTATAGGAACACAAATGGCACATCAAGAAGGGTTTTCATCAAATAGAGCTCCATTGTTTTATGGGACTAACTATGCTTTCTAGAGTGTGAGGATGAAGACTTATTTGATGGCACATGGATATGATATATGGCAATCCATTGAGAATGGGTTCACACCACCTACAACTCCTCCTACAGATGCAAGTGGTAAGAAACCATATGAAAATAATGCCAAGGCAATGAATGCAATTTTAAGTGGGTTATGTGAATCAGAGTTTGTGAAATTCATGCAATGCACTTCAGCAAAATAAATATGGGACAAGTTATAGAGAACATATGAAGGAGATGACAAGGTTAAAATGGCAAAACTTCAAACCCATAGGAGGAAGTTTGAAGACTTGAAGATGAAATATGAGGAAGATATTGCTAGGTATCTACTTCATGTTGATGAGGTTGTCAACACCATTCATGGACTTGGAGAAAATATTGAAGACTCTAAGATTGTTCAAAAAATATTAAGGTCACTTCCTATGAGATTTGATGCAAAGGTTTCAGCAATAGAAGAGATGAAGGATCTCAACACCTTAAGTATGGATGAGCTACATGGGATTCTCACAACCTATGAGATGAGGATAGAAAAAGATCAAACATCCAAATGAGAGGCAACATTCAAAGCTTCAAAGAAGGCAAAGGATAAAGTACCAGAATCAAGTGATGAATCAAGTAGTGAAGAGGAGGCTAACTTTGTGAGAAGAAATAAGAAGGGTCCAAGAAAACACAAAAATATGTAGACTATGAAATGCTTTAGTTGTGGTAACATTGGTCACTATGCAGCTAATTGTCCACAAGCTAAAAATAGTAGCAGTGAAGAGGAAAAGGAATACAAGAAAAAGAAAGAAAGAAAATTTTATCATGAAAATAAAAATAGGCATGGTCAAGGCAAGCATGAGAAGAAGATCTTTCAAAGGCACAAGAAAAGTTTTTATGTTGAAGAAGCAAGCAGTGCTTCCAGTGACAATGATGAAAGTCTCTCCGATAGTGAAAAAGAAGAAATTCTATTTTTGGCCATAGAAGAGAAAGAAGATGCTCATGTTGTCAAAGACCAAGTAGAAGAGAAAGAAGATGCACCTATTGTCAAAGACCAAGAAAAAGAAAAAGAAGATGCCCTTGTTATTGAAGACCAAGAAGAAGAGAAAGTTTCAGAATATGAAGAGGAAGCCACAATTGATATGGAAGAGGAACTTGTTATTGATCTTGAAGAGTTGAAAAGGGAGAACTTAAGATTGAAGGCTCAAGTACAAGAGGATGAGAAAACAAAGGCAAAGCTTCTACAAGATCTCACTGACTTAAAAGTTAAGGTTGAAGAGGTAAGGAAAGTTGAAGAAGGTATGGCTGAACAATTAAAGGCAAAAGAGCTAGAATGTGAAAGACTAGAACATGAAGCTGACATTCTAAGGAAGGGACTTGAAAAATTTAATAATAAGATATATCAGTTTAGGAAAAGCTCAAAATATTTGGATGATATTATCAAAACACAGAGATCTCCATTTATGAAGACCGGACTTGGCTTTGAGGAAGGTCAAGAAGTACAAAAAGAGGAGTCAAGCTCAAAATAAATAGAAGCATCAAAGAAGGTATTTGAAGAAGAATCTAAGACCTGTACTGATGAGTTGAGAAGTGGAAACATCAATGAGGAAGAAAACAATGCACCATCAAGGAACAAGGACCAACACATAAAAAGCAAAGAAAGAATCATGCGACCATATCCTCCAAGGCAAGATGAATACTTCTTCCAAGGTTATTGCTTCTCATGTAATCATTTTGGTCACAAAGCTATACATTGTAGGGTTCATGGTAAGAATGATTATGACTTCACCAAGAGAAACTTCAATTCATTTGCACCTTTCAAGGACTACAACATCATGTGTTTCAATTGCAATAATTTTGGGCATAAAGCTAAATGGTGTAGAACAGAGTTTTTGGAACTTCCAAAGACAAGCAAGAAAAAGGATGCTCAAAATGTTCAAAAGGGTATGACTACAAAGGTGTGGAAAAAGAAAATTGAAAAATAAAAAGAGCATTGTAAGTTGGGAGTAGTTTTACTCCCATCTCAAAATTGATCACCTCAAGTAAAGGAGGTGGTGAGGGGGCTGTGCTAAGTGTCTTATTTTTAGCCCCAAGGAGCCCTTTGCCATTGATGTCAAAGGGGGAGAATTCAATGAGGGGGAGCAGCTTGTCAAGGGGAGCAGATTTGGAATCCAGTTGCAGTAGAAGAAATTTTTTGTAGGGTTGCCATCAATGACAAAGGGGGAGATTGTTGGAAATATTGAGTTGTCATTGATGTCAAAGGGTGCATGGTATTCAAGGCAGAAATATTCTTCAAGGGTGTGAAGTTTACAAGGTTGGACAATATATCAATTGTGTCAAGAATGGACTATTGTGAATAGCAAACAATGGATAATTATTCAAGGTAAGGTATATCTCAAAGCAAAGGTAAATATTTTTCAAGCAAAGGATTATAATATTTAAATATCATATTTAAATATTATAAAGAGAATATTATAAGAGGGACAAAGGTTTAAAATTTGCTTGGAAAAAAAGAAGGATAAAGGTTTAAAAATTTGCTTGGGACAAAAAGGTTTAAATATTATAAGAGGGACAAAGGTTTAAAAGTTGCTTGGACAAAAAGAAGGATAAAGGTTTAAAAAGTTGCTTGGGACAAAAAGGTTTAAATATCACAAGAGAGGGACAAAGTTTTAAAAAGATAAATATTTATAATATTTAAATTCTAAATTTAAATATTATAAACAAAAGAGTTTGAAAAATAAAAAGGTGCCAAAAATTGAAAATAAATTAAGCCGACCTTTCAAAATGAAATCGAAGGAAATGGAAAGCATATATATACATGGCATTATTAAACCTTGGAGTGAAATGAAAAATTGCAATTGAAAATCCATCATCATGCATGCGAACGGTAGGAAGAAAACGTAGAGGAGAAGACAACGAAAATCGAGGTAGAGATAGACAAAGAGAAATATCATTATGTGTGCCTGAGGTTTCATTCATTGGGATAGCCCAACTGGTAGTGTGGCTTTGCATGGAGCACTACTGGGTAGGAGGTCACGGGGTTGAATCTGGTCGACATCATTTTTTGTTGAGTTTTGTTGAACGAGGAAGACTTGGATAAATATCACTACGAGCACCTTTGGTTTTGACTGCTAAGGTAGCCCAACTGGTTGTTGGCTTTGCATGGAGTGCTCTGGGTAGGAGGTCACGGGGTCGAATCAGGTCGACACCATTTTTGATGAGGTTTTGTTGTTGATAAAAGCACAAGGACATGGATATATATAGGATGCCTCCCTTTTGGTCTTAGCTATCATGGCAGCATAGCTGGTCACAAAGTGCTTGGGAAAGCATTGCATTTCATGAGGTTAGGGGTTCGATTCTCAATTGTGCAAAGGTATTAATTTTTTTATTAAATTTGATTTTGAAGGAAAAATAAAGGTCAAGGTGTTAGCATAAGAAATTGTGATTTTTGTAAATTAGAAAAGGGAGTTATAAGGTGTATGGTGGTCAAGTTTATTTGTATTTTTGCATGTTAGAAAAAGGAGAAATAAGGTGTAATTGTGATTAATGTTATATTGTATTTGGCATATTATAAAAAGGGATATAAGTTTTTTTTATTTATTTTGAGAGTTTCAAAAGGAGATATAAGGTATTATTATTTTTAAGATTTATTATGCACATTTTTTGATAAGGGTTTTTAATGTGAATGATTTGATATCTATTCAAGAAAAAGAGATTTGCTAACCAATTTTGAAGTGGCAAAAGAAAAGAAAATTATTTTTGTCAAGACAGGCACATGCAAAAGAAGACTATCATCATTGAGGCAGATTTAGAGGTATGGTGATTTAATTCCTTTCTCAAGGGTGGTTTTGTTTGAGGAAAATATTTTTGATGTCATATGGTTGGAGGTATAAGGATTGATTTGATGTGCATTAGTGTTGATTGAAATTGGGAGTAAATGTGCAAAGGTTATAGGTCAAATTTGTGAGTAAACTTGTGCATTGGTTTTGATTGATATTGGGAGTAAATATGCAAGGGTTATAGAATAGATTTGAAAGCAAAATTTGTGCATTGTTCATGATTAATTTTGGGAGTAGATCTAGAGGGCAGATTTGAGCATTGTGATTGGCTTTGAAGTGCATAAGGAAATAAGAAAATAGTCTTACACATATAGAAGGATTATTTTAAAGCAAGTCAAAGTGTCACATAGTGCAAGGATAGTTTGAAAAGATTCAATTGAGAAGAAGAACATATTGGGTAATTGTTATTGCATATAATTCTCTATATGTTCATGAAGATAAAATAATATTAGGTAGAATATGTCTAAATTGCTAGAGTAGAGGAAAGCACATTGAGAAAGTTATGAGCATTGTTTGTATGCAAGATTTGAGAATTGATGAGCATTATTTGTATGAGTGGATGAGCATGATTTTGGAGTAGATTTGAGTAGGTCTTTTTAGCAAGCTTGTGAGCATATTTGAGCAGAGTTGTGAGTAGGTTTGAGCAGTGTTTGTGAGTAGGATTGAGCAGGTTTATGAGCATATTTGAGTAGAATTGTGAGCAGGCTTGGAGTAGATTTGAGCAGAGTTGTGAGTAGGCTTTGGAGTAGACCAGAGCAGAGGATATTGGTGTCTCCTATGGATAGAGGTCCATGAACCAGAGTAGAGGGGATTGGTGTCTCCTATGGATAGAGGTCCACGAACCAGAGCAGAGGGGATTGGTGTCTCCTATGGATAGAGGTCCACAAACCAGAGCAGAGGGGATTGGTGTCTCCTGTGGATTGGGGTCCACAAACATTGTAATAGGGAATTGATTCCCACAAAATTTGTTGAAGAAATTTATAAGAAAAATTTCTCCATGGATGTAGCCCACATTGGGTGAACCATGTTAAATTTGTGTCTCTTATGTGTGTGGTGATTTGTGCATTGTTTCATTATTGCAATTGATAATATTGGATGATATTGCTTTGGAAAGAAAAGTAAAAGTTTTATCTTATACTATTCACCCCCCCTCTTAGTATAAGCTTGTGTTCTTCACTTAAACCTGGCCCCATCATAGATAAGGTGAAATTTACTTTGATGCAACATTCATAAAACTCCATATTACATTTTACTTGTGACCATAATAATTTTCAATTTTGGTTTGGCATGCAACCACATATGCAAATTGACAATTCATTTGATACACCATCATTATCTTCCATGCCATGGGTCTAAAATGTGATAGAACACTAAAAAAAATATTAGGCATATTGAAGCACTTACAAACATTCACAATGGTATTAAATTGCATAGGATCAGATACTTAACAAAGAATTAGTACCTACATCACATAATATATGTCACTCAATCATGAATGATTCAAACTAGATTAAGGGTAAAGAACTTGTAACCAATGTTAACTACAATACCTACTATAAATGAATGCAAGTGTCAAAAATATGTTTCTTATACAATATTGTTCAAAGATATAAAAGCTATTCAGGCCCAGGAGCTTCACTAGAACAATCACATAAATAAAATTATAATACAAGTGGAACATCAATCATAAAAATAATAAAATAAAAGAATAAAATATTATATGATCCCAAATATATGATCCCATTTTCTCAAATACCTAAAACTAGTACCATGATCTAATAATATCCAAGACAACATCAAAACTAAATCATCCATAATTCATGAGGAGTGTTAATAGACTAGCTAGCATAGAATGTCCCTATAAAAGTTAATCTAATATCAGTACATGTCATCAACTGGGTTGACCCATATGTATGTAAACTTACCCTACTTCCAACCCTAATTTCAATAGATAACACCTTTCCAATTAGTCTTCTTTCTTCCTCTATTTATTTGCTTTCTGTTATTTATTCCAAGTTTACATTCATTTCCCGCATCATCTCTTGTGCAACTTGTTTGCCTAAGCCTCAAATCATGCAATTATCACAAGGTGATACTTCAACTTCTTCATTCCCCATGTATATGCCTAGCACAATGAATTATTTCTACATCATCCTTATTTATTTCCCTAGTGTAATTCCATGCCATATTTTATCATGAAACTTTGTTTATCTAGATTCTATTTAAAATATAGGGTTTTAATTTTATTGTGGAAAGCAAAAATTTAAAAATTAAAAATATATATTCATAGAAATTCAAGAAATTTTAAAAACCTAATCTTCAAATGAAAGTCAAAAAATTTGAACTTCCATTTAGTGACAACAAGAAATAGTTGCTCATCAGTTGTAGAATTTAGTTTCCTCTCAATAAAAACTATCTCTTATCTATAATATATATTGTTTAGGGTCTTCACTAGTCTCGACTAACTTCAACTATGTAAGCCATTTGGACTTGAACAACTATGGACTTGCCTTTGACTTAGGAAGTTGATGAGTCTGATCCACATCCTAGAACATAGAACAAAACCATCTAAGCATAGATGTATATAAAAAATAGTAGACATCCCTTATCATGACACCACTTTTAACCAATATCTAAATATCATGTCTAATCTTTATAATCCTATACAGATCTCCATAAAAATCAAGGAAAAATTTGGTTTTAGGATATTAGTTCTTTATTACTCAAATATATAATCTTAAACCATATGTAAAGGTTTTCTACCTCTTCATAACTTTATAACTAAGAATTTAGATGAAAAAAATACAACGTAAAAGAAAATTCCTTGTATCTAATTATTTCAAGACTAAGAAGTCTCCTAACCATACCAATAGTAAAATAAGTTGCAATGCAACAGAGGATTTCCTCAATTCAGTGCAAGAAAATTTCTTAGACTACAAAAATTTATTCTCTGAACTCAATAATAACCAAGCTAGATAGACTATTTGCAGCCAACTCTCTAAATTAGTTAGAATATAGCATGGAGAAATATTGGCATTCATATTTGCAGTTAGTCAGTCTTCTAGTGATCTCCTAATAAACTTGTGTAAAGAGAAGACATTACAAATACAAGGGATTTTCCCATGTTTTATTTATATATATACCCTAACAAGGCGGTTTTATTTTTTATTTTTTAAATGGTGGTTCAAAACTACCCTCTTAGGGTCTATTAAGGTGGGTTTTTACCATAGTAAAAAAACTGCCATCTTTTAGGTGCTAGTAAAAACTTTTTTGGTGAGAGTAGTTTTAAAATGCCCTCTTTGGTCTATTAGGGAGGTTTCTCACCACCGTAAAAAACTGTCATATTTTAAGCACCATTAAAAGCTTTTTTTGGTGAGGGCGGTTTAAAACCACCCTGTTATGGCCTATTAAGAGGATTTTTTATCACCATAAAAAACCATCGTATTTTAGCCGCCCTTGAAAGCCTTTTTGGTGTAGTGAGGAAAATTCCATCTTGAATAAGGTTGAATAGTTTATATTTGTATAGTAAATAGTGCTTTAACACCTCAATTTCCACTAATCATATTTACTTCTAAATTCTCATTAATATTATTTTTAAATATTTCTTCAAGTATAGGCATGATAAAATATATTGTATTTTATTATTTCTTCATCTATGAATGATTAATATTATCAATGTTGTTTGTCGAGATAAACTCAAGTAGTTAAGATAAATTATCTTCCAAAAAAACTCGAGTTCAAATCTCAAACATAAAAATCCAATGTATATATATATATTTTTGTGTGGAAAACATCCCAAAAGGGATGCCACTTTTGGGTAAGACCCAAGGAGGTAGGGGTACCCATTCCGCCAATAACACCCAAGAATCGGACCTGGCCTACCACCTTTGACATACTCAAGGAGAAAACAAACACACAAAACCAATTTAAAAATAAGTAAATAACAACAAAAATAATAAAATAAAATAAAAAACATGCTCCTTGAGTGTGTTAAAAAAAAGCACAACCAAACACACACAATAAGATAAAAGAAACCAGAACACAAACCACATAGAAAAACACAAGAACCACATAACAAAACACAAACAAGACAAAAACAACAGAACACTACAAAGTCATAACCCGAAAAAAAATATATGAAAAATAAACACAACCAAAATCTAAAAAATTAAAATTAAAAACAACCACCAACAGACAATAAACAAAAAAAAAACATAGAAAACACTCACACATAAAAACACGAATTAACACAAACAAAGAGAAACCCAAGAACAAGAACGAAAAAATACAAGAACAATGACAAAAAACATTAAAAAAAAAACACACAACAACAAAAACACATAAACAACACAAAGAACACAAAAACAAAACAAAACAAAAGAACCCACCCACCTTAAAAAAATAAACAAAAAAAAAAAAACAAAAATGAAAAAAGAAAAAAAAATTGAACATAACAATGACCTATCTAGACTAGAAGACTAATAAGGCAAGAATCAACAAAGGAAAAAAAATAAAGAATAGAATGAGCTAGGGAACTAAAAAAACTGAATGAACCAAAGAGAAGCAAAAAAAAAAAAAAAACAAGAAGAAACTAGGTACCTTCAGAACTGGAGCCATCCAAAGAAATGATAGAAAGAAAGAAGAGCTTCCCTAATTTGAGAAGCCCACCATATAGGAGGGTGGCCATAACAAGTAATATCACCTTTGTCCAAAGCCCAATTAGCTAAAGCATCATCACTCTTGTTTTAATCTCTGACCACATGATTGTAATCAACTTTCAAAAATCCCATCCGGATTAATTGAATCTTCTCAATAATTATTTTTATTCTCCAATCCACCTTATGATTCTTAGAAGGAGTCTTCAAGAGATTAATCATAAGTTGAGAGTCAGACTCAACTAACACCTTTTCCCATCCAACCTTAGTAGTCTCCTGAAGGCCTCTAAGGATACCATACCCCTCAGCAAGGTTATTGGAAAGAATACCCAAATTCTTAGCAAAAGTAAAAACCAGGGAGCCATCTGAAAGTCTACCAATTCCTCCACATTGGCTTTTCTAGGGTTCCCTTTAGAGGCTCCATCAGTATTGAATTTTCCAAAATCTTTAGGAGGAGGTTGCAAATTTCTATTCCTATCCATCTTACTAATACTCACTTTCCCTTTAAGTTGGTTTCCCTTAGAATATTTAATCTTCAATATTTGCATCACTTGATCCCATCTTTGGTGGGAGTTTTGGGGGTGATTAAGGAGTTGATGTACTGATTCAACCAAGTTGGATATGGTCTTTTGCAAAATATTGTGAATATCCTTCCTATATTGATTAAAAATTTGGTTGTTCCTTTCATTCCAAATATTCCAAAGAAGAATGGTAGAACCCATACAAACTAACTGCCTAATAAAATGATCAACACCCTCTTGATTAGTCCAATCCCTCCAAAGCTATTCAAAAGTAAAAAAATTGGACCACTATAAGCCAAGTAAAGTGGTCATTCTCCTCCATAGATCAGAGGCTAAAGTACACTCAATAAAAATATGGTTGAGAGTTTATACATTCTCTTCACACATTTTACATCTAAAAGGGCCATGAAAACCACGCTTCATAAGTTGCTCACCAGTAAGCACCCTACGATGAAATAAAACCCAATTAAATAACCTCACCTTAGGCCAGATATTTTGAGCCCACAATCGATAAAATATGTCAGAAGAATGGTTGGGATTATTATTGCATAAGGTCAAATAACCTTGAGCAACTGAATACTCACCCTTAGTAGTGTTTTTCCATCCAAAACAATATTTTTCATGGGACCAAGAGAGGGATCTCATATGAAGGATGCCTTGGATATCTTGTCTTTACCTTTATGGGATTTGAATAGGCCAGTCCTCAATAGGGATCCAATATCTACCAACCTTTGAATTACCAATATGGTACCGACAATAATTAGCCACCTTTATCCAATTAGCTCGGCGAAGCTCCTCCATCCAAGGCATCCAATTAGGAAACTGAGTTATCAAAGGCTTGTGCCCATCCCAAGAATCTATCCAAAAAATTTCCTATTGACCATTATGAATGATCCAAAATAATTTTTTCTTTATCAAATCCTCACCAGTCTTAAGAACTGCTAAAATGGGAGAACCTTTGGTAGGAAGTTCATAGTGAACAAGGTCTTCAGGACTTTTGTTCTCAGCATATTTAGCATGGAGATTATTGGCCCAAAGAGCATTGGGGTTATGCAACATCATCCAATATAATTTAGCAGCTAAAGCTTTGTTGTTATTAATACAAGACTAGAATCCTAACCCCCCTTCACTCTTAGGAAGACATAAAGTATCCCATTTCACCAAGGCCCATTTTCTTTTCTCCTTAGTACCACTCCAAAGGAAATAATGACTGATTTGATCCAATTATCGAAGAACAGCCTTTGGGATATTCAAAATGGAAGAAACATAAATAGGAATAGCTTGAAGGACTGAATTTACCAAGGTGATTTTATCCCCAGAAGAAAGCCACCTGTTGGTCCACTTTATAATTTTCTTCTTGAATTTGTCCAACAACCAATTCCAATCTTTATTTTTCTGCATTTGAATATTTATGGGAATACCTAAATAAGTGATTGGAAGGGAGGTTTTCTTATATATTAATTTATCCAAGACCATGGATTCCTATCTAGAAGAGCAATGAAAGAAAATAACTTTAGATTTTTCTCCATTGATCGACTGCCCAATAGCCTTAGAAAAACAACTAATGATTTGCTTAATATTAGAAGCTTCCTTAATTGTAGATTTACCTAAAAGAGTAGAGTCATCCACAAATTGAATATGAGAGATAGGTCTAGCTCCATGATCAATGGTAACTCCCTCAAGGGTTTTGTTTTTCCTCTTTTTGGTTATAGTCCTACCCAAGAATTCAACAAGAATGATGAATAAATAAGGGGATAGTGGGTCATCTTGTGACGCAGAGCCAAAAATTTCAATCTCTAAAATCCAAATTTTCATTCAATAACTTGGAAATAAATTTATAGCACTAGCCCGCAGGCTTAGTTTCTCTATTGCAATCTCTAGCTCTCCATCCCTCTCCTATTACAATGCCTGGGTTTTTATAGAGGCCCCGACCCTCTCAGTCTGAAAAAAAAATACAAAATAATAGCCGCAACATTCTGTCTCTACAGGTCTTCCGAAATGCACAGATCCTGGTGTAAACTGCCTCATGTTCAGCGATCTGCTTACATGCTCAGGAACCTTCAACTCTCTCTGGAATAAAAACATAGCCCGAAATAGGTCCAGAATGGCCCTCGTGCCTTCTCATCTGCAACTCTGTTTCATGGTCTTTTGACCCCATGGATCCTGGTGTAAACTGCCTCACGTTCGGCGGTCTGTTTACGCACCCAGGAACCTTGAGCTCTTATGGAAGAAAAACAGTGCAAGCAGGTCCATAATGGCCCTCTGCCTTCAAATCTACTACTCTACCTGTGGTCATTTTCCAACCCCTCTACATGCCCTTTGCCTGCCCTTTTATAACTTTCTGGCATGACTCTTCGTCTTCCATCTGGTGGTCCCATCATTTAATTTCCCATGTCTCTTCGCCTTCTCCTACCCTTCTGAGTCATCATTACACAAAATTGCAGAGTGCTCTGTAGCCGCCTGCACCTCGACCTTCTAAGTCATCATTACACAAAATGGCAGAGTGCTCTGTAGCTGCCTGTCAACCAATGATGACCTTACTCTAGAATGACCCCTGTAATCATCGTCTCACCTCTGTTCACTGTCATATTCTTATTCTAGCTGCACTGTAATGGCCCCTCTAACCGTCGTCTGACTTTCGTTAGCTGTCACACTGTCACTCTGTAATGGCTCCCTAAAAATGCAGCATGTCACGATATCATGACACTTCTGCCTTCTTACTCTCTCCCTTCTCTTCTAGTCGTAAAAATGCGATAGGTCATGATATCATGACACTTTTCTCTCTTCCTCTTTCTCTGCTCTTCTAATCACGAAAATGCAACATGTCACGATATCGCGACACTTTTTCTCCCTGGCTCCTTCTCTTCCCTTTTCATCGCGAAAATGCGACATGTCACGAAATCGTGACACTTTTCTCACTTGCTCCTCCTCTCATCCTTTGGTCACGATAATGCGACATGTCACGATATCGTGCACTTTTCTTCCTTAAATTCTCTTTCCTCTTTGGGTTGTGAAAATGCGACATGTCGCGATATCACGACATTTTTCTCCCTTGTGCTTCCTCTTGTCTTCTGGTCGCGAAAATGCGACATGTCGCGATATCGTGACATTTTTCTCCCTTGCGCTTCCTCTTGTCTCCTAGTCACGAAAATGTGACATGTCGCGATATCGCGACATTTTTCTCCCTTGCGCTTCCTCTTGTCTTCTGGTCGCGAAAATGTGACATGTCGCGATATCGCGACAATTTTCTCCCTTGCGCTTCCTCTTGTCTTTTGGTCACGAAAATGCGACATGTCGTGATATCACGACATTTTCCTCTCTTGCTCCTTTTCTCGCCTTCTGTACACAAAAATGCGACATGTCGCAATATCGCGACACTTTTCTCCTCTGGATCCTTCTCTCGCCTTCTGGTCATGAAAATGCAACATGTCACGATATAGTGACACTTTTCTCCTCTGGATCCTTCTCTCGCCTTCTAGTCACAAAAATGCAACATGTCACGATATCGCAACACTTTTCTCCTCTGGCTCCTTCTCTTGCCTTCTGGTCACAAAAATGCGACATGTCACGATATCGCGACACTTTTCTTCTTGGCCAACATGTCACGATATCATGGTAGTTTCTCTTCTTTTGCTTTTCGTTGGATACCCTTGCATCAGACAACTGGGGTGGATTGAGAAGTGACCTTCACTTCTGTACCGTTCTGTCACATTATTTGGTGCTAGTACTATAGGTACTGTATAGGGACTCAAACTCTCTCTAATCAACCCCTTCCACAGCTCCTGGTGTAAACTGCCTCACGTTCGACGATCTGTCTACACACGCAGGAACTCCCGCTCTGATACCACTTGACGTAGAGCAAAAAATTGCAATCTATAAAATCCAAATTTTCATTCAATAACTTGGAAATAAATTTACAGCACTAGCCTACAGGCTTAGTTTCTCTATTGCAATCTCTAGCTCTCCATCTCTCTCCTATTACAATGCCTGGGTTTTTATAGAAGCCCCGACCCTCTGAGTCTAAAAAAAAATTATAGAATAATAGCCACAACCTTCTGTCTCCGCAGGTCTTCCGACACGCACAGATCTTGGTGTAAACTGCCTCACGTTCGGTGATCTACTTACACAATCAGGAACCTTCAACTCTCTCTAGAAGAAAAACACAGCCCAAAATAGGTCTAGAATGGCCCTCGTGCCTTCTCGTCTGCAACTTTGTTTCATAGTTTTCCGACCCCACGGATCCTGGTGTAAACTGCCTCACATTCGACGGTCTATTTATGCACCCAGGAACCTTGAGCTCTTCTAGAAGAAAAACAACGCAAGCAGGTCTAGAATGGCCCTCTGCCTTTGAATCTACTACTCTGCCTGCGACCGTTTACCACCCCCTCTACATGTCCTTTGCCTACCCTTTTATAACTTTCTGGCATGACTCTTCGTCTTCCATATGGTGGTCCCCTCATTTCATTTCTAGTGTCTCTTTGCCTTTGCCTGCCCCTCTGAGTCATCATTACACAAAATTGCAGAGTGCTCTGTAGCTGCCTGCACCTCGACCTTCTGAGTCATAATTACACAAAATGGCGGAGTTCTCTATAGCCACCTATCAACCAATGATGACCTTACTCTGTAACAACCCCTGTAATCATCGTCTGACCTCTGTTCACTGTCATATTCTTATTCCAGCTGCACTATAACAGCCCCTGTAACCATCATCTGACTTTTGTTAGCTGTCACACTGTCACTCTGTAACGGCTCCCTAAAAATGTAGCATGTTGCGATATCGCGACACTTATCCCTTATTACTCTCTCCCTTCTCTTCTAGTCACGAAAATGCGATAGGTCACGATATCGCGACACTTCTCCCTTCTTACTCTCTCCCTTCTCTTCTAGTCATGAAAATGCGATAGGTTGCGATATCGCGACACTTTTCTCTCTTCCTCTTTCTCTGCTCTTCTAATCGCGAAAATGCAACATGTCGCGATATCGCGACACTTTTTCTCCCTGGATCCTTCTCTTCCCTTTTCGTCGTGAAAATGCGACATGTCGCGATATCGTGACACTTATCTCTCTGGCTCCTTCTATTGCCTTTTCGTTGCGAAAATGCGACATGTCGTGAAATCGCAACACTTTTCTCACTTGCTCCTCCTCTCGTCCTTTGGTCCCGATAATGCGACATGTCACGATATCGTGACACTTTTCTTCCTTGCTTTCTCTTTCCTCTTTGGGTCATGAAAATGTGACATGTGATATCGTGACATTTTTATCCCTTGCGCTTCCTCTTGTCTTCGGTCGTGAAAATGTGACATGTTGCGATATCGCGACATTTTTCTCCCTTGCGCTTCCTCTTGTCTCCTAGTCACGAAAATGTGACATGTCGTGATATCGCGACAATTCACATTTTCATGACCAGAAGACAAGAGGAAGCACAAGGGAGAAAAATGTCACGATATCGTGACATGTCACATTTTCGCGACCCAAAGAGGAAAGAGAAAGCAAGGAAGAAAAGTGTCGTGATATTGCGACATGTCGCATTATCACGACCAAAGGACGATAGGAGGAGCAAGTGAGAAAAGTGTCATGATTTCGCGACATGTCGCATTTTCGTGACAAAAAGGTAAGAGAAGGAGCCAGAGAGAGAAGTGTCACGATATCGCGACATGTCGCATTTTTGCAACGAAAAGGGAAGAGAAGGAGCCAGGGAGAAAAAGTGTCGCGATATCGTGACATGTCGCATTTTCGTGACTAGAAGAGAAGAGAAAGAGGAAGAGAGAAAAGTGTCACGATATCACGACATGTCGCATTTTTGCGACTAGAAGAGAAGGGAGAGAGTAAGAAGGAAGAAGTGTCGTGATATCGTGACATGCTACATTTTCAAAGGCCGTTACAGAGTGACAGTGTGATAGCTAAAGGAAGTTAGACAGTGGTTACAAGGGCCATTACATTGTAGCTGGAATAAGAATATGACAGTGAACGGAGGTTAGACGACGATTACAGGGGCCATTACAAAGTAAGGTCATCATTGGTTGACAGGTGGCTACAGAGCACTCTACCATTTTGTGTAATGATGACTCAAAGGGGCAGGCGAAGGTGAAGAGACACAGGAAATGAAACGAGGGGACCACCAGATGGAAGACGGAGAGTCACGCCATAAAGTTATAAAAGGGAAAATAAATGGCATGCAGAGGGGTTGGAAAACGGCCATAGGCAGAGTAGCATATTCGAAGGTAGAGGGCCATTCTGGACCTGCTTGCACTGTTTTTCTTCCAGAAGAGCTCAAGGTTCCTGGGTGCATAAATAGACCACCAAACGTGAGGCAGTTTACACCAGGATCTGTGGGGTCAGAAAACCACAAAACAGAGTTGCAGACGAGAAGGCACAAGGGACATTCTGTACCTATTTTGGGCTATGTTTTTCTTCCAGAGAGAGTTGAAGGTTCCTGAGCGTGTAAGCAGATCGTCAAACGTGAGGCAGTTTACACCAGGATCTGTGCGTGTCGAAAGACCTGCAGAGACAGAAGACTGCGGCTATTATTCTGTAATTTTTTTTTAGACTCAGAGGGTCAGGGCCTCTATAAAAACCCAGGCATTGTAATAGGAGAGGGATGGAGAGCTATATATTGCAATTTTTGGCTCTGCATCAACATGTCACGATATTGCGACAATTTTCTCCCTTGCGCTTCCTCTTGTCTTCTGGTCGCAAAAATGTGACATGTCGCGATATCGCGACATTTTCCTCTCTTCCTCCTTTTATCGCCTTCTGGTCATGAAAATGCGACATGTCGTGATATTGTGACACTTTTCTCCTCTAGCTCCTTCTCTCTCCTTCTGGTCGTAAAAATGCGACATGTCGCGATATCGCGACACTTTTCTCCTCTGGCTCCTTCTCTCACCTTCTGGTCGTGAAAATGTGACATGTCACGATATCGTGACACTTTTCTCCTCTGGCTCCTTCTATCACCTTCTGGTCATGAAAATGCAACATGTCGCGATATTGTGACACTTTTCTTCTTGGCCAACATGTCGCGATATCGCGACAGTTTCTCTTCTTTTGCTTTCCATTGGATGCCCCTGCATCACCTTGCCTAATACCTCTGAAAACTGGGAATGACTAAGAAGGCCTACCATTGATAAGAACTAAGTAATAAATTGAAGAGATACATCCCATAATCCAATCCATCCAATCCTTAGAGAAACCAAATTGCCTCAAAACTTTGATAAGGAAGTGCCAATCCACTCTGTCATAAGCTTTGGATAAGTCTAATCGAATGAACATGGAAGGGGATTTTTGCATATCCATGGAATGAATGGTTTCCTAAGCAATAACTATCTCATATACTATTTGAAGTCCTTCCACATAACCCCTTTGCTCTGGGGAAATAATATTATGCAAAAGAGGCTTCAACCTTTATGCCATGATTTTAGTAATGATTTTGAGAAGAACATTACATAAAGCAATAGGTCTAAAAGTTGAGATATGATCAACCTCTTGAGATTTTGGAACAAGAGTAATATAAGTTTTATTGATAACCTTCAAAATTTATTTGGCTTTCATGGCTTCTTCCACCACCTCTAATAAATCAACATGAAGGATATCCCAGAACTCTTGGTAGAACTCAATGGGAAAACCATCAGGACCTGGGGTTTTCTCTTTTTGCATATTAAAAACTACTTGTTGAACCTCATTTATAGTAACAAAAGTAGTCAAAATAGAGTTCTCCTCAGAAGTGATAAGAGAAGGGATTGCTTGAAGAAAATTTTGTTGTGAAGTTGAATCAAGAGGAGTAGCAGCAAAAATATTGGAAAAGTAGTCAACAAAAATAGAGTTCATGCCATCCCAAGTATAAACAACATCTCCAGAATCTGATTTTAAGGAAGAAATAAAGTTGTGAGATCTTTGATCTAGAAGAGATTTGTGGAAGAAATTTGTGTTTCGATCTCCTTCTTTGAGCCATTGAATTCTTGATTTTTGCTTCCATAATATTTCTTCTCTTTTTTCCCATTCCTCTAACTGAGTATTGAGTTTAATTTCATCTGCACTTCTCTTCTCTGTGAGGCCATCTAAATGAATTTTCTTATTCAAATATTCAATATGAGCAATAACTTCATGTTTTTTTATGAACATCCCCAAAGTCTTTCCAGGTCCAAGTCTTGATTTTGGATTTAATGTATTGTAGTCTTTTGGAAAAATAGAACATCTTAGTCCCATGCCTAGGTTTACCTTCCTTCCACCATTGTTGCACACGAGGTCTGAAGGAAATTTCTCTAAGCCACATTAATTGAAAATGAAAAGGAGAGAAGATCACATTGGTTTTCCACATTTCCACCATGACTAGCCAATGATCTGAACCAGCATTATTAAGAGTCTTCACTTGAGGAATGTGACCATGGATTAAGAAACTTTCAGAGAGCAAAAACCTATCCAATATCTCCATTATACAAGCTAAGCCTTGCCTTTTGTTAGACCAAGTCATAAGGCCATTATCTAGTTGGATATCCACAAGATGGAGGTTTGCAATATATTCGCTCACGAGGTCAGTGCTTTTGTCCAAATTTCTATTTCTCCCTATTTTCTCATCCAGAGAGAGGATGGTATTGAAATATCCTCCGATAAAGATCCAAGCTTCAGGAAAATGAGAAATAATATGAGTAATATCCTTCCACTGTCTTCTTTTTTCCTCCAAAGAAGTCGGAGCATAAATAGTAATGCAGAGCATAATCTGGTTGGAATGTCTACTTTGAATAGCTATAGCCAACAAACCCCAACTGCCAACCATATGGTGAATAAATACCTCTTTTGGGTCCCAAAGACAAGCAGTGCCACCAAAAGTCCCTTGGGAACTGAGGGAAACCACTTTTCCAGCTGACCAAATTTTACTGGCAATTGAGTCCATATCCTCCATTGACATCTTTGTTTGAAGGAAAACAAGATGTGGATGATTTATCTGAATCATTCTTATAATTTCATTTTGTTTTGAAAGACTCTCTTTGAGTCCTCTAATATTCCAAGTGATGATCTTCATTAATACCAGGGCTAAAAATTTGGGAAGGGAATTAATCTTACCTTCCTCTACAAGATTTTCACCTTCTTTTACCATATGATATTGATTGGTCTTGCGACCTATTTTTTTATTAGAATCCATCTTCAATTTTTTTTCCTATTTCTTGACTTATTCCAATTGAATCCGAGATGGCTTCTAACCTTGAAGAATGCTCGTACACAGCCAAAATTTTACTAGATGGTTCAATGGAGTCTATATTGGAACCTGCATTATTTGAAGTTTTGACATTTGAAAGATTGTTTTTCTTATGTAAATTTTCTCCCCTTTTTTTTGTTGAAAATCTTTGATTTGTTGAAATCCAATGTATGTAAATGGCAAATGCTTAACCCTAAATACCAAAATTGTCATGAAGTCATTATAAACTAAAATCCATAACAATCACTTGAAATATTTTTTAAATGTAAATTATATATATGGATAACTAAAAAAACTATATTAAAGCCCATCTCCACTAATATTTTTGAAATATGACTTGAAGAATTGTCCATCATGGAGGAGGGTATAATTAAAATTTTTTAAAGCATGGCCCCTTTGAAAAAAAATGTTAACAATTTTTTTTTCTTAAGTGAAGTGGGAGGCTAATAAAAATTCCCTTCTCTTATGGTTTTTAATATATATATATATATATATATTTAATATTTGGTTAGTGTGAGAAACCCCTACGATCGATGCTCAATCGTTGGGCATTCCCATTCCACCATGACCTCTCATAAAGGGGATATTTGAGCTTATCAATAGGGAATTTAACACACAACCACACACACATCGCAATTTGAACCTTGGACCTCCCGAAGAAGAGCCACAACCTAAACCATTGTGTTGTTCCCCTAGGACAATAACTTTTAAATTTAATTGATTATCTTCTTCTTGTATTCCATATAATTATGAATCACACTATGATGAATGATATTTGAATTCATATTATGCATTTACATCTCTTCATTTTCCTTTCATGATGTATTTTAAACATTATTAGTCTTTTTTTGGGGCTAGTTTAAATGTGCAAGTATAATTAGTCATTCCATTGGTCAAAAGAGTTAATTAAAGTGAAGATTTTATTTTGAAAATAGGAATTTTTACAAGCATTTATGGATTTGGTATCTCACAGGAACCCCTAATATGATGTCTACTAAGATAAATTAAATCTTTTGTTTACTATTGTATTTATTATATCCATTTTCATTTGGAAAAATGCAATAAATAGTGTTGTTACTAATATTAATAATTATAGGTAGATTATTACATCCCTAACCTACTTGCTATAATTTTTAGAATGTTCTACATCCTTTAAAGGAAATACAAATGTTGTTAATCGCTAGTTTTTCATTAGAATGTTATAATCTAGGTATGGAGTAAAGTAGTGTTGCACAATTGTTGTACATAATAAATTTGAGTCATCAACCTCTAGTAGTTCTACTTATTCTTAAAGAATCTCAGTAATAGATTATGTCTGATGGGATTTGAAAGCACGAGATTCCGGAAACAAAAAGGATAAACTAAAATGCGATGTAAACGAAACTAAAGATAACGCTTAAAGCCTATGTATTGAAAAATGCATGAAAAGGAAAGAACATGAATGAATGAACACAAGATATAAAAGCAATATAAAATACGGCCCTTTTTATTGATATGCTTTCAAATTTGTGTTACAATGCGTCTCCTTCCTTTTTAGGGGATAGGAGCGTTAAATATTGATCTTTTACAACTTGTTTCAGAATTCCTTCTTCCGCGTGCCCACATATAAGATGGGCGAACCAAAACGTTGCCGCCGCTTGTGTTGATAAAACTAGACTCCTCGCTGCTCCTCTAATGTTGAAGACCTGCGTTCAAAGAAACAAACAAAGAGTCAGTAGCACCTGTGTATGAAAATGAAACTCGTGAATCTGAAAGGTTACTGTTAATGAATGCAAAAGATAAATATAACGATGATTAAAATGAATCCAAATAAACTAAAAATTTGACAGAAGCATAAACATGTAACTAGAAAAATACTGCAAAAGAAACAGTCACCAAATTCGATACAGATCCGTATTCGTTTCGGGGTGGGACGAATAAACCTGCAACAAACTGGTATTCGTTCCGGGGTGAAACGAGTAAACCTGCAATAAGGTAGGGGGTGCCCGAAGGCAAACCGCCCATCGGTTGAGACCTTGTTTCGACACCAATCCACTTGGGATGAGTCTGAAACCTGTTGTGATGTATTGTCGACAAATTGGTGGTATTTTGTGGCCAAAAATCGGGTTTTGGGTCTTGATTCGTGCTTCCAATAGTCACCCAATAACCTCCCTTTCGAATGAGAGATTATGGATGTAAAAGCACAAATCACAAGTAAGTAAAATGGCAGCACTTCGTTGCTCAAAATGCTCCTTCTCTGTCTCCTTTTGGGTGAGGAAACTCACCATTTTATAGACCCAAGGGGTCTCTTGAATTAACATGCAGAAGTGTTACTTAGCATGAATGCTTTTTGTGAAGAGAAGACTTCTTCTTGATCAAGGGCTTCTTAACTGCCTCTGTGCATGTCTTTGTAACTAGCATTGTAACTGCCTCTGCATGCCTCTACATGCTCAGAAAAACTCACTCGAACTCCCATGCAATGAAGGGATAGTTAAGTGGCAGATCTGAGTTGTCATGTGCCGAGGTTTGACTTTTTGCTGGTCAAACCTGGTATTCGTCCCACCCAGGAGCGAGCGCGAACTACAAGTCCGTATTCGTCCCTGGGTGAGACGAATAAGGGGCAAAGTGCCTGAAAGGTGCCAAAATGGTGTCTGACCTTCCAAAACTGCTGTGAGAGTGGTTAGGACCACTGTTTAACCTCTGTGGGCTGCCCTGGGGGCTTGTGTGTGTCAATGCGATCAGTGTTTGCGGTCACTTAATCGGATTGGTGCTGTTTTGGTGTCTACAGATGCCCCTTTTTGGGATGCGCTGTGCGTGGCGCAACGCTGAGCAAAAATAGATAACCAAAGCACTAATGATTAATGCTTCTCAGTAACTTAACCAACTTGTGATGCCCCAAGTATGGAAAGGGCATGCATTCTTGAATCCTTGCTTCGGACGAGCTAAGGAAATTGATATCAAGTGTTAACCTATTTTGGTGAGGTGTGACTTGAGCTTGGACATTGATCAGTCATGAATAGGCAAAGGGCGCAACCTTTTGTCTGTGGGAACCTTGAGTTCATGATTCACGAATGTCAAGCGCTTGATCAGTTTGTGATTATTGCTTGTTTGCTGCCCCAAGCAGGAGCGTGATTGTCTTTGTCAATGATTCTTTGAATGCATGCCATTGCCTTGATTGGGTGTGTGTTTGCTGATTGGTAACTAAGTGTGACTACCCCCTCAAGCGACGAATCGATGAGGGAATGACCAACATGAGAAAAGCGACGAGTCGCTTGACCCAAGATGACTTAAGTGAGGGTGCCTTCAGATGTTTTCCGTTGAATGCTTGAGCAGTTTCCCGATTTTTGAACCTATTTTTGGTGGGTGTTAACCCATTTTGCGACGCCATATGGGGTAAAATTGATGAAAATCTGATCTCCCGTGGAGCGGTCCGGCCATGGTAGCCTTCTTAGGGAGAAAGATAGTGACAATGTAAACCCCGACATCTATTTTTTTTATGCCAAGAATGTCAGGTGCAAAAGCACTCTGGTCTGGCAATTTTTAGTGTTTTGTTGTGTGGCATTTTTCATTCTTTTTTGTTTTTGTTTTTGTTTTTTTTTTTGTGAATTTGGTATTCGTTCCGGGGTGGGACGAACTCCATGTTGGTACTCGTCCTGGGGTGGGACGAGCGCTCTTTCCAGGAAAAAGCGCTCGTCCCAGGCAGGAACGAATACCAGCGAATAAAAACTATAAAAGTGTGAAAATGACGGGTTGGGTTCATTTGTGCTGTTCATCGCTGGCGAGTTGGAGCTCTGAGGAGGAGGAGGGAGATTTTCTGAAGCGAAGCGCTGTCGAGTTTTCTAGCCACCATGAGTGCACATACCGGGTCATCGAGCGGCGGAGCCGAAGCGAGACCAGTAAGTGCACTATCTCCTCTAGTTGATTTTTAACAGTTGTTTTTAAAATCGTAATTTGTTTTTTATTATGTTTTTCTCTTTTGTTTAAGAAACGAAACCCTAATTAATTAATTAAAAAGGTGAATGAATGGATTTAAAGACCATGAAACAAACTAAAATAAACCAATTTAAACCTAGATGGAAAACCTTAGGATAAACCAAAGTGAAACTTAGAGTAACACCTTAGGGTAAACCATGGTTAAAAAAATTGTTTTTGTGTAATTTTGGCGATGGTTAAACTTAGGTCGAAACCGTAGGTAAACCATGTCAGTTTTTTTTGTGTTTATATTAACCTTTTTGAATGGTTAAACTTAGGTCAAAACCATAGGTAAACCATTCATTTTTGTTTTTATAAATGAAAACCTAGGTTAAATTTAATGATTTTTTTTTGTTTGAATGGTTAAACTTAGGTCGAAACCGTAGGTAAACCATGTCAATTTTTTGTTGTTTTTATGAAATTAAAAATGAAAACCTAGGTTAAAAATTGATGAATTTTTTTTTTTGAATGGTTAAACTTAGGTCGAAACCGTAGGTAAACCATGTCAATTTTTTTGTTGTTTTTATGAAATAAAATGAAAACCTAGGTTAAAATTAATGAATTTTTTTTGTTTGAATGGTTAAACTTAGGTCAAAACCATAAGTAAACCAAGTCATTTTTTGTTGTTTTTAAGATTAAAATGAAAACCTAGGTTAAAAATTGATGAATTTTTGTTTGAATGGTTAAACTTAGGTCAAAACCGTAGGTAAACCATGTCAATTTTTTTGTTTTTAAGGTAAAAATGAAACCTATTATTATTTTGTTTTTGTCAGTTAATACTAGAATTAAAAACCCTAGATAACTGTTTTTTTTTTTTTGGGATTGTAATGGATATACATGTGAATGAATGGTGTTATTGTACAGTTATGCATTTTTGTACATGTGATGTTGTTTTGGTTCATGTTTTTGATGTGTTTATTTTCTGTGATGTGCAGGTGGTGAAGAGTCGCTATCGGGTACCGACTGTTTTTTATGGTGCCCGAGAGGCGCTGACTGTGGAGGACTGGGAGTGGCTTGATGCCTTAGGGCTCAAGCATGTGACTCGATTGGAGCCAGTTGTTGGGGATCGGGCGTACTTGACAGCTTTGATCAGTCTATGGGATGTTCGGACGAACACCTTCCATCTCCCGACAGGGGAGATGACAATCACCTTAGAGGATGTCTATCGGATTCTTCGGATTTCGATAGATGGGGTCCCCATCCGGACGATGCCACGGGGCCAGAGGACGGCCGTATTGACCCGATGTTTTGGACATGGGGAGGACTTGGGTGTGGAGAGCCCGGTGGAGAGGGCTGAGGATGATTGTCAGATGGGTGGGATCTTAGTGCGGTGGTGGTACGAGAGGAGGGTGTTGGGAGTGAGGCATACACTACTCATGAGCCTCATTTCCAACATGCTGTTGCCAGACTCCTTGGGGGCGAGGTTCCCATGGAACCTACTGGAGGTGGTGTTGCAGTTAGTGGATTGTCCTATGATAGAGCCGGTGATCATGAGGTGGGGCCAGACGCTCTTGGCTCAGCTATACGATGAGTTATATGAGGTCCGCTGTCGAAGGCGGAAGGGGATTGGGTGTAGCTTTCTGCTGCAGAGCTGGGCCTGGCAGCATATAGCGGTGGATCGACCACTGGGGCTACCTTGGACTACACGGGCCGACATGGTAGATAGAGACATTGGATATGTGGCTTTGTGGTACCGATCAGAGGAGCGGGGACATAGTCGATGGTTTGCGGGTGACGTGGGCCATTACACAGATACTTTGGCATGACTGACTCTAGGAGATGTGGTGTGGAGGCCATATCGAGATTGTCCCGTATGGCCTGAGGCTGATGAGTGGCTTCGACGGGTCCGAAGGGGGAGGTGGCTTATTGGATGGCACGAGATGGAGCAGGAGTACTTCCATTACCTCCGGGTTACACGACAGTTTGGGGTACGCCAGGGGTTTCCTGGGGAGCCCTTAGTCTATCGACGTCGGAGTGATGAGAGGACTCTAGCTGCATCGATCCTCGAGCCGCTAGGGGAGGAGGCGGATGCAGTACTGGACACCCCGGACATGGATGATGTCGGGGTTATCGTTGAGTACCAAGAGTGGTGGACACTTCGACGATGGCGAGGTGAGGGGCCATTGGGAGGTGATGAGGCAGCGGTAGGCAGAGAGGGTGCAGAGGCACCAGGAGAGGGTTGGGGAGCTCCCACTGTAGATGTGGAGATGGTGGAGGTTGCAGATGTGGGAGAGGACTTTGATGGTGGGGAGCAGCCAGAGATGCAGGATGCTCCAGAGCAGGCTGGTGCTCTAGAGAGGCCGACGTAGCCGGCCATTCCAGGGGATACAGATGCGGGGTTGCACATGGAGGTGGCATGGTTGACAGAGTTATTACGGAGGTGAGATGGGGAGCTTGGGGAGATGGTGTGGGAGAGGGATCTCCTACGGATGAGCCTTGCAACCTATCGATAGTGGGAGAGGGACTGGTTGCGGTAGTGGTACGAGCTGGAGGATGAGGTTATCCGCCTCGATGGGCAGGTGCCTGCGTTCTCGGGAGGTGGAGCATCGTGATGCTCGAGAGGGAGTGACACGGAGTAGTCGACATCCTCTCGACGTAGGCGACTAGATGAGGGGGGCTCTAGTAGGGCAGGATGCGGGGGTGAGCGAGTAGCCAGCATGAGGGATCGCATAGGGCCCCAACTACGGGGGGTAGTTCCCGATGCATCGATCCTACGTGATCATGGTGGCCGAGGCCCTAGGCATGGGGGTTTTTGAGGTTTTGTGGTATGATTGCGGGGTCAGAGGACCAGTTTTGTAGCCTACGGGCATCTTTGTTTTTGATATATATACAGATGACATTCTTTTTGTGGATACACTTGTCATGTTTTGCTTTTATGTACAATGATGTTGATGTATGCATGCTAATGTACATTTATGGATGCACATGTGATGATGAATGTAGGTGTTATGATGAATGCACATGTCGCTAGTCTAATATGATATGTATATGGAATGGATGAAATGACTTGTTGATTTTTAGCGGTGGCACCATAGACTATTTTAAACTTATGGCTTTGTGTAGTATGCAATGGATGTATGAACTGACTTGACAATTTGAGTTTGCTCTCTTCTTGTTTTGTTTTTTTTTTTTTGAAATGAAGGTTGTATGATGGTGATGTGAGAATGGAATATATATAACAGTTGGTTTAGAATGTAGTTAAGTTTTTCGGAGATTCAAATGGTTTAACTAACTAGCCAAGACTGTATTGTTATCTTGCAAGACTTTTGTATAAGGTATGAATCAGACTTGTTTTTGACCAAGTTATTTCACATCCCTGTGTGTGCAATTGAGTTCGTTTATGTGGTATTTGTCAGGATACCACCAGTGCCAGATAGGCTATCAACCAAACCTGTACTGAGGATCACCTAATTAGCGCCACTAACTCCTTTGTTGTATTTAGTCAGATTAATCTGTGTTGCTATCTGGGATACCATAAGCTAGCTCATCCACATGCAAACATTGATCTGCACACAAGTGAATGTGACAGATATATCGTCATGCGGGAGGTTTGCCGCCAGTGACCGATAGGCTATCCACCAAACCGGTACTGAGGTTCACCTCATGACCTTTTTGAATGTTGAGAGTTCCAGGGATTCAAGTTCGACTCCCTTCTTTTCTTCATTTGTATTGGGATACTTGCTCTTTGTATAGTGATAAAAATCACTGTTTATTTTATTTTTATTTTTTTTTTTTTTGAGCAAGGGATTTGAATTTTGGAGTGATGAGAATCACTATTGCTTGTGCTTTTTGATGTATGCACTTTGTGGGATTTGATGTCAACTTTTGAAGTGTTGAATTTTTGCAAATTTTTGGGATATTGACTTGTGCAAATTTGTGTGATGTTTTGCAACTCTTTTGAGAACTTGGGATTCTTGGGGAATTGGGTAGGGAAGATTCTTGTCCTTTTGCCAACTCTCAGCATTCTTGGGATCATTCGCACAGGGGGATGAGCGAGATAACCTTTTCACTATGTGGTATCCTGAATTGCTTTACAGGTTTCATCTTTCGTTTACACAACTTGGGAATTGTTTTATGTGTTTTTAGCTTGTGATGGGATGCTACATAACAAGATTTTGTCCAAGTATAACTCTACCTTTGTAAAATCTGTTTGACTTTGTACAGTGGTGGCTAGACAGCTAAAGACAACTGAATGACCAAAACTCTAGATACATTAGATGACAACTGACGCATGATATGGTGAAATGGTGGATGATATATGTTTTGTTGTTGTATTGCATGCAAAATGGAAGATGTGCATAATGGTGGATTTTGCCAAAGAAGGACAGTCTATGGTGCCTTTGAGCTGTATGACCAAAAAATATGCAATGTATGAATGTGATGCCTAATGCAACTATTTTTTTGTATTTTTTGATTGATGATTTGGGATGTTGGAAGTATGCATAAAAGTGAAATGCAGATTTTTTTTTTGTAATTTTTGGTGATTTTGTTGTTTTTGTATTTTCATGATGGTTGGTTCATTCCGCATGAGTACGGACCAAGTAACTTGTTGCGGTCCTTGGGGGTTTTGACCAAAGGGATTATGGATACCTTTGGAGCTTTTGGTTTGACCAAAGGGTGGATGGACACCTTTGGAGCTTTTGGGTTGACCAAGCAATTATTGGAATCCTTGGAGCTTTTTGGGTTGACCAAAGGGTGGATGGAAACCTTTGGAGCATTTGGGTTTGACCAAGCGATTGCGATAATCCTTGGAGCTTTTTGGTTTGACCAAGCGATTATTGGAATCCTTGGAGCTTTTGGGTTGACCAAAGGGTGGATGGACACCTTTGGAGCTTTTGGTTTGACCAAGCGATTATTGGAATCCTTGGAGCTTTTGGTTTGACCAAAGGGTTATGGACACCTTTGGAGCTTTTAGGTTTGACCAAGCGATTATGATAATCCTTGGAGCTTTTGGTTTGGGCTATGGTTCGTTTAGATGTGGAAGGGCCGCAAATGACTGATGTTCAAGGGTTCAAGTTCCTTGATTCCATCAAGAGAAGCTAGCCGGTATGTACCAGGTCCTATCTTACTTTCAATCACATAAGGACCTAACCAGTTTGCTGTGAACTTGTCCCTCAGATGGGACGACAAGTTAGAATTTTGTTGGTTCTCTTTTAAGACCAGGTCACCAACCTGGAAGTCCCTTAGGTGAACTTTCATGTTATATGCTCTCTTAAGTCGCTCTTGGTAGATACGCAAATGCTCGAGGGCATTGATGCGTCTCTCGTCAAGCAACGTAAGCTGATCTAACCGGGCTTGTCGCGCGGTGTCATCATCTATGAATTCTTGCATTGAAATGCGTAGGGAGGGAATTTCCAACTCAAGAGGCATGACTGCCTCAGAACCATACACCAGCAAAAATGGAGTGGCCCTAGTGGGTGTTCGAATGCTAGTGCGATAAGCCCAAAGAGCAAGCGGGATCTGAATGTGCCAATCCTTATGACTGTCTGTGACTGTCTTCTTGAGGATGGCAATTAGCATTTTGTTGGATGCCTCTGCTTGCCCATTTGCCTATGGATAATAGGGTGTTGAAAAGCTATGTTGAATCTTGTACTTTGTGGTCAAAGCACGCACATATTTATTCTTGAAGGGTGTCCCATTATCCGATAGGATCTTGGATGGAATACCAAAATGACATATGATGTTATGCAAAATGAACTCCGCAATGCGGGCTCCAGTCGTAGAGGTAAGCGGAATTGCTTCCACCCATTTGGTAAAGTACTCTGTGGCCGTAATGATGAACGTGTGATGGCCGAATGATGCAGGGGAGATCTTTCCGATTAGATCAAAGCCCCACTATGAAAAATGGCCAAGCCGATTGGATCGGTTGCAAGGCCTGAGAAGGTACGTGTGTCAAATTAGCATGGTGTTGACACTTCACGCACTTCTTGACATAAGCACAACAATCTCGCTCTAAAGATGGCCAATAATAGCCCATGCAAAGAATGCACTTTGCGATGGCCATACCACTGAAGTGGCCATCATAGGTACCATCGTGCGCTTGGGCGATCGCCCAAGTGGACTCTTGCTGGTCCAAACAACGGAGGAGGATCCCCTCGTAGTTGCGACGATACAAAATGTCTCCTAACAAGACATGCTTTGCCGCTCTCTGCTTGAATGCTCATTTTGTGGCATGCGTCAATCCAAGTGGGAGGCTACCTAACTTGAGGTAGTCTCGGATGGGTGAATACCAATCCTGCTGATCGAAAACCTCGACAGTATGAACAACCAATCCCTCTTGCAAATCATCCCTAGCAAAAGCTGAGCGGGAAATAATCTGCAAGAACAACATTGTGTTGCTATTAAGGGGAGTAGGGGAGAACAAGGACCCCCAGTTGGCATGTTTCAAACAGGCATGGATTCGAGAGAACTTATCCGGAGATGGTTCAATCTGGATCAAGTGGATTCCTGGCGTTAAATCAGAGCTTGCACGCTCCATCGCTGATTGCGATAAGGTTTTGACTTGAATGGTTGTCATATCACCAGTCATGTCTTGCGGGATTAATGACCCCAAGGAGGCCATAGTATCCGCAAAATGATTTGAGGATCGAGGGAGTGCCTCGATGTCATACCATTCAAGCTTTGCCAGGAATTTGTCCACAAGGGCTTTGTAGGCCTGCAGGACTGGGCATTTGCATTGGAATACCCCTTTGACTTGGTTGACTATTAACAGTGAATCACCAAAGATGTTCAAGCATTTGATGTTCATGGTGATAGTTGTTTGAAGACCTATGAGCAAGGCTTCATATTCGACATTGTTATTGGTGCATGGGAAGTCAAGTTTAAATGACAAGGGTATCGGAGCCCCTTGCGGTGTGAAGAATACAATTCCCATGCCACCTCCTTGCTCACATTTAGAACCATCAAAGAATAGGGTTATGTCAGCCTGGGACTCAGGCTCATCAGAATCTGGCGATTCTGAAACATGGAAGACCCCATCATCCGGTAGCTCTACGACTAGAGGCTGATCATCTTCAAGAGGAGCCTCTGCTAGTTGATCGGCGATGACTTGACCTTTGATAGATTTTTGTCCAATGAACTCTATGTCAAACTCCATCAACAACATGATCCATTTCGCCGTGCGGCTACTATGATAAGTATGACTCATCATGTATCGCAATGGATTCTCCTTAGACACAACATACGTCGTGTGGCCCAACATGTAATGGCATAGCTTTTTGGTAGCAAACACCACTGCCAAGCAGAGCTTTTCAACGTATGCATAGTTAAGTTCATAACTGACCAGGGTGTGGCTAAGATAGTATGTAGCCTGTTCTTTGTGAAGTTCATTCTTCTGGGCTAGCATGGCACCCAGAGCTACCTCAGTGGCTGAGATGTATAAATAGAATGACACTCCTGGTCTTGGTGGTGCCAATACTGGCGGCGAAGCCAAGTACTATTTGATATCGTCAAAGGCTGACTGGCACTCGTCATCCCAATGAAATGCTACCCCCTTGTGTAATAATTTATTCATGGGTCAGAATTTGTCAGATAGCTACGCTATGAAGCGCTTGATTGATGCAACCTTTCCCTGCAGACTCCTGAGCTGCTTGATGGTAGTTGGGGGAGGCATCTCAAGGATTGCCTTGACTTTGTTTGGGTCCACCTCGATCCCTCATTTGGAGACTATGAAACCCAAGAGCTTTCCAGATGTGACGCCAAAGATGCACTTCTTGGGATTTAGTCTAACTTTGTGTTCAATGAGGCGATCGAGGATCGTGCTTAAGTCATCGAGATGATTTGGGCGCAAGAGAGACTTGGCCAACAAATCATCCATGTAATCTTCCAAAGTTTTGTGCATGTGATCATGGAAGATGTATGTCATGGCACGTTGGTAGGTTGCACCGGCATTTTTAAGGCCAAAGGGCATAACCCTATAACAAAATGTCCCCCAAGGCGTTGTGAACGCCATTTTTAGTTGGTCTTCGGGATTGATACGAATTTGATTGTATCCCGAGAAACCATCCATAAGGGAAAGCATTTCGTGGCCCGCTGTAGCGTCTACCAATGCGTCGATGCTAGGCAATGGGAAATCATCCTTAGGACTCGCTTTGTTTAGATCTCAAAAATCGGTGCATATGCGAATCCTCCCATCGGGCTTCTTGACGGGCACCATGTTGGACAACCATGGTGGATAATCCACGCAGATGACAAACTGTGCATCCAACAGCTTTTGTAATTCGTCTTTGACCATCAAGGCCACCGTTGGATGCATCTTACGTAGTTTTTGCTTTACTGGCTTGACTGTCGGATCAAGCGTTAAATTATGCGTGACTAGCTATGGATCTAGCCCCGGCATGTCTTTGTATGACCAAGCAAAAACCTCCTTCTTTTCCTTGAGAAGGGCAATGTAATCGGCTTGCTCTTTGGGGGACAAACTTACCCCCAGCTTGATGATCTGTGGAGCTATTGGGTTGGAGCCGATGTCTATGTCAGTTGTTTCCTCAATTAACATGTGGGATCCGTCCTCCAACTGGTGTGGAGTTGGGATCAAGTTGATATCATTTGCTGAATTAAGATCTGCGTTGGGAACTTCGGGTTCCTCTTCAGCATGAAAGATATCTTGAGTTGGTCCTGGGGTGTAATGAAGCATCTCACCAAAGGGCCAGTACTCAGATGGGGATGGTGGTGAATTAACGTGATCCCAGTCTATGGCATCCATGTCTAGATACAATGACCATGTTGGATCGACTGGATTGCGGATGGGGGTGGTTAAGTCAATGGAGATCATGTTGATGAAATGAGTTTGGTCTCCATTACCATGGGTGTGTTTTCTCTGACATCCTGGATGATCTCTATGCTCCGGATCTGGCTCTAGAGGGATGGGTACAAATGGATCGGCCCTATGTGCGGATAAAAGGATAGGGTCTGCCCTTGGCACTGGTAACTCAATAGGGTCCCTAGGCGGAAGTGGCTCTCGGTATGTCCAATGTGGTGGATTCAACACTTGGTCCCATTGGATTGGGTCTAAGTGCCACTCATGCCCTAGCACTATGTTCATTTGTTCAAATATGTTCTTCATGTCTATAGGGTCGATTGTGTCGTCATGCATGATTGAGATATGCCATATCAATCTCATCTTCATAATCACTATCGAAGATCGATAGATTGTCATTGGCTTCGACAGCGGCCTATGACATGTTAGGTTCATCTTGCTCGATCAAATTGATGTGGTCCCAACGGGGTTGTTCCGCTCTCTACGGGGGGACCTGATTTCCTTGGAGTGGCACCTGCTCGATCGGAGCACCCAAGGGGAACATTGTTAAGAGGCTCTCCTGATAATCATCCATGGAGGATCCTTCCTGATTGTGTCTGTACCCCTCTTGTAGGGGAGCCCTTGAATTTTCTCCTTTTTCAGGCGAAGGGAAAGGGTTGTTGAGGTCAACAAGGTTATTTGGCAACAATGGGAGATAATCCCCCAATGTGTATGTCATGTTAGGATTGGCATAGGGATCCAATGCCAACCCATCCTTGTTGCCTATCCCTAGGCCCTGCATGTTCTCTACCAAGATGTCCAAGGGTAGGGGGTGGTTGAACCCTACTCTCGACTTGTCATAAGGCATCTGGTATCTCGGCTGGCAAAGAACACGCACTCCTTGCTCATACCTGCCTAACCCATATCCATGCCAATTGCATTGGCCAAGATATTTTAAAGCAAAACCTGGATTAGACAAATAATTGACATCTTCCACAAAGGGCTCTTCGTCTTCTTCTTCTTTCATGGAAGGTTCAACACCATAATCAAGGCCCCCATACACAAAGTTTGTCTGGTTGGGCGGGTAGCCTAGAGGAACAACACTGCCGATGGGAAGGCGAGGTCTCCCCATGTCTTGCATAGACTCAAGTGTGGGTGTTGCAACAATGTTCCTCACTAAATACTCCCCCAGGCCCGTATTGGCCATTTCAACAGTGATTGTTGGCGATTGAGGGGGAGAGAATGGAAGTCCTTCTGGAGTCCACTCCATGTCGGGTGGACTAGGGGTCTCAACTTCCATTCTGCTAGGTATCTCTTCAGTAGAGATGTTTGAGACCGAAGGTGGTACTTCTTCCATGGGTTTCTTGCCCTTATCCTTCGTTGTGGCCACCATAGGTGGCACTGTTGATGAAGGACCAGCCGATGAAGATGAACTAGGCTGAGGATCCAAGGGCTTTGACAATGGAGATGCCTACGAAATCGGACCCTGTTTGGATGGATTCAACTAAAAATCCACATGCATTGATGGGAGGGTCGACTATGGCATTAATTGCATCGAGTTGCAATATTTGAAAGGTTCCAAGTCTACGGGAACCACATGCACTTCCCCTTCAAAGGTGTACTTGAGGCACTAGTGAGCTATCGAAGGGACACACTTCATGTCCCTGATCCATGGGCAGCCCAACAAGATGTTGTAAGCCATCTCACCCTCCAAGATATGGCACAATGTAGGAATTGTCTTTTGTCCCACTTGAATGGGTAGGACAATTGTGCCAACTATTGAGCATATTGCATCATTAAATGCTCGCAATGTATATGTGGAGGCTACTATGTGAGACGCAGGCAACTTCAAGTGTTTTAACACCGCTGTTGTGATGATATTACTGGATGAGCCAGTGTCTACCAACACTCTTTTGTACGGAATCCCGTTGACCCATGCGATGACGTGCAGGGGTGGATCCGCCATGTCACTAGTTACTGATTTTATTTCATCATCTCTGAATGTGATAACTGGTTCAGTGCACCTTTGGACGTGTCCCATGAAATTGTTGAAAGCATTTGCCTCGTGGGGTTGCAACTCAATGGCCTTTAATATATCCATTAGAGCTTCTCGATGAGGTGGCGATTGTTGTATAAGCTCATAGATGGAAAGCCTAGCCGACGTGGTCCGCAAGCTTTGGGTAAGCTTGCTCCGAATCGTGACCACTGGTCTAGGTGGAGGAGAATGTTGTTGGGGTTGTGACGTTGTTGGCACCTCTCCTATAGCTGCCATGGGGGAAACTGTGCTCGGATGCCTCTTATTTCGAGTCACTATGCTAATCATTCCCACATACCCTTGCATAGGGCAGTTTTGTGTTACTTCGTTAACTTGCACATTCTTTGTTTGTGTATCATGGGCTGGTAAGGGATCCTTGAAGACTCCCATCTGTTGGTTACCCGGTGCTACGGGATTGTCCACCACTAATGTCTTGTTATCAATTAAATCTTGCACCAAGCCTTTGAATTTCCAACAGGCATTAAGATCGTGCCCTCTTCGCCTATGAAACCTACAATATAATTCCTCCCTATAGCCTTTAGGTTTTGGCGCATTGGGATCTATGTGTTGAATCTCGGGTAGGTTAATCAAATTTGCCACTGACAAGCGGTCAAATAGGGAGTCTCTGGACTCCGTGTAGGGTGTGAATTATCGCTGAGGGTGACGCTGCTGATTCTGCTTTTGCTGATTATTCTCTTGGTCATAATTGTTGGGAGGGACCGCCTGATAGTTAGCCTTTTGAGGCTGTGTTGCTTGGGTAGGCGTAGGTATGTTAATAGCAACTTGATTGACCGTGGCGGGTTTCTGTTGCGTTGTCCCTGTCTTGCTGTTATTCTTAGTCCATTCTTTCTTTTTTGGCTTAGCAATTTCACCATCTTGAATTTTGATCTCTTCGATTATTTTGGCTTGCGCCAGGGCTTCTTCTAGAGTGGCATATTGCTGCAGCTGCAATAGCACAGAGATCGATCTCAAACAGCTTTTGGAGAACATTTGTGTGAGGTCGGACATAGGAGGGAGGTAAGGCAGCTTTGAAAGCAAAGCCCTCCACCGGTTCCCATAGGCCGCTATAGTTTCTTCCTCATACTGCTTGAGGCTGGCTAGGTCACTAAGTGATGCCTTCTTCTTGGTGTTGAAGGCAAAGCGTTCGAGGAACGCATCCACTAACTGATCTAAATTACAAATGCTATGCTTTGGCAGGTGGGTGAACCAATCCGAGGCAGGGCCTACGAACGTGGTTATAAATGTTCTTAATAACAAAGCATCATTATCCTGAATGCCGAAGCATTGGCTCAGGAATCTGGTTACATGTTCTTGGGCATCCTCCTCCCCTTTAAAGAGTGCCAACTGGGGCAGCTTAAAGTGCTCAGGGTAAGGAGGTGTCGGTACTGATGGATGCATTGGGTGGCTACGGAGTTGGCGTAAGGTGGGCTTTTGGGGCCCAGAAGTTTTGATCTCCATAGACTCTAAGCGCTCTAAGAGTGCTTTATAGGCATCAGAAGACTTGATTTCTTCTTCTTGAATTGGTCTCCTCTGAGGGTTGTAGGGAGCTTGAGGCCTATAGGGAGGTGGCTGAATAGCAGCCCCCCTATCTTGATAAGGCGTTTCAGCCCTCTCTTCTTCTTGTTCATATTCCTCATAATCTTCTTGAGGAGTTTTTGGGCGAGGCCTATGAACATAGATGGGTGCCCGTGGAGGGTGCCCATAATGGTTTCTAGGGGTGGCCTCCCGTTCAACTCTAGGAGGTCTCGGGGGCCACACTTGGTATGTTCTATTTTGTGCCAAAGGATCATGCCTCTCAGGCCTCTCGTGCCTCTCTATCCTTTGTATTCGAGGAATTGGGACCCTCTCAAGCACATTGTTGTTGAGCAGCTCATCTGCTTGGCGTTGAATGCGCTCCTTATTAAGGTTATATAAGTGTTCTAGCTGTTGTTGATCTTTCTTAAGCTTCGCGAGCTGCTCTTGATGGGCGACATATCTGGCGAAGGCCAGGTCATTTTGCTCTGTTGTGTTAGGTCTAGGAGGCCTAGATGCCTCACCTATGTGTTTATCTCGGTCATGATGATCCAAGATCTCTATATGCCGCTTCCCTCTGTCGAGGTTGGCAGCATTCACTTGAGGCTCTTGCCTCAATGGGGAATCTTGATGAAAAGCAGGTGCGGAAGCACATCGCTCCCATGTTGTGTATTGTTCTTGAGGGACATAATGATCTTCCTCATATCCTCCTTCATAGATGTGAAAAGGGAGGGCTGAATTGATTCACCCAAGTCTAAGAGCCTTGTGCTCTAGATGTTGCTTGTTGTTTCTAACATTGATGCGTGCTAAAGGAGGGATGACAAAATCATATGGTTCCTCCTTAGGGACCCTAGGCTATTCTGGCGCTTCAGTGCACGGTGGGTACTCATATCTAGCCTCTAGGGGTGTTTGCTTTTGAATGTACTCTCCTTGGAAGAGTGTGTGCTCAAAGAGGTTGTCCCTTGAAGGGGTGCCTCTATGGTCTCTTTCCGTCGCGGTGCAAACGGGACTGTTTAATTGAGTTTGCCTAAAAGGCGGTATGACCAAATATTTGGAGCTGTATCGGAGGCGACTTGTGCCCCCTTGTACCCCCTCTGTAGCTTCTGCCCGTGCTTGGGCTTGGCTATGAGTGAATACCATGGTGATGACTCTCTACGAGCTATGTAAATTTTTATCTCTTTTTATGATTTTTTGATTTTTATGCTACACAAAACAGAAAATATCACACACATGCAAGCAATGATTATCTCTTTTAAAGATTAAAAGTGTGCCCTAAATCTGGTTTAGTGTGTTTTGATGTTTGTTTTTGAAAGCTTTTTGAAGAACGTTTAAATGCAGTATGAAGGCTCTTATGACTCCCATAAATGGTCGCCCCTTCAATATACCATTGCCAGGCCGATATACCAACCTCTCTATATACCCGCCCTTACGTGAGGGAAACTATTGGTACGTGAGAGCAGATGGTACGTGGTACGTAGGCGGTACGAAAGGGGAATCACCCTGTTTATGACACCTACCATAGAAGACTTATCCTCATGCGCTAGGAATCACCCTAGCTACACTTGGTCAGCTTTCGTCAGGATTTACGTCTAGCAACAGTCGCGATCGGGGTAATGTATGCAAATATTCAAGCCAACGTGGTGATGAAATCCACCGTTGGTCTTGCTCAAGGGCTGGGGTTTTACGACCAGCTCCTTGGTTTAAGTCACCACGTGATGTGTGGGGTTCTTTTTATTTTGCAAAAATGAAACAGGCAGCCAAAAGAAAACTTTCCCTAAGCAATACAAAAATTGAAAATCAGAAAACAGAAAACAGAAATTTGACAGAGGCTTGTTAAAAACCCCTACCTCTTCTCTGCCCAAAAGGATGTCTCTGATTTGCTATTCTAAAAAATGTGCAAAGCGCTATTCATTCCTGGGTGAGACGAATAACAGAAGAGTATTCGTTCCAGGGTAAGACGAATTCCTATTCGCCCCTGGGTGAGACGAATCCCAATTCTGTACTCGTCGCAGACCGAAATGAATAACAGTCTAATATTTGAAAAATAGGTACCTGTAAGCAAAACAAGCAATTTCAGATCAGAAATCTAACCTAAAAAAAAAATAGACAGAGGTCCCACCGTGATCGCCATTGAAAGCACGAGATTCCAGAAACAAAAAGGATAGACTAAAAATGCGATGTAAACGAAACTAAAAATAACGCTTAAACCCTATGTATTGAAAAATGCATGAAAAGGAAAGAACATGAACCAATGAACACAAGATATAAAAGCAATATAAAATACGGCCCTTTTTATTGATATGCTTTCAAATTTGTGTTACAATGCGTCTCCTTCCTTTTTAGGGGATAGGAGCGTTAAATATTGATCTTTTACAACTTGTTTCAGAATTCCTTCTTCCGCGTGCCCACATATAAGATGGGCGAACCAAAATGTTGCCGCCGCTTGTGTTGATAAAACTAGACTCCTCGCTGCTCCTCTAATGTTGAAGACCTACGTTCAAAGAAACAAACAAAGAGTCAGTAGCACCTGTGTATGAAAATAAAACTCGCGAATATGAAAGGTTACTATTAATGAATATAAAAGATAAATATAACGATGATTAAAATGAATCCAAATAAACTAAAAATTTGATAGAAGCATAAACATGTAACTAGAAAAACACTGCAAAAGAAACAGTCACCAAATTCGATACAGATCCGTATTCGTTCCGGGGCGGGACGAATAAACCTGCAACGAACTAGTATTCGTTCCGGGGTGAAACGAATAAACCTGCAATAAGGCAGGGGGTGCCCGAAGGCAAACCGCCCACCGGTTGAGACCTTGTTTCGACACCAATCCACTTGGGATGAGTCCAAAACCTGTTATGATGTGTTGTCGACAAATTGGTGGTATTTTGTAGCCAAAAATCGGGTTTTGGGTCTTGATTCGTGCTTCCAATAGTCACCCAATAACCTCCCTTTCGAATGAGAGATTATGGATGTAAAAGCACAAATCACAAGTAAGTAAAATGGCAGCACTTCGTTGCTCAAAATGCTCCTTCTCTGTCTCCCTTTGGGTGAGGAAACTCACCATTTTATAGACCCATGGGGTCTCTTGAATTAACATGCAGAAGTGTTACTTAGCATGAATGCTTTTTGTGAAGAGAAGACTTCTTCTTGATCAAGGGCTTCTTAACTGCCTCTATGCATGTCTTTGTAACTGGTACTGTAACTGCCTCTGCATGCTCAGAAAAACTCACTCGAACTCCCATGCAATGAAGGGATAGTTAAGTGGCAGTTCTGAGTTGTCATGTGCCGAGGTTTGACTTTTTGCTGGTCAAACCTGGTATTCGTCCCACCCAGGGATGAATACGGAATTGTAGTTCGCGTTCGCTCCTGGGTGGGACGAATACCAAGTTTGACCAAAAAAAATTCAAACCTCAGCACATGACAACTCAGAACTGCCACTTAACTATCCCTTCATTGCATGGGAGTTCGAGTGAGCTTTTCTAAAGCATGCGAGCAAGCATGATACAAGCTACAAAGACATGCACAGAGGCAGTTAAGAAGCCCTTGATCAAGAAGAATTCTTCTCTTCACAAAAAACATTCATGCTAAGTAACACTTCTGCATGTTAATTCAAGAGACCCCATGGGTCTATAAAATGGTGAGTTTCCTCACCCAAAGAGAGACAAAGAAGAAGCATTTTGAGCAACAAAGTGCTGCCATTTTACTTACTTGCGATTTGTGTTTTTACATCCATAATCTATCATTCGAAAGGGAGGTTATTGGGTGATTATTGGAAGCACAAATCAAGACCCAAAACTCGATTTCTGGTTACAAAATACCATCAATTTGTCGACAACACATCACAACAAGTTTTGGACTCATCCCAAGTGGATTGGTGTCAAAACAAAGTCGCAACCGACGGGCGGTTTGCCTTCGGGCACCCCCTACCTTATTGCAGGTCTATTCGTCTCACCCCGAAATGATTACCAGTTTGTTGCAGGTTTATTCGTCCCACCCTGAAACGAATATGGATTTATAGCGAATTTGGTGACTGTTTCTTTTGCAGTATTTTGCTAGTTACATGATTATGCTTCTGTCAAATTTTTAGTTTATTTGGACTTATTTTAATCATCGTTATATTTATCTTTTACAATAACCTTTCATATTTGCTCTTTTATTTTCATACACATGTGCTATTGATTCTTTGTTTGTTTCTTTGAACATAGATTTTCAGCATTAGAGGAGCAACGAGGAATCTACTTTTACCAAAACAAGCGGCGGTAACGTTTTGGTTCGCCCATCTTATATGTGGGCACATGGAAGAAGGAATTCTGAAACAAGTTGTAAAAGATCAACATTTAACGCTCCTATCCCCTAAAAAGGAAGGAGACGCATTGTAACACAAATTTGAAAAGCATATCAATAAAAGGGCCATATTTTATATTGCTTTTATATCTTGTGTTCATTGATTTGTGTTCTTTCTTTTTCATGCATTTTTCAATACATAGGGTTTAAGCGTTATTTTAGTTTTGTTTACATTGCATTTTTAGTCTATCCTTTTTTTTTTCGAAATCTCGTGCTTTCAATGGCGATCACGATGGGACTAAAAATGCAATGTAAAGGAAACTAAAATAATGCTTAAACCCTATGTATTGAAAAATGCATGAAAAATAAAGAACACGAATCAATGAACACAAGATATAAAAGCAATATAAAATACGGCCCTTTTATTGATATGCTTTTCAAATTTGTGTTACAATGCGTCTCCTTTCTTTTTAGGGGATAGGAGCATTAAATGTTGATCTTTTACAGCTTGTTTTAGAATTCCTTCTTCCGCGTGCCCACATATAAGATGGGCGAACCAAAACGTTGCCGCCGCTTGTGTTTGTAAAAGTAGATTCCTCGCTACTCCTCTAATGCTGAAACTCTACATTCAAAGAAACAAACAAAGAATCAGTAGCACCTGTGTATGAAAATAAAAGAGCAAATATGAAAGGTTACCATAAAAGATAAATATAACGATGATTAAAATGAGTCCAAATAAACTAAAAATTTGACAGAAGCATAATCATGTAACTAGCAAAATACTGCAAAAGAAACAGTCACCAAATTCGCTACAAATCCATATTCGTTCCGGGGTGGGACGAATAAACCTGCAACATACTGGTAATTGTTCCGGGGTGAGACGAATAGACCTGCAATAAGGCAGGGGGTGCCCGAAGGCAAACAACCCGCCGGTTGCGACATTTCGACACCAATCCACTTGGGATGAGTCCAAAACCTGTTGTGATGTGTTGTCGACAAATTGATGGTATTTTGTAACCAGAAATCGGGTTTTGGGTCTTGATTCGTGCTTCCAATAATCACCCAATAACCTCCCTTTCGAATGAGATATTATGGATGTAAAAACACAAATCGCAAGTAAGTAAAATGGTAGCACTCCATTACTCAAAATGCTTCTTCTCTGTCTCCTTTTGGGTGAGGAAACTCACCATTTTATAGACCCATGGGGTCTCTTGAATTAACATGCAAAAGTATTACTTAGCATGAATGCTTTTTGTGAAGAGAAGACTTCTTCTTGATCAAGGGCTTCTTAACTGCCTCTGTGCATGTCTTTGCAACTGGTACTATAACTGCCTCTGCATGCTTTAGAAAAGCTCACTCGAACTCCCATGCAATGAAGGGATAGTTAAGTGGCAGTTCTGAGTTGTCATGTGCCGAGGTTTGACTTTTTGCCGGTCAAACCTAGTATTCATCCCACCCAGGAGCGAACGTGAACTACAAGTCCGTATTCATCCCTGGGTGAGACGAATATGGGGCAAAGTGCCTGAAAGGTGCCAAAATGATATCTGACCTTCTATAACTGTTGTGAGAGTGGTTAGGACCACTGTTTAACCTCTGTGGGCTGCCCTAGGGGCTTGTGTATGTCAATGCGATCAGTGTTTGCGGTCACTTGATCGGATTGGTTCTGTTTTGGTGTCTATAGGATTATTTAGGGATAAGATTGAAATATAGTCAATACCAAAATGAGCAACTTGCCCCTTATGTATAGTTCTTCACATGCGAATGAGTTTTCATCTATAGCTATTTTTTCTTACCCACTACTTAATAGGTTTTCCGATAGTGTAAGTAAAATACAAATCACCATAGAAATATTCAAAGCTATTTCTTTGTCATTTTTTACCATGCTCTAACACCCACAATTCCTTTTTCCATCAGTTGCAGATTTAATAATATTCTTCATTGTAACCAATGTAGATGAAGCTTGTGTTTTGAGCATGAATTGGGTTACAAGAGGAAAATAAATCAAATTGAAATAAAATTCTCTCTATGAATTCCAACATAGAACTAGAGCAAAAATAGAACTTGTAATAACAAGCAAAAACAAGCTCACTTAGTTGATGGAGAATATCATTGGCTTCTTCAAAATCCTTTGTTGGAACAACTTTGACAAGAATATTATAGTAGGTTATATTGCATTACTATTTCCACAATAAAGTTTCTTAATCATTCTAAATTACTCCTTTAGACATTATGTTTGGTCTTTATAAATATTTCTATTAGATAAGTTTAGTCATTGTTAAATACTTATTTTTTATCATTAAATTTTATTGTTACAAGTCAATACTAATATATCTAGCTTGTTTATATCTAGGACTATCCAAGAAAACACTCAATTTTTCAATTATCATTTTGTAAGTAAATGCTCATTGATTATCACCTTACCTTTTTTTAACTTTATTTTTACTATCAACCCTACTTAACCACACCATCAACTATATATGGTTTTTATTGTCCTCCTCACATTTGTTTCCAACTTCATGTTTACTGTCAAATCCTACTTATGCCCATTGTCATACTTTGATATATTGTTGTATTACTAGGAAGTAGACCATGAGATGTCCTATTTAGAGGTGGAAATATTTTTGCTTTTGTGCTAAGCATAAATATTTGCATTAATAGGTCTCATGACAACTCTTAATTGCTACCTTTTTCACCATTCAAATTTTGACCATATTATATAGTATGAATCAATACCTCTCCCATTCCTTAATGATCATTTTCACAAAGTGAAGTGATACAATCATCTTCTAGATATAGGTAATTTGATCAAATATTTAACTAGATTTACGTTGTTGATATAACATGTTAATAAGCTTTAATTATCATTAGTTTATCTCTTATAACTTTCTCACTTCTTCAAGTTTAAATAAGTTTTAATATTTCCAATTACTAAATTTATTTACATTAATTATTTCATCATAATTATGACTATAATAATTATAGTTACCATATAACAAAAATTAAAACTATACTATCTCTATCTCCTCTACAACCCTTAATGAGAACTAAGTTACTATGCAACACTCATTCCTTCATAAGGATATCAAATAAAAATAAATAAAAAGTAAATATAGTGATACCCATTATTAGAAAGATGTTATACTTGAGGTGAAGGGAATACCTTAGTCTTGTGTTGAACCAAAAAATTCAAACCATCCATGAAAAAGTAACATGAGGCGAAGATAATACCTTACCCATGTTAAACATACAAATTCAAACCGTCCATCCAAAAATAGCATAACCGAAATAAAGTTATGTCACAATATATTAAAATATTTCATTGGATAAGAGACTTTTGATGAGCAAATACATAAATGCCCACTTTAAGCTATAAAAAAATTAAGGCATATAGAGTCAAGCCACTTGTTTCTATTGGTTAAAGTAGCTCAAACACACACACACACACACACACACACATATATATATATATATATATATATATATATATGTGTGTGTGTGTGTGTGTGTGTGTGTGTGTGTGAGACAAACACACACACACACACACACATCTATATATAAGAAAGGTTGGCTAGGGAAATCTACTCTTATATACAGATGTAATAGTTGCAGAGGATGAGAATATGTAGATGTAAAACTCCATGGTTCTTTTGTGTCTTATCAGATGTATGGAATATGTTGCTTTTGCTAAACTTTGTAAATCATAATCACTAGAGCTTTTCTAATTTCCTTTTCAATAAGCCTCAAAAAAAAATGAGTAGGTTCTCGTTCTAGTTATAACCAATCGATTCACAATTCACGACATTTACACAAGTTGGTGGGAAGGGGAGCAGTGATCAACGGGTACAATTTTTTTTAACTATTGTAGCATTGGAGGAGTTATCAACGGATTTTAAAATAGTAAAGGGAATTTGCAAGAAATTCACATCATCTACTGCAAGGAGATCATGGGTTTGAATGTTAGTGTAAATTCTTCTAAATCTAAACAAATCAATTGCACAAGGTGGATCATCTGCCTAAATGAATTAAATTAGAATTATTTACTATCAAACACTCCAATATCAACCAATAGAATTATTTCCAAGGATTATGGTGGCCCTACTTAACACTAAGCTAGGTTTGTTGGACAAGGATGCTTTACTTTACTCTCAGGTTGAATAACATGATTTTACTTACCATACCCTATGGTGTTGTTGGATTAAGATGAGTGCATTGTGCAGTGGAACATATGAACCTATTTTTTAATTAGGTTTTAGAAAAGAAATATGTTATTGGTATTTTATTTTCATTATCTTAGTTGTAATTACAAAAAATAAGGGAGGTCATTTGTTGTTATGCTCGTGGACAGTATGGCCTTAAACCACTATTATACTTAAAAATATATATATTTATGAACTTTCTATTGCTTATGAGTAATGAAAAACACATAGTTTAAACTTTTCGCAGTTTGTTAGTAATGAATAATAGGAGGTCATAGTTCGATATGAAGAGATAGTTTTACAGTTTGAAATGATAAAATATTAAAATTGATAGTCTTATACCAATATTTTTAAGATAAATATTATTTAACATAAAATTACAATGTGTCAAGTTTCATTTGGATCGCTAGTCTTAGCCCTTCAATTTATTAAATTCATACATCACCCACATAGTCATAAACTATGCCCTTTAAATTTCTATGAGGAATTTTATTTGTAGGTTTCTACAAATATTTTTCAGTAATTTAAGATTGCAAGACTTCTATTTTCCAAAAATTGTAACAAATTACCAAATAAAGTACATCTTAAAATTAGATAGCTTATATGCCCTATTGAGATGCAATGGGTAATTTTCACTTCGACACTAAAATTTTACCATAACTTGAACAATAATAGACTCAAAATATAATGAGATTCTATGTAAATGTTCATACCTTGGTATTCAAAGACTTTTATTTACCTCTATTATTCACTGCCTTGGACAAAATATGAAATAAAAGTGATAACCAATAGAAAAATTAAATGATTTTTCCTAAGTATAATCTTAGGGAGGTTTGACCAACAATGGTGGGAATGGAAAATTCAATCCTTCTCTAGCAACGTCTGGGAGGTAAATACAGGGTTTAAGATAGATTTAAATCATCATTAAGAATAAGGGAGGAGGCAACTTAGTAACAAGAATCAACCGCCCAACTGGCTTGGTGGTACTATAGCCACACGTAAGTGATAGGTAGATTAAGTTGAATATAGGTCTAAGCTGAGAATTGATAGGGGATTGAATAAAATAATAGGGAATTCCTATGAGTTGGATGCTCTTTAAAACATGCCAAGAAAAAACATCCACTAATGACGTAAAGTCTCAGACTAAAATTAATTAACATCTGCAGTCCTGTTTATCTGTTATGAGCAACCATCAAGATAATTTTAAACATCAAATACTTGGTAAAGAATTTATAAAAAATTATCCTAAGGCTAAGATTATGGAATTCTAACCTGAAGTCTCTGCAAAGAAATTCTCCTTTGAAAGGTTGGCTCCTTGCTCATCATGGCTTCATTCCTTTCATTTTTCTCAAAGGGGAGAGGAATCCCCATTCTTCCTCCCATTGACCTTCTTAACATGAAGGACCCATCTACCTTGATCCCAAAGTCCTCATTTCAACATGAATTCTATCTAACAACAATTATATTGAGCTTACCCAAGCAACCAAAAAAGGAGATATTTTGAATTTTAAAAAGATTCTTATCCTTTCTCAAATATTTTTTGGTGAGACCCTAAGAGGAAAGTTTTAAATCACCCTCGTAGGGTCTCTAGGTGTCGTTAAAATATATTTTGGTGAGGGTGGTTTTAAACTACCTTCTTAGGTCTATTGGGTTTGTTTTTCACTATCATAAAAAACCACCCTCTTTTAGGTACCGTTAAAAGTTTTTTTGGTGAGAGCAATTTAAAATCACCCTCTTATGGTCTATTAGGGCGATTTTTTACTACCATAAAAAACCACCGTATTTTAGCCACCCTTAAAATACTTTTTTGGTGTAGTGAAATAATTGTGGTAGTTGCTTATCCAAAAACTTAGAACCATTTGGCATTTATGATTCTAGATCCAAAGACCAACAACTTAAATGAAGATGTGAACTAAAAAATAGAACAATAGTCATCTTGAAATATTTGCATGAGTTTTGGAGGGAAATCCTCCTTATAATATATAAATAGTGATAGTCTTAGCATTTTAAAGGATCAACAAGTTTGTAAAGCTTTCCTTTCATTTCTCTTTATATAGTAATACATGTATCTTTGGATGGCCTTGTGTGTAACCGAACTCCTACTTCTGGCATAACCTTTTGTAATATGTTTTGCTTACACACACACACACACACATATAGACACCTACACATCTATTTTAACTCCATCTATGGATATCATGCCCTAACCCATATTTTTTCATGTGTGTTTGCATCTACATATTTTTTTTCTTATCGATGTCAAGGAGAGAATGTGTTCATGTTGGCACATTACCTCTAGAGTTTTTGTGTAGGGATATCTTATTTGATCTTTAGCGTATTACCACATTTTTAGCTTAGATTTTATTATCGTTATTTTTTACTTTTCTCTCTGACCCTTTCCCCCCCAAGCCATTAGAGTAGGAAAATTTAGCCATAGAGATCATCTTATAAAGGAGATGACCTTTATTAATATATTAGAGGCATCCAATTGAGCTGAACACCCATGCTCTTGAGATTGGACCTGCTAAGTCACTTTGCATGAGATGTGATTTTCCCCATTTTCCTGGTCCACACCATGTTTGATGAATGGGACAATAAGAAAGGACAACAATTTTTATCAAATTTTGTGAAATTTTATAAGAGGGAACAAAAAACATATTTTATTATAGCTACCAAACTACAATAGGAGTAAACAATGGCTACAACTTTTATATCATATTTGAATATTAGGCGCTTAATCATCCATTTTGAAAAATAATTTATTAATTCATTATTCTTTTTAGCATTTTATTGACTTTGTAATGAGTGTTGTAAAGTTATATATTATATAATGTTGTACAACTGCAAATAAATTCAAACTTCATCCTTATTTTAGCATTTTTTTTATTTGTGGAAAACATCCCAAAAGGGATGCCACTTTCGGGTAAGACCCAAGGAGGCAGGGGTATCCATTCTACCAAAAACGCCCAGGACTTGGACCTGGCCTACCACCTTTGATATAATCAAGGAGCAAACAAACACACAAAACCAATATAAAAGTAAGTAAATAACAACAAAAATAATAAAATAAAATAAAAAACATGCTCCTTGAGTGTGTCAAAAACAAAAGCACAACCAAACACGCACAATAAGATAAAAGAAACCACAACACAAACCACATAGAAAAACACAAGAACCACATAACAAAACACAAACAAGACAAAAACAATAGAACACTACAAAGACATAACCCAAAAAAACATGAAAAATAAACACAACCAAAATTTAAAAAATTTAAAAAAATAAAATAAAAATAAAAATAAAAAACAACCAACAACAGACAATAAACAAAAACAAAAAACATAGAAAAAACTCACACATAAAAAAATGAAATAACACAAACAAAGAGAAACCCAAGAACAAGAACGAAAAAACACAACAATAACAAAAAACATAAAAAAAAAAAAAAAACAAAACAAAACAACGAAAACACAAGAACAACAAAAAACAACACAAAGAACACAAAAAACAAAACAAAACAAAAGAACCCACCCACCTTAAAAAACTAAACAAAAAAGAAAAAAAAAAAAATTGAACAAAATAATGACCTATCTAGACCAGAAGACTATTAAGGCAAGAATCAACAGAGGAAACAAAATAAAGAATAGAATGAGCTGAGGAACTAAAAAAAATGGAATGAACCAAAGAGAAGCAAAAAAAAAAAAACAAGAAGAAAATAGGTACCTTCAGAACTGGAGCCATCCAAAGAAATGATAGAAAGAAGAGCTTCCCTAATTTGAGAAACCCACCATATAGGAGGGTGGCCATAACAAGTAAAATCACATTTTTCCAAAGCCCAATTAGCTAAAGCATCAGCACTCTTGTTTTGATCTCTAACCACATGATTGCAATCAACTTTCAAAAATCCCATCTGGATTAACTGAATCTTCTCAATAATTCTTTTTATTCTGCAATCCACCTTATGATTCTTAGGAGTCTTCAAGAGATTAATTATAAGTTGAGAGTCAGACTCAACTAACACCTTTTACCATCCAACCTTAGTAGCCTCCTGAAGGCCTCTGAGGATACCATACCCCTCAACAAGGTTATTGGAAATAATACCCAAATTCTCAGCAAAAGTAAAAACCAGAGATCCATCTGAAAGTCTACCAATTCCTCCCACACTAGCTTTTCTAGGGTTCCCTCTAAAGGCTCCATCAGTATTGAATTTTCCAAAATTCTTATGAGGAGGTTGCCAATTTCTAGTCCTATCCATATTACTAATACTCACATTCCCTTTAAGTTGGTTGCCCTTAGAAGATTTAATATTTAATCTTTGTATCACTTGATCCCATCATTGGTGGGAGTTTTGGGGGTGATTGAGGAGTTGATGGACTGATTCAACTAATTTGGCTATGGTATTTTGCCAAATATAGTGAATATCCTTCCTATCTTGATTAAAAATTCAGTTGTTCCTTTCATTCCAAATATTCCAAAAAAGAACGGTAGAACCCATCCAAACTAAATGCCTAATAAAATGATCAACACCCTCTTGATTAGGCCAATCCTGTTCAAAAGTAAAAAAATTGGACCACTGTAAGCCAAGTAAAGTGGCCATTCTCCTCCATAGCTCAGAGGCTAAAGTACACTCAATAAAAATATGGTTGATATTTTCTACATTCTCTTCACACATTTCACATTTAAAAGGGCCATGAAAACCATGCTTCATAAGTTGCTCACCAAGTAAGCACCCTACGATGCAATAAAATCCAATTAAAGAACCTCACCTTAGGCCAGAGATTTTGAGCCCACAATCAAGAAAATATGTCAGAAGAATGGTTGGGATTATTATGGCATAAGTTCAAATAACCTTGAGCAACTGAATACTCACCCTTAGTAGTGTTGTTCCATCCAAAACAATCTTTTTCATGGGACCAAGAGAGGGATCTCATATGAAGGATGCCTTGGATATCTTGTCTTTGCCTTTATGCTATTTGAATAGGCCAGTCCTCAATAGGGATCCAATATATACCAACCTTTGAATTACCAGTATGGTACCGATAGTAATTAGCCACCTTTATCCAATTTGCTCGGTGAAGCTCCTCCATCCAAGGCCTCCAATCGGGAAACTGAGTTATCAAAGGCTTATGACCATCCCAAGAATCTGTCCAAAAATTTGCATGCTAACCACTATGAATGATCCAAAATAATTTTTTCTTTATCAAATCCTCACCAGTCTTAAGAACTTCTAAAATGGGAGAACCTTTGGTAGGAAGTTGATAGCGAACAAGGTCTTCAAGACTTTTGTTCTCAGCATATTTAGCACGGAGATTATTTGCCCAAAGAGCATTAGGGTTATGCAACATGCTCCAATTTAGCAGCTAAAGCTTTGTTGTTATTAATTGAAGACCAGAATCCTAACCCCCCTTCACTCTTAGGAATACATAAAGTATCCCATTTCACCAAGGCCCATTTTCTTTTCTCCTTAGTACCACTCCAAAGGAAACGATGACTGATTTGATCCAATTCTCGAAGAATAGCATTTGGGATATTCACAATGGAAGAATCATAAATAGGAATAGCTTGAAGGACTGATTTTACCAAGGTGATTCTACCCCCAGAAGAAAGCCACTTGTTGGTCCACTTTCCAATTTTCTTCTTGACTTTGTCCAACAACCAATTCCAATATTTATTTTTCTGCCTTTGAATATTTATGGGAATACCTAAATAAGTGATTGGAAGAGAGGTCTTCTTAGATCTTAATTTATCCAAGAAAAACTAATTTATAGTGGAAAACTCCCCTTTTGAGGTGCCACTTTCAACAGGTTGGGCATAGGAGGAATGAAGCCTTGTCGACCTCTACCAGCACATAGGACATTCCTAACTATACCATATATCTGCAGGATGGAGACAAGGGGAATGGAACCTGGTTTGGCCTCTACCAGCACCTAGGGCATTTACCACTACACCACAAAAAGTAGATCCTTCTTTTAGAATTTAGGTATTAAATAAAAAACATGCATATATGCACACTCTAGGCTAACTTACATGGTTAGCATACATGTTGGTTGAATTTTTGTTTTATTAAAAAAAGTAATGTTTTCCTCTTTTCTACATTCATTATAAATTATAGGTGCACATAAATCTTATAATTTTAATATAAGACAAAAATTTGTTTTTAAGATTTATATTTAGGAAAAAAATCGAACTTGCACATAGTTGCAATCCTAGGATAGCTTGATTATTCGCATGCATGTCTTAATATCTTACTTTAAAATTATATATATATATATATATATATATATATATATATATATATATATATATATATATATATATGTAGTCTTAAAAAAACAAAGAGATTTTGCAAGCCTGAAATAAGATATAATTATTGCTTGTTGTCATAGTCCCTATTTTCTTGTGTTTTTTTTATAATATCTACAGGATAAAAGGGAAACCTCTCGTAAAAAAAGACAACTTAAAGTCTAGGAGATAGGTGGACTCTTCATAAATTTTCTTGGTACTTTTGTTCTCATCTGGTTTCAATATAGGTTTTTCTCATTGATTGCTTTTGATTTTAATAACTCATAAAGTAACTCACAAAAGAAAAATAAAAATTAGAAATTAAATAATTATGATGTCTCATTGAAGGGTATAGTAAGGAAATTTAAATTTCTTTTTACGTTTACTTAGGCATCCAAAAGTTAAATCGCATAGAGTATTTTGTACACCTAGGCTAAAAATTTTGTGTATCCATTCCTTCTTCTACCCTTGCTCAAAAGAAAAGAAAATAAAAATATATTTTTCTTTAGTTTTAGAATTATTACTTTAGCAAGAGAAAAATAAAAATTGCATGTACGATTGTTTTATGCATCCCTATTTTCATTTGCATTGCATTATCGATCTTTGTGTTTAGCTAATAGGATAAGACAAACATTAAGTACTTGAAAATCAAACTCATTGAACTAGATTTATAAAAATTGATAAACTACCCTTGGTGAACCCGTAAAATTTTTCTTCACCAAATATTCAACCTTGAAATGATGATGGATCGACAATAGGTACTTCTTGTCTGAGTGTGAACCCATGGGTTTTGGGGGACTACATTCCCGAATCTTGGCATCACATCTTTCATGAACCCAACACTAAAATTGGTGTCACATCTTCTGGGGTAGAGCAAAACCTAGGTGTTTTTCAAAAAAAATAGATTAAACTAGTTTACAAAAATATTTAAGCCCTTAATGAACCCAAAATATCCCACCAAAGATAATAGTGCATAGTGTAAAATAATGATGAGTTAGCAACATGACTCTCTCATTTGAGTGTGTATGATCCTTTAGGAAAAACTTGAAGGCCTATACGTTCGTGCACCTTTTGGTGTCCTACATCTTTGGTGAAGTCGACATGAACACCACATGGACCATATCCTTATTTTGGACTCATCCTTAACCTTAAGGATAAAATTAGTCATACTTTAATTAAGATCACCTATTTTGTTTACAAAGCATAGATCACATTAATTTAGGATTATAAGAACATAAACAATTGTTAGTCCTACTGGAGGAAGGATAATGATCCCTTGAGTAAACCAATGTAATAACCTTGAGAGTTATCTCTCTTGGCTAGTATATTATGGTGGGCTGATAGGAGTCATAAGACAGGTTGCTTTTCATTGGGTATATAAGGGCTATAAAACATATTCTCTTTCTTCTCTAAACAACTCTAGAAATAAAATATTAATAAATTGAATCTCCTTTCCCTTTACCATGGTTGAACCCACTTACCTCACTCAAAACATTGTGTGATAAATTGCACAAGATCTGAATGCCTTGCCTAAGCTTCTACAAAAGAAAAGGGTGGTTGAAAACCTAACTTTTGAAGAGGAAGAGGAATAAGAAATTTCTCCCTTTAGAACCCTTTCCCTTATTCATAATGAACTAGGGGAAGTAGTCTTCAAATTAATTAACCACTTAACGAATTTCCTAAGAGGAAATAGGAAATCCATGCAAAATATTTTAAGGGTTGATGAAGATCCCTTAACCATTTTTGTTGTAGAGGAATCCCTCCTAAGATTTTTGCAATAATCTAGATCTAACTCCATGAGCTCTCAACAAAGCAAGCCTTTCAATATGTCTTTGTACCTAGATGTAAATTATTCTAATCTAAAACAAATAGGGTTAAATCCTCTATCATAACCATAACCATAGAGTGGATCCCACCTAATATCCCATCCTCTTCTATAAATTAGGGATCTATGCCTCTTAGCATGGAACCATCTAGACTGAATCATCTTGCTTCTTAATATGTTAATATTCGATGTGCAAAATATGGATATATTTTCAAGTATGTCTAACCCTTCAAATCTAATTCTTCTAATAATTTTATTAACATGACTTCTTCACAAATCCTAATTCCCAACAACATTATTTCTATTAACCTCGTTTTTATAAACAATTCCATAGCTAACAATATGGGTGTCCCTTTTGGATCAACCCATCCAAACACCCAATATTATCCACTATATAATTCATAACAACACCATTCCATTATCTTAAATTCTAAGATATAAATACTGTGTTAGAACAATTAGTTAAATAAAATTCAAAATTTAAACAATGGTTGGCTTCTATTCAAGGATCCACCACAAAGAAGTATTCTTATAAGGACTAATGTAACCAACATGTACACCTGTTTTTAATTAACAAACATTATCCTCCAAAATTTATGATGCCAAAGTTTCATATGTATAAGGGATAAGATCACTCAACAGATCACATTTGAATCTTTCAAGCTACTTTTCATGACATCACCAAATAAAATCATATACTTTTATAAAAAACCTATCAATCATGTACCCTTTCAATAGGCCAATCAAAGCATGTACCTTTAAATAGTCCATTCAAATAATTATGCACTTTTAAATAATCCAATATGTTATGTGCCTTTTACTAGACCAATAAATTACATGCTTTTAAATAATCTAAATAATTATATGCTTTTAAATAAGCCAACTAACTATATACTTTTAAATAAGCCAAGAAACTATATGCTTTTAAATTAGATAACTAAGTACGCACTTGCAAATAAGCCATGCAATTATTTGCTTTTAAATAAATGTGGCATGGGCGAGTGTGTGAGGGGGTGTGTGTATGATGGCTTTGTGTTAAATTCCCTATTGATAAGTATAGCTCTTGGATTTACGAGGGGTCATGGTTGGGAGGAGACTGCTCAACCCTGTACGTCGGTCATAGGGGTTTCTCACAATAACAAAATAAATAAATAAAAAATTTATTTGCTTTTAAATAAATTAATTAAGTATATGCTTTTAAATAAGCCAATCAATTATGTGTTTTTAAATAATCCAACTAATTATTTACTTTTAAATAAGCCAAGTAATTATGTGCTTTTAAATAATCCAAATAAGTATGTAAAACAAGGAATTATGTGCTTTTAAATAAGCCAAATAATTATGTGCTTCAATCTATTATGTACCTTTAAATAGACCAATCAATTATATATTTTTAAATAAGTCAATCTATTATGTGCTTTAAATAAGCCAATCTATTGTGTGTTTTTCAATAAGTCAAAGTCAATGATGTGCCTTTAAATAGTCCTATTAATTGGTAAACTAATCGCATCCTATGTCTATAAATAGACATATCAATTTAAATAGAGTAAAGCATGTCATCCAACAATGCCAAATAAAATGCTAAAGATGAAATACATAACTTTTAAAAAATAAAAAATAAAATAGTAAGATACCTCTATAAAGAGCCTATATGCAATTTATAACATCAATAGTATGAAGCTACTTATAAGATTTAGTAATGGTCCCATTGTATAATGGGGCTCTCTAGAAGCTTGGTATAAATGGTCAAGAAATACCATCCATCTTTTTTATGAAGGATATAAGAAATATTAAAAATCTAATTTGTTAGTGCAAATTAAGGAGTGTGGATTTGGGAAAATATTTGAGTAAAAATATTAGAAGTTTGCCATAATTTTTTTAACAAAATATTAGGATACATTTAAATAGAAAAAAATGAAAAACAAACATGTACAACATTAAACAACAATTGAATGGAAAATCTTTAGCATATTTATTGAATGAATGGAATTATACCAATTAAACTTAAAGAGCAAATAAAAGGAAATATGAATAACCCTCACCATAGAAGATGATTGAACATCATGAATACTAAAGTACTTGACTAGTTTCCTAGCATATGTGATGCTTGTAATATGCAAGAATAATCATAAATTTAGATATTATGAGAAAATGTTCATAGTTATTTTTATAAAATAAAAACGAGAAAGAACAAACTATATAAATAAAAAAATAACAAATTAAAATAACAACTACAAAGAGAGAAGGAAGATTCAAACCTTAAGAGTAGGTATAAGGATTTTCTATGAAATATCCACACCAATAATGTATCTAAAATTGGTTTCTTGCTCCTAAATAACAACAAATAAAATTCTTCAATATACAATGTAAATCAACCTGGTAAGAAATAGAAGAAAAAAAAATGTAAACACACCCATGTGTGGGAATTTAAAAATTAAAATAAATAAAAACTTAAACATCAAAACTACAAGCAAAGCATAAAGTCAGAAATAAATAGTTACTAGAGTTCAATACCAAAGAACTTTATATGCTTTCTCTATTAAAAAAAGGAATACATATTTAATTCTCTATTTTGTTCAACATGACCAAAGTAGACTCTACTTCATCCTTTCTTGTAGGGCTCTATTAACTTCAAAATTTTGATAGTAGCTCTAGAAGAGATGCTCCTAAAATATAAATGAGACAATAAATCACAAATTTCAGATATGCACAAAGGCACATTTAAAGCAACAAGAGACTAATAATACATAAAAACAAATTAAATTTTTTTTAAATCTCACTAGTAAAAACCAATAACTAGTTTACCAAAGGTGAATATGTATAAGTATTAAATAGGCAAGGAATTGCAGTAACTATTTCAAATTTAGATTCAAATTTTTCTATGCATTTCAACCATTTGTTATAGTGAGCTTACATATTCACCTACTACGCAAAAATTATAAAATACTCATGCTCTAGTGCCATTAGGAGATCATTTTATTGGTTTTTAAAGCCTTACTACCACAAAATATCACAGGTCCCAATATAAAATATCCACAATATTAAAGGTCAAAATAATTATATAAGAGTAGAATAATATATGAGAAAATTAATATATATATCAAGGCATCTATAATAAAACAAATAACATTCATCTATATACTAAAATATGAATGTAAATGGCATGTCATTCATGAACTATGCATGAAGAAAACTTACAATATTAATTGCTCAAAAATGTATACAAGTTTTATTCCTTTTCTTCCACTTACAACTAGATAATAAGATATTTATATTGTCAGATTCTTTCTTTCTCATGGAGCATGTCTCCATAATATATCCATAGAAATGTAACTCTTCACATACTTGACTATTGATCTCCATATGACAAGTCTCATGACCTTTGGCTTATCATCTTGCCACTTGCATACTATATGGACACTTGACTCTAAAACACTTGCATACATCTATATGACTCTTACACTTATTCATACACTCTGAATATAGGACACTTATGCACATCGTCATATTATATATTTGCACTCTTACATACAAGACACTTGTGCACATTCTCTCAATCTACACTTGCACTCTAACTTACATGACACATGTGCATTTCATGCACATTACACTCTAACTTACATGACACTTATGCATTTCTTACATATTGCACTCTAACTTACATGATACTTATGCATTTCCTACACATTGCACTCTTACATCACACTTATCCATTTTATACACATTGACACTTACATGGATGGGGAAATATAAATCACACTCCTAAACTATAGACTCAACCCTAATCTATTACATATTTACAATTATACCATGAAGGTATCATAGAGGTACATTCGCATGTACCAAACAATGTTATATTCTTCAACACATTTACTGAATTAAGAACTTCAATGGCAAGAATCCTCATCTCATGATTTTGATTATACATCATTACTTCATGCATTTAATGCATATCCTCCCCCTTTACAACATCTTGTATGACATTAGGATTGTATCCCATGTTTGGTTTTTGAGAACATAAGTAAAGTGGGGCACACCATATACAATAGCCACTACATATTATTCAATTTTGAATCCATGGTGGTCCTCAATGTACTCAATTAGCTACAGTCAAAGAGTAAAGCATGTCATCTAAAAATGACAAATAAAATGCTAACTATGAAAGACATAACTTTTAAAAAACAATAATAATAATAAGTTACCTCTAGGAAGAACCTATATGCAATTTACAACATCAATAATATGAAGCTACTTACCACATTTAGTAATGGACCCATTGTATAATGGGACACTCTAGATGCTTGGTGTAAATAGGCAAGAAATACCATCCATCATTTTTTTATGAAGGATCTAATAAATATCAAAAAGCAAAATCGTTAGTTCAAATTGAAAATTATGGAGCTAAAAAAATATTTGAGTAACAATATTAGAAGTTTACCATAATTTTTTTTATAAAATATTAGGATACAATAAAATAGAAATAAATAAAAAGAAACATGTACAACACTAAACAACAATAGTTGAATGGAAAATCTTTGGTCAATCAACTAAATGGATGAAATTATACCAATTAAAATTAAAAAGTAAATAAAAAATAAGATGGTTGACCCTCACTATAGAATATAATTGAACATCATGAATACTAAAGTACTTGACTAGTTTCCCTAGCATATATGATGTATTCTGATAAAATATCCATAGTTCTTTTTATAAAATAAAAACATGGAAGAACAAACTACATAAATAAAATAATAATAAATTGGAATGGCTACTACAAAGAGATAAGAGAGATTTAAACCTTAACAGTAGGTACAAGGCTTTTCTATGAAATATCCATACCAACAATGTGTCTAAAATTAGTTTCCTGCTCTGCAAAATTGGTGTTATCTTTGTATCATTTGTTTCTGTATTGTAATTTTTCTGCCTCAATCTTGTTAGGTCTGTTACAAGTGTTTCATATTTATTGGGTCCATCCTCAGTCCATTTTTGACTTATTTTTCCAGTGGCCTTCTCCCTTTTTGAATAGGCATCTTAGGTATATGTGGAAGATCTGCCTTCATCACTACTTGTGGCAGATATGGTTGGAAAGGAATCGTCGGGCCTTCTTGGATAAGGTTTCTCAGTCATCCTCTCGTCCTATCAAAAATTTTAGTATATGCTAATGAGAATGCTTGTTTAGTGCTTGCAACATCTAGACCTCCAAATCCTTTTGAAGCTTCATTAGGCCGGTCATTAAACTTACCTCTCACCGATGGCCTCAATCATCCTCAAGTCTGTCCTAGAACCATGATCACATGGACCCCACCCCCCTTAGGGTGGATTAAGTTAAATTTTGATGGGGCATCTAGGGGCAACCCGGTGAAGCTGGGGCTAGTGGCTTACTTAGAGACCACAAGGGTGAGGTGCTTGTAGCTTTTGTTGAACATCTTGGAGCTCAAACCAACAATGTGGCTGAAGCGAGGGCAGTTTGGAGGAGCCTCAAGGTGGCAGAGAATTATCCAGGGAAACTGTTGGTGGAAGGTGATTCTCTTATTATTATAAATCTTCTAAATAACACTAAGAGAGCTCCTTGGAGATTTGATGACTACATCCACGAAGCAAGGGCTCTAATTCATGATCGACCTAAGGCCATAATTTTGCATACCTTCCGGGAAGCAAACATGGCAGCTGATAGGCTGGCAAATGAAGGCATTGTAGCAGCAAATTTGATCACGTGGACTAAAAATCTTCCTCATGCAGTCTCAATGGTGATAGATAATGAAAAATTTCAGATTGGAAGGCTCAAAGTGGATCAATGACAGAAAATGGGGGCATTTTTAAAAATATTTTTTTGAACCGTATAATGGCTTTTGTCATATTTGTTTTTTTTTTTCATGTGACTAGTGTTTTTTGCAGCTGGTGGGGCACTGATATAGGTTTTTTATCTACAAATTCATGCATGGGAAACATCCGCTTTGGCCTCAAGTATTTCCCAAGGTTTGTTTGGATTCGATGTCGCAAAAAGGCCCTAGCAAGAAATAACAAAGTGTTGGAGATCCCTGACAATGAGGTACCAGACCCCACCATAATAGTCTTGTAGAAGATGACAATTTCATCAGCCTCCAATAGTATCAACCAGTTGAAGAGTCTGTCTGGCCTCATCAGTGTAGTTGTTGATTCGTGTGATTCTCTAAATATTTTGTTTTATAGCCAGCAGTTCCAGGGGCACAAGGAGTCGAAGGCAAAATCTAAAGATGATGGCAAGGAGGATGATAAGAAGATAGATGAGGACTACAAGGAAGACTGCTTGGCCTCTTGGCTATCCATTCTATGGTATGTTTCTTTTTTACCATATTCTATTATTTTTATATGGGCACAAGCTACTCTACATGGTGCTTGCATGATTAGTTTTTGTCTTTGTTAGTTCTATTTTGCGTCTTTCTTTTCTGATGCCATATTATTAGGCTTCCATAGTTTAGTTTGGTTGTATTCTGTTGGAAGAATAGGTCTTGGCTCTTTTTGTTGTCAGTTTAAACTTTTAGGGCTTGGCCTTTGTCCAGTTGGTCAGTGGACCCTATTTTGTAAAATGGTTTTGGGTCAACCATTTAAAACCCGGTGTTAATTATAATATTCTCTTACTTACCAAAAAAAAAAAATTAGTTTCCTGCTCCTAAAGAATAAAAAACAAAATCAATCAATCTACAATGTAAAGAAACCTTGTAATAAATAAAGGAAAAATAAATGTAAACATATCCATGCATGAGAATCTAAAACATAAAAATAAAAACAAACACAAAGATCAAAACCAAAAGAAAGTAAAAAGTAAATAGTTACTAGAGTCCAATATCGAGATCTTTATATATTTTCTCTATCAGCTAAAGGAATGCATATTTAATTTTGTTTTTGGACTCTACTTCAACCCTCCTTATAGGAGCTTTATTAACTTCAAAAGTTTGATATTAGCTCTAGAAGAGATGCTCTTGAAATATAGATGAGATAATAAATCATAAATTTTAAATATACACAAAAGCACATTGAAAGCAATAAGAGACTAATAATACATAAAAACAAACGAGAATTTTTTTAAATCTCACCAAAAAATATCAATAACTAGTTCACCAAAAGTAAACATATGTAAGCAATTTTAAATAGGTAAGGAAATGCAATAATTTTTCCAAGGTTGGACTTAAATTCTTCTATGCGTTTCAACCATTTGTTATAGTTATATTACATTTACTAAGCAAACACTCTAAGGAATTCATGCTCTAGCGCCACTAGAAGATCATTTTCCAAAATCAAGAACTTCAATGGCAAGAAGCAATATCTCATGATTGTGATTATAAATCATTACTTCATGCATCTAATGCAGATCCTCCACCTTTGCAACCAAATTTTACATGATATTAGGATTGTATACCATATTTTTTCTTGAGACCATAAGTAAAGTTGGGCATGATATATACACTAGCCACTACACATTCTTCAAATTAGAATGCTTGGTGTTCCTCAATATGCTTAATCAACTGCAACCAAAGATTAAAGCATGTCATCCAAAAATGAAAAGCAAAATGCTAAAGATGAAAAACAACTATTAAATAATAATAATAATAATAATAAGTTACCTCTCGAAAGAACCTATATGAAATTTACAACATCAATAGTATGAAGTTGCTTATCATTTAGTAATGGACACATTGTATAACAAGGCACTCTAGATGCTTGGTGTAAATGGGCAAGAAATACCATCCATACTCTTTTATGAAGGATCTAAGAAACATTACAAAGTGAATTCGTTAGTTCAAATTAAGAGCTAGAAAAACATTTGAGCAATAGAATTATAAGCTTGATATATATATTTTTAACAAAATATTATGATTCAATGAAATAGAATAAAAAAAAAAAACATGTACAACGCTGAACAACAATGATTGAATGGAAAATATTTAGCCAATAAACTAAATGAATGAAATTATACCAATTGAACCTAAAGACCAATTCAAAGGGAAGAATATTGTTGACCCTCACTATAGAATATGATTGAGGATCATGAATACCAAAGTACTTGATTAGTTTTCCTAGCACAAGTGATAACTATAATATGTAAGAATAATCATAAATTTAGATATTTTGAGAAAATATTCATAGTTTTTTTTTTAAAACAAAAATTAATAAGAACAAACTATATAAATAGAACAATAACAAATTGGAATGAAAACTAGAAAGGAAGAAGGGAGAGTCAAACCTTTGCAGTGGGTGCAAGGATTTTCTGTGAAATATCCACACCAACAATGTGTCTAAAATTAGTTTTCTACTCCTAGAGAACAAAAAATAAAATCCATAAATCTAAAATATAAATAAATATTGTAAGAAATAGAGGTAAAATAAATGTAAAAACACCCATGTGTGGGAATTTAAAAATTAAAATACAAACAAATTTAAACATAAAAACTACAAGCAAAGCATAAAGTAAAAAATAAATAGTAACTAGAGTTTAATACCAATAACTTTATATGCTTTCTCTATTAGCAATAGAAATGCATATTTAATTATTTATTTTTTTAAAAGTGAAAAAATAGACTCTACTTCATCCCTCCTTGTAGGGCTCTATAAACTTCAAAATTTTGATAGTAGCTCTAGAAGAGATGCTCCTAAAATGTAAATGAGATAATATATGCACAAATGTACATTGAAATCAACACAAGACTAATGATACATAAAAACAAATGATACGTTTATTAAATATCACTTGCAAAATTCAATAACTAGTTCACCAAAGTAAACATGTGTAAGCAGTTTTAAATAGGTAAGGAATTACAGTAATTGTTCCAAGTTTGGATTCAAATTCTTCTATTCATTTCAACCATTTGTTATAGTAAGCTTACATATTCAACTATTAAGAAAACACTCTAACAAATTCATGCTCTAACACTAATAGGATATCATTTACCAAAATCAAGAACTTCAATGATAAGAAGCACCATCTCATGATTGTGATTAGACATCACTGCTTCATGCATCTGATGCAGGTCCTCCTCCTTTGAAATAAAATTTTGTATTACATTAGGATTGTATCCCATGTTTGGTCTTGAGACCATAAGTAAAATTGGGCACAACATATACACTAGCCACTACTCATTCTCTAAATTTGAGTATGTGGTGTTCCTCATTGTGCTAAATTGGCTGCAATCAAAGAGTAAAACATGCCATCCAACAATGACAAACAAAATGCTAAAAATGAAAGACATAACTCTTAAAAAACAAAAGTAAACTAATAAGTTACCTCTAGAAAGAATGCATATGCAATTTATAACATCCATAATATGAAGTTTCTTATTAGATTTAGTAATGGACCTATTGTATAATGGGGTGCTCTAGATGTTTGATGTAGATGGACAAGAAATACCATCCATCCTTTTTATGAAGAATCTAAGAAATATTAAAAAGCAAATTCATTAGTTCAAATTAAGCAATGTGGAGCTAAAAAACATATGAGTAACAAAATTAGAAATAGAAAATATGTAAAACACCAAACAATAGTATTCAAATGAAAATATTTAGCCAATCAACTAAATATATGAAATTATACCAATTTAACTTAAAGACCAAATTAAAGGGAAGAAGATGATTGACCCTCACTATAGAGTATGATTGAAAATCATGAACACTAAAGTACTTAACTAGTTTCCCTAGCATATGTGATGTTTGTAATAAGTAGGAAAAAATATAAATTTAGATATAGAAAATTTCCATAGTTTTTTTATAGAAAAAAATACAAGGAAGAACAAAATACATAAATAGAACAATAATAAATTGGAATGGAAACTACAAAGAGAATAAATATTCAAAGCTTAGCAGCAGGTATAAGGCTTTTCTATGAAATATCAACACCAACAATGTGTCTAAAACTAGTTTCCTGGTCTTAAATAACAATAAACAAAATTCATAGATCTACAATGGAAATCAACCTTGTAAGAAATAGAGGTAAAATAAATGTAAACACACCCATGCATAGGAATTTAGAAAATAAAAATAAAAACAAACATAAATATCAAAACCACAAGTAAAGCATAAAGTCAAAAATCAAATGTTACTAGAGTCCAATACCAAGAATTTTATATACTTTATTTGTTGGAAAAATGAAGTTATATTTAGTTCTTTATTTTTTTCAATATGACCAAAATAGACATTGTTTCATCCTTCCTTGTAGAGGCTCTATCAACTTCAAAAGTTTAATAGTAGCTCTAGAAGAGATACTTCTGAAATATAAAAGAGACAATAAATCATAAATTTCAAATATGCACAAAGGCACATTGAAAGCAACAAGAGACTAGTAGTACATAAAAATAAATGATAATGTTTTAAAATCTCACTAGCAAAAGTTGATATATAGTTCACCAAAGAAAAAGGTGTCTAAATAATTTTAATTAGATGGGGAATTGCAATAACCATTCTAATTTTAGATTCAAATTCTTCTTTACATTTTAACCATTTATTATAGTGAGCTTACATACTTATCTAATAAAAAGAGACTTAATACATTCATGCTATAGTGCCAATAGAAAATCATTTACTAGAATTAGGAACTTATGTGCCAAGAAGCATCATATCGTGATTGTCATTAAATATTATTTCATTGTTATGATCAAACTTACTCTTAACAAAGGTAGACATGAAACAATATTCAAATTAACTTTTATGTATGAAATATATACTATCCAAAATGTAGAAGTCGATAGATATCAACTCAAGTGAAATAGGCTCTTTTTTTATCCCCCCATACAAGTACAATCAAACTTATCTAGAGTTATAGTCTCACTTCCTGAAGTGGTATCAATAACAGGATTAGAATTCTATGACTTATCATGTAGCTCCTTCAAAACACAATCATTATCATGACTTCATAATACTTTCATAAGACATTTGAATGGGATACATAGACCTCTATCCATTTTACTATTATCCAATTTGATATTTTGGAAGACACACTTAAATGGTAGCTTTCATTGTGCTTTCTACACTTTAATTTTTTTTTATTCAACTCTAAAATCTGCTTATGATGTTATTTCATCATAAAATATAATATTTTTTTGTTAAAACATCTCATAGTAGTGTGCCATTATAGTGTAAATATTTTTTCTATAAAATCATCTAGTAATTTTGCCTCTGCCACAAAAAAAATATGAATAACATGAAATTATTTATAGGAGTTTGACTAGAAAACACTTTAAGCCATAGAGCCCTTGACTTTTACCTCTAGAAAACTTTTTCTTTGGCTAAAATATTGTGAAATTTAGATAACAAGTCTTTTTATTTATTTTGGGTTTTTGAGGTCAAAATTCCGTATTGGTTATGTTCTTCGATGTCTTTGATCTAGCTAATAATTCTCTATTTTTTGGTGAAGATGATGCCGAAAACCTCTCTATTTCATACTTGAAGATTGGATTTAATGTAGCATATTTTTTTAGCTATTTAGGAGATGCATGGACCTAAGATGCTTTTGTTCCACCATTCTATGATTTTCCCCTAAGATCAAGGTGTTTTAGCCACATAGACTCAAACCTGAAGGGAGTCTTGAAAGATAGGCTAGTCTAAGTCCTTAGAATAGTAGAGGATTATGGTCAGAGCCAATACTAGGTAGGGAGTATAGGGTAGCATCTCTAAACATATGGATGACTTCTTTAGAAAGAAGAAATCTACTGAGTCTCAATTGGATAAGCTGGCTACAAAGTCTTTTATTACTCTACATGAATTTTAACCCTTTCAGGTGGACATCCATGAATTCGTTATTATCAATAAAATCTAAAAAATCTTGATAGAATCTAGGAGTTATGGGGTTTCCCCCAATTTTATCGAATGGATAAAGGGGGTTATTGAAATCCCTGACAATCACCCAAGCTTCTTTTTGTAAGGAACTTCTTATTCAGCTGAGTGTATTCCTTAGATTAAGTCAAGCCTAGGGGTTATTAGATGCGTAAATATTTGAAAGGACCCAGGTTACTTTGGACTCCTTGCAATGAACAAGTATATTAGTAATTTTGTCAGAAGAAGATCTAAATCTAACTTTAATTTTGGTGGGATTCCACATGCACAGGAGGCCTCCATATGCACCACAAGCTAGGTTGGAGATGAATTCATAGTTTCTCTATATGGACTTGAAAATCCTAAGGAAATTATTTGCTTTAAGTTTAGTTTCTTGAAGAAGGATGATGCTTAGTCTTTGATCACTCCTCATGGATAACACCAACCGAGGTTTAGTTGGTCCATTGAGGCCTCTCACATTCCATGAGAGGATATTTATTTTGCTTTTTTGGAAGAAGCTTTTCTTTCCCCTTTTGTTGTTGGTGGGGAGGTTTTTTTCTTTTCCTATCATCCTCTGGGAGCTCCTGATTGTTTTAATCTCACTAGAAAAATCCAATATCTAGTTTGCCAAAGGAAAAGGCATATAAGCAGCTTTAAATAGGTGGGAAATTGTGGTAACTATTCCAAGTTTGGATTCAAATTCTTCTTTGCATTTCAACCATTTATTATAGTGAGCTTACATATTCATATAATAAAACGAGACTTAAGACATTCATGCTCTAGTTCCAATAGGAGATCATTTACAATAATTAAGAACTTTTGTGCCAATAAGCATCATCTCATAATTATTGCCAGGCATTATTTCATCACTAAGATCAAATTACTCTTAATGAAGGTAGACATGAGATAATATTCAAAGAAACTTTCATGTAAGATAGATATATTATTCAAAATGTATATGGTCATAGATAGCAACTCAAATGAAGCAAGTTCTTTGTTTAGCTCCCCATACAAGCACAATCAACCATATCTAGAGTTATAGTCTCACTTCCTAAAGTGGCATCAATAACAGGATTAGAAATCTACCACTTATTATGTAGCTCCTTCAAAATGCAATCATTGTCATGGCTTCACAATGCTTTCATAGAACATCTAAAATGGATACATAGACCTCTATCCATTTTACTATTATCCAATTTTACATTCTCGAAGATAAACTTAAATGGTATTTTTCACTATGTTTTCTACACTCCAAATTTTTTAGTTTGACTTTAAATATGCTTGTGTTGTTATTTCATAATAAAATATAATAGGATTTTGTTAGAACATCTCACAATAGTGTGCCATGATAGTGCACCTATTTTTTTTTGTAAAAACTAGTAATTCTTCCACCAAAATAACATTTGTGAATAACTTGAAATTGTTTATAGGAGTTTGACTAGGAAACACTTGTAAAATTTACAAAAACACATAAGTGAAGATAACAAAATCCATAGATTTATCCAATAACATAGAATAAAATTCTAGAATAAATGAATAAGGATGTGCACAAATTTTCTTCTCAATGTGCACTACTTATCGTAACTCAATCATATAAAAAGTGAATATCATCAACCTTATAAGATATGCATAACAAGAAAACTTACCCATAAATAGAGGAATAATTGTTACTATGTATTTTATGTCTACCTACAATATCAATGTTTTATCCAAACACCTATATAAGTAGTTGCTTATTTCAAACCAAAATAATAAAGGATAACATTAAACCTTGCTTCCAAATATATATTGAATTCGCTAACATCATAAGAAAATAACACAAACTATATATTGCCTAAAAAGAAATAATATAAATTCATATACATATTTCAAAATATAAAATTAATTCTAAAATACCCTCGTATTTACCTGAAGCGGAGAAATTTGTCTTCATAATATCCAATTGTTGAGCCAAGGGAACAAAAAATTTAAGACAAAATCAACTTTTTGAAAGTATTTGTTCCTCCATCACTTGTTTAGAATAAGCAATGACAATATACCTCCAAAAATTGCTCCCCATGATAATCCTATTGCAACCTCATACCATGGAACTGCCATGCTTCTTTCTTGTTTGTTAGGATATATGGGATGCAAAAAAGCAAATTGTGGCCAAGAGAAATTCTTTGGAAGAGGACAACCCCATAAATTTGGATTACCTGTATATGATGATTCTGGAAATATATTCAACTTTTTCCCTTGGGGCATACTGCCTGAAAGGTTGCTGTTGGACAATTTTAATGTTCCCAAGTAGTTTAGAGAGTCCAACTCCATAGGGATTTTTCCAAAGAGTCTATTTCTAGAAATATCTAGTGAATCAAGTTGACTCATTGCCTCTAAACTATTTGGAATAGATCCCATGAGATTGTTCATAGACAGATTGAGAAGCCTCAAACCCTTCAAATTTCCAAAATCAAAGGGAATTTCTCCATTCAAATGATTGTTTGAAAGATCTGTAGATGTTAGCGTACAACGAATATAAAGGTAGTGTCGATTTGTACCTTTGAAAATTATATACAATTCATCTTCATATTCATACCATATGAAATTATACTCTTCTCAAAGTCATTTTGACTTAGTGTAGCCATTGCTTTTAAATATAAAATGTTGTGTGGAACAGCACCAGATATACAATTGGAAGAAAGGTCCAAGATTTGGAGTTGCATTAGCTTACTAATTTCTAAGGGAATATTTCCTATCAAATTGTTCTCCCTCATCACCAATACTCTTAACAATGAGAGATTTCCAATTAAATTTGGAATCTAGCCTGTAAACCGGTTTTGCCCAAAGTCAACAACTTGTAACCTTGTACAATTTGTTACTGAATGAAAGATTGATCCTTCTAACTTGTTCTTTCAAATAACTAATGAAGAAAGTTCACTTAGCTTACCAATATTGTGAGGTATTCTTCTGTGCAAACTATTATTTGCCAAATTCGATATCATAAGAGAAGCACAGTTGGCCAAGTTGAATGGGATGTCACCATCTAAATTGTTGTTGGCTAGACTTAACACTTGGAGCTGTGATAAATTGCCCAAGATGAAAGGAATGTTTCCTGTAAGAAAATTATCATTGAGTACTAAAATTGTCATATTAGGATACCATAACGATGGAATGTGTCCACTCAATGCATTCTTAGACAAGTCTAAAGAGGTAATTTGTGTCCAAGCTGAAGTATTTGTAAAAAGGCAGCCTTCTAAGTAATTTGCTGTAAGATTTATATATCGCAAGGATGGACTAATATCCCATAGCCAAAAGGGAATTTTTCCAACAATGTTGTACTTAGCCAATGTCAAGTACTCGAGTGAGTATTGGGTTGAAATCCAAAGTGGAATTTGTCTGTCAATATTACATGATATCAAGTACAGACTGTATAATTGAAAAGGAGGATCCATGAGGTGCTTATGTTCAGTACAAAATTGGATAAATACAAGCTCTTTAATTTGGTGAGGTTATGAAAAAAAAAATTCAAAAGAAATGCCAACTCTTTTTTCTTCTCCCCTAGGACATTGCTCCCCTGGCTCAATGCTCTCTCCTCTTTACTCAAATACCAAATCTCTCCCCCTTACTCAAATATCTCCCCCTTTGACATCAATGGAAAAGGGTCACCTTTGGGGCTCAGGGCTAAGAATGACCCTCTTAGCTTAGCCCCTCCCCCACCTCCTCTTGAGGTGGTTAATTCTGGGGTGGGAGTATTTCTACTCCCAGAAAGCATTGTTCTTTACCTTTATCCTCTTTTCTTCTTATCCGATCCTTCTGATTCCTCTGACTGTTTCTTTCCATGTCCATGTTCTTGTCCATGTCCATTTTCTTGTTCATGTTCCTATTCTTGTTCATATTCATGTTTATGTTCTTGTTCATATCCATGTTCTTGTTCCAGTTCATACTTGATTCTGGAATGTCTACTCTACACCACTTTGTTGTGTGACCATCATTATTGCACTTATAACACTTAATTTTATTATTCCTTGGAGGTGCAAATGTCTTAGGATTTCTCCTAGTGAAGCCATATCCTCTTCTGTCATGAACCCTACAATTCATTTCCTTGTGACCAAACTGATTACATGAGTAGCAATACCCATTGAAAAGTTGTCTGTTCCCATATTCCTGTCTTTCATGTGTCCTACACTGTGAAGCCATGTGCCCAAACTTGTGACATGAAAAACATATTCCATTGAAGTTTCCTTGTCTTGACCTCATTGGTCTCTTAGTCTCTCTTGACCTATTTTGATTGTTGTTCCATCTATATTTTCTTTGTGCATTGTTCCTATTCTTGTTGAACTTTCTATTGTCCAACTCATCCTCAGATGTCTCACTTTCTTTTACACTGTCTTCTTCTAAAGTGTCTTCATCTAAAGTTTCTTCTCCTCTAGAACTTGAGGTTGACTTTCCTTCTCATTTCTTCTGTCCTTGTTCAAATCCAAGACATGTTTTGCTTGATGTAGGATTTTGTATCTTGATGAACTTATCCAAGTTCTTTGAGATTTTTTTAAACCCTTTTATCTTGAATTTGGAGTCTTCTAAATCTTCCCTTAGTAGTGCCACTTCTTGTGCTAACTTTTCACATTCTAAGATCTTTGCTTCTAACTTATCCTTGAACTTCTTTGTCTTAGCCTTTGATTTTTCTAGATCCTCTATAAGCATCCTTCTCTCTTCATCACATTCTTGAAACTGAATTTCAAGTTTAGAGTTTTGCTTTCTTACCTTCTTCACTGTGTCAAGGGCATAGATAAGTTCTCCCTTGAGATCATATCCATATTTATCTGAATATTCCTCTATTTGTTTGCCTTTGTCCACATATTCATTTTATTTTGAATTTTCTTCTATAGGATCACCTTCTCCTTCTTCTAGTGCCATTAGAATATTCTCTTCTGGTCCTTCAAGTGTATCTTCATATTCATCATCACTAAAACTGAAACCATTTCTTGTACAACTATCTTCAAGATGTCCAAAGTTACCACATCTAAAACACTTGAGAATTTTTGGAGTCCTTTTCTTAACTTGTTTTTTTCTTCAATCATAAATAGGACTTCATCTCTATCATTTTCTGAAAAACTAGCATCACTATCACTTGAGTACTTACTTGCCTTATCCGCATAGTAGCTCCTCTTTTGTCTTTGAAAGAACTTATTTCCTTGTCTACTTTGTCCATCTTTGATTTTCTTTTGGTGCTTGTATCTTTCTGATTCCCTGTTTTTGTGATCCTATTTTTCTTCACCATTGTTATTCTTAGCTTCTTGACAATATGTTGCATAATGACCATACTTTCCACAATTGAAATATTTAACATATTTTAGATCTCTAGATCTTCTAGAATCCTTATCCCTTCTACCATAATTAGCTTCTTCATCATTGGATGACTCATTGCTTGATTCTGACTTCTTACCCTTTGTCTTCTTTATTGCTTTGAAGGTTGCTTCCTTCTGGGGAATAGGTTCTTTTTTGTTCTTAACTCAAAAGTTGTAAGAATACCAAGCAACATATCTCTTGTCAAAGAATCACCATCCTTTGACTATTCTATAGCAGAAATATTTTCACTGAATCTTTTTGGAAGAGATCTTAAGACCTTATCACAAACATTCGATTCATCAACCTTCATTCCAAGTCCTTGCATAGCATTAACAACCTCATCAATTCAAAGTAGATAAGTACTAATGTTTTCCTCATCCTTCATTCTTAACTCTTCAAATTATCCTTTGAGATTTTGTATCTTTGCTTTCTTGACACCTTTATCTCCTTCATATATATTTTGCAACTTATCCCACATTCCTTTTGCATCTTGACAATGCATAACTTTTATGGACTCTGTTCTATGCAAACCTCTCAAAAGTGCATTCATTGCTTTTGAATTGTAATGTTGTAGGAGCTTACCTTCCTTATATGTAGGTGGATCAACTAGTGATATGTATCCATTTTCAACTGCTTCCCAAACTTCATTGCCAAGTGCCTTCAGGTAGATCTTCATTCTCAAACTCCAATATACATAATCACTTCCATCAAATACTAGTACTAAATTATCTGATGATCCATTCTTAGAATCCATTGTGTTCTTGTAATCTTTTCCTTCAAGCTGTTAAACTCTTCCGAAGGAACCCGCTTTAGTACCAATTGAAGAACACAAGCTTATACTGAGAGGGTGGAGTGAACAGTATAAGACCACTTTTTACTTTTCTTTCCTAATCAATATTATGCAATGTAAAGATAGCAATATCAATAGTAGTAATCAAAGCAATGCACAAATCACCACACATAATAGAGACACCACAATTTACGTGGTTCACCCAATGTGGGCTACTCCACGAAGAAAATATTTCACTAAAATTTTCTCAATCAATCTCTTGGGAATCCTTTCCCTATTACAATGTTTATGGACCTCTGTCCAAAGGAGACACCAATCCCCTAAATCAAGTTCGTGGATCTCTATCCACAGGAGACACTAATCTCCTAATCTCTGCTCTAGCTAGTGATCCTCTAGAAGACCTCTACCTCCACTACCCTTAGCAAATGGAACTCTATCCATAGAAGACACTTGTCTTCCTTACTCTAGTTGGAGATCTCTATCCTCAAATCTATCACCTCCAAAGCTCTATTTGAAATCTGTACTAAACATAGTCCTTTGATCTAGCACAAATTTGAACTCAATCTGTCTTTGGTCTGGTACAAATATGTCCTCAAATTTGCACCAAACAATATCCTCAAATCTGTACTAAACATAGTCCTTCGGTCTAGCATAAATCTGTCCTCAATATCTATCTTTGGTCTAGCACAAACCTGTCCTTAAATCTGCACCAAACTCTATCCTCAAATCTATACTAAACATAGTCCTTCGATCTAGCACAAATTTGTCCTCAATATTTGTCCTCAAGCCTTAACTCAAAGCTTGACTCAATCTCAAATCAACTATGTTGGATCTGCCCCAAACCTTAACTCAAGGTTTGAACAAATCAATCAATCAACTCTGCTCTCAAGTCTTCTCAAAGACTTGTCTCAAATCTACCTTGTAAGCTTCCACAAAAGCTCACACTAATCTATCCTCAAGTCCTCTCTAGAACTTGTCCAATCTGCTCAATAAGTCCTCTCAAGAACTTATCCAAATCTACTCAATAATATGTATTGTAAGCTTCCACAAAAGCTTACCCAAATCTATCCACAAGTCTTCTCAAAGACTTACCTCAAATCTGCTCAACAAGTCCACACTAGAACTTGTCCAATCTCATAGAAACATAAAGAGAATTGCTAGAGACTCAATATGCTCTATACTCATCACAATGCTCAATCACTTTCAATCACTCTTTTAGAAACATACAGAGAATTGTTAGAGACTCAATATGCTTCAACTCAATCACTTTCTCAATTCAATTCAGAATATAGAATAGTTTGTTTTTGGAACTTGAACAATCACTTCACACATCCACTTGACTAGGCTCAACCAACTCTACTCAACCAATCACTCAATGAAATAATCCTTGCTCACAAACCCTAGTCCAAGCATATGATCACTCACTCAAAATGTTTCCAACAATGCTCAACAACAAATCTCACATAACAATGATACTCATGTTCTTTTCAAACCCTAGTTCAAGTTCTTTGCTCAACAACTCACTTCAACAACAATGCTTATAAAACAACTCTCACATAACAATGATACTCATGTTCTTTTCAAACCCTAGTTCAAGTTCTTCACACAACCAATGGCTTCAACAACAATGCTTATAAAACAAGGTTTTAATAACAACTCTTTATTCCATAAAATCTTGAAGCATTAACTCAACACACTCAATAAGAAAGCCCTAATCAAATCCTTTTCACTCCAAACTTATTTTCTATAAAACCAACCAATCAACTCAAATATGGAAGAATGTGCTCATACCTTTTTGATGATGAAGGAACCTCAAATATCTGCCACAACCACAAACACTTCTTTGCCAAGCTCAAGAAGTTAGAAAAACTCTCACAAAGATACAATGCAAATATCAAACCACATATACACCTTATCACTCCATTTTAAGGAAAGCATTCATATACAAAAATGATTGACCAAATACACCTTATGATCTCCCTATAATAACAACAATATCACCTTCAACAAAAAGGTTCTCTCAAAATAATCAATCTTCAATTTACCCTTTTGATAAATCAACCATGTAAAAATAACTTCATGTAAAAATAAAGTTTACCCCTTATCTCTCCTTTTAATCAACAATTAAAATTTAAATTAAGCCCCTTTAACTTTAACCCCTTATAACTCCTTTAAACTATATTTAAAACTTAGGCTTAGTAAAAATTAAAATTAAAATGTTTACCTCCACCTTGGGTGAGACTTGAACCTTTGATTGCCACCTCCTCGTGTGCCCTAGCCATGGCCTCGGCTACCGTGAGTGCTAGGCACTCGTTTAACACCAAACGAGCACCACGTGCTCCTTAACCCTTGCTGGCACCAAGTAAAAATAAATTGCGTGCTTCCCATGCCAAAATGATCCCACCATGATTCGAACGCGGGTCTCACACTGCCCAAGCACCTTAACTCCCAACCAAGTGCCGCTAGGCCACACCACCTAGTTGGATGGGGGTTCTCCTCCTATGGAAACTTCAACCTCCTCGATGGCACTAAAACCAATTTCGTCTTCTTCCCTTCTGCAGCCTTTGATTACGAATTGCACGATTAGAATATATTTTTGAACACTTTTGAAACTACCATTAAGGCATGTATTAATATACAATGCCTCCCCTTTCCTTGGACGTCGACAAATTTCAATTTTTCACTTTAACCTTAGATGTCGACACATTAATTTATAAATTATTTAAGTTCTTTAGAATTTAAATCTTATAAATTAATATTTAATTCCTTTGGGTCTTATTAAGGCTTAAAGCCTTCTCTGAATATACCACCTTGTGTAAGTAATATTTATTTATAAAATTTAAATTCAAATTGAATTTAAATATTTTATAAAATAAATATTAAAACCTCTTTTAGCTTTTCAAAAAGCTTCCTTGGGTTTTTATGAAAAACCTTTATTTTGCTCATCCATGGTTTTAATAAAACGCTGACTTCATTTGCTTCCACATAATATTAAAAATATTATGAAGTTCTTTTGCCATTAACCTTTGCATTGTTCCTTGACATATTCCTTGACATCAATGACAACTTGACTCAAAATGTCCAACAGTTTTGGTATTCCTCATTTTTCCTGAAATCTTAATGCTTCTCATATTTTGTTTGGTTTGGCTCCCCTCTTTCATAGATTATTTTTAATTATCTTCTTCTTTATACCACTTGTAGAGAAACAAACAAACATTATTATTTTACTCTATAAGGTTTCAATCATGATCCATTCCCTATTTTGAGAACCACTATCCTGTCCAATTTCTACAACTTAATCATACCATTTTCCATCATCTCTATTACTTGAAAGGGTCCAAAACATAATGTCTTTAACTTTTATAGCTTAATATATTTTTTGTTACCTTACAACCAAATCACTTGGTTTCAACTCCATATTTCTTAGGTGCTTGTCATGCAATAGTTTTCTCCTTCGTTGGACCACTTCTATTTTCCACTATGACATAATCCTTTTCACTTACATTTGAATTAGTGTTGCAAGCATCTTTTCTAGGATTTCTTAGTCTCCTAAATGGTTTTCTACCACTACCCTCAAATTGGGTACTAAGAACTCTACTGACTCTATTGCCTCTTGTCCATACATCATCTAGAATAGTGTATGTTTTGTTGTTGGCTTAAAATTTGTCTTATATGCCCATAGGACTAATGGTAACTTCTAATTTATTCCCATCCTATAGGTCTTATACATTATTTATACCAGGATTTTTTTCATTACCTCCACTTGCCCATTTGCTTTGACATACGAAAAATCTTGAACTCAATCATCGATTTCTTAATTACTTGATTCACAAAGTAACCTCTCTTGTCACTTGTTATTTGAAGTGGAATTCTAAATCTTCTTTTTACTTGCTCATATAGAAACTAGGTTATACTCTTTTCTAAATTATCAAGTAGTGATATTGCCTCTACTTATTTTGTTAGGCATTCAATTGCCACTACTATGTATCAACACTTTATTTTTGGACTTGTCCTTAAAGGATCCATAAAGTCTAAGCCCCATATTTTGAATAAATCATATGGATGAGATGGATCCAATGGCATGACGTCTCTACATAATTACTTCCTAGCTCGTTAGCATGTATCACATGCTTGTCCAAACTCCTTTACATTATAATAGAGGGTGGGAAACCATAACCCTACTAGAAGCACCTTCCTCGTGGTCACATCTAGTACCATATGCCCTTCAACCAATCATTCATGAGATCCTTCCAAAGTTACCATAACTTCATCCTCCATTACACATCTTCTCAATACTCCATCTGGTCCCATATAATAAAGTAATCCCACTATCAACTAAAAAGTTGCTAACTTTATAATATTTTTTCTTCATTCTACTATTGATATCTCCCTTGGTAGCTCCCCTATGAATAGATATTCACCTATCATATTATACCATGATGGTATAGTGCTTATCGCAAATAAATAAGCATTAAGGAATTCATCTGACAATCCTCTTCTTACAATATCTCCTGAGTGAATCTTTAATAATTGATCTACTATAACATGCTTCTTTCCAGGTCTAACCACTACTTAGAATACAAACTCTTTTAATGTGACGAGCTACCTACTAACTCATTCGTGTATAGTTAGTTTACTAATCAGATACATCAATGCTTGGTGGCCAAAACAAAAGGTGAAGGGATTAGAAAATAGTGTCTAAATTTTTGAATGACATACACCATCCCTAACACTTCCATTTTAGTTATTTTGTAGATTTTCTCCGTTCTTAACAACAATCAACTTGCAAAATAGATAGGTTTATCAAGCCTAAATTACCCCTTATGGGCCAATGCACATCCAATTGCAAAATTGGATGTATCTATGTGGACATGAAATTCCTTGTCCCAATCTAGAAATACCAAGGAATCTAATGGGTAGGACACATGTAAATTCTCCTTAGCTCCTTGATGCTCCTCTACCCACTTAAAAGAAACATTCTATCTATCCAAGGAATATAATTGGTAGGACACAAGTAAAATTATTGATTAACCTTCTATAATATCCTATAGGTCCTAGAAAGGTCTTCAATTAACTCACGTCATGTGGTTCTTCCATATTCACAATAATGTGGAAATTTATTAGGATTTATCTTCAACCCTTCCTTGCAAACTATGTGTCCTAATAGTTTGTAATATGGTATGATTAGATTATATTTTGTTGGATTTAAAGCTAAATGAGCATTTATATATAGCCTTATCCATTCTTCAAGTACTTGTAAGTGCTAATCCTTCTTCCCATATATAAACCAATCATCTAGGAAAGCTGTAAATGTTTCTATCAATATTTTTTCAAATATATATAAAATAATCCTTTGAAATATGGTGGGGGAATTACACATCCCAAATGGCATCATATTGTATACATAAATACCATTATTTGTTAGCTTTTTATGATGTATAATAAAGGAAATACAACCACAAGCAATGAAATAAGAAAGCAATCTTAAGTATCTGATAATGGCAATATAAAATGTAGGAAAACTATAATAACAACTTCTACAATAACTCACAAAATAGCCATTAATAAAAAATCATGAAAATAGGAACTTGATAAGTATTTGGAGATCTACTAGTGCATGCTATGAGCAATGCATGCTTCATTAGCAATTACAATGCTTAGTCACACATATATACTAGTATGTGACTCTTCACTTTCCTACCCTAAGGACACATGTGCATTCTTGATGCAAGAGCATCCAATGGCAGCAGATCCATATTGAATTTGGCTAAGGAGGAAGATGTCACGATATCATGACATGTCATGAAATCGAGACCAAAAGAGGAGAGAGAATATGAGGAGGAAAGATGTCGCGATATCACGACAGAAAAAGTGTCGCGATATCACGACCTAAACAGGATATCGTGACCTAAATATGAAAGAGAAGACAGGGGAGGAAAATTGTCGTGATATCATGATAGAGAAAGTGTCACGATATCGTGACCAAAATAGGAGAGAGAAAGTGTGGAAGAGAAATGTCGCAATATCGCGACATGTCTATGTTATCGCGACCGACGGACAAGAAAAGGCGCAGGGGAGAAAGATGTCGCGATATCGCGACATGTCATGGTTTTGCGACCAAGGAATGAGAGAAGGAGAAAATGAGAAAGATGTCGCGATATCGTGACATGTCACATTTTCGTGACCAAGGGACGAGAGCATGAGCAGAAGAAGAAAATGTCACGATATCGCGACATGTCGCATTATCACGACTAGAAGGCAGGATGAAGAGCAGAAGAGAAGAATGTCGTGATTTCGTGACATGTCGCATTTTCATGACCTGAAGGCAGGAGGAAGCGCAAGAGCAAAAAATGTCACGATTTCGTGACATGTCGTAGTTTCGTGACCCGAAGAGAAGAGAGAGCGCAGGAGGAAGAAATGTCACGATTTCACGACATGTCACAGTTTCACGACCCGAAGAGAAGAGAGATCGCAAGGAGGAAGAAATGTCACGATTTCGTGACATGTCGCATTTTCACGACCAGAAGGTGAGCGAAGGATCCAGAGGAGAAAATGTCACGATTTCGCGACATGTCGCATTTTCATGACCAGAAGGCGAGCGAAGGAGCCAGAGGAGAAAATGTCACGATTTGGTGGCATGTCGCATTTTCACGACTAGAAGGTGAGTGAAGGAGCAAGAGGAGGAAGATGTCACGATTTCACGACATTTTGCGTTTTCACGACCAAAAGGCGAAGAAGGAGCCAGAGGGAGAAAGATGTCACGATTTCGCAACATGTCGTATTTTTGTGACTAGGAGGCGAGAGAGGAGCCAAGGAGGAAAAATGTCACGATTTCACGACCCGAAGAAGAGAGAGATGGCCAGGAAGCAGAAATGTCATGATTTTGCGACATGTCACGTTTTCACGACCCGAAGAAGAGAGAGATGGCCAGGAAGCAGGAATGTCGCGATATCATGACATGTCGGGTTTTCACGACCCGATGAGGAGAGAGAAGGCAAGAGAGCAGAAATGTCACGATATCACGACATGTCACGATTTCATGACCCGAAGAGGAGAGAGAGACCAAGAAAGCAAAAACGTCACGATATCATGACAGGAAGGGAAGAAGAAGAGCAAGATGGAGAAGATGTCACGATATCGCGACATGCTGCATTTTCAGAGGGCCATGACAGAGCGACAGTGACAACTCATGGAAGTCAGGCGACGGATGCAGAAGAATATGACAGATGTCAGGCGACGGTTGCAGGGCCGTTATATGGGCATGTGGCACCAAGTTATAGGCGATTACAGAGCACTCCACCATTCTGTGTAATGACGACTGAAAGGTCGAGGTGCAGGTAGTTACAGAGCATTTTGCCATTTCCTGTGATGATGAATCTAAGGGGCATGCGAAGAGATGCGAGAGATGAAACGAGGGGACCACAAGATGGCAGACGAAGAGTCACATAGAAACTATAAAAGGGGGAAATAGATACTGGCACAAGGTTCAGAGTTCGGCCCTAGGTAGGGTTGCAAAATTGATGGCCAAGGGCCATTCTGATCCTGCTTGGTTGTGTGTCTTCCAAGAAGAGCTCCGGATCCTCGAGGTGTAGACAGATTCACCAAAAGTGAGGTAGTTTGCACAGGATCTGTGGAGATGGAAGACCAACTTTTAGATTTAAAGACATAATACTGCGGTGCTGTTAATCTACAGAGTGAAGACAGAATATAGAAACCCTAAATAGTAAGGCTACGACAATTTTTCAGAGCGATGGTGTTTCGGCGAGTACAAATTTGATGAACAAAAGGTTGCGACGCTGTTAATATGTGATTTCATTTTGTGACAGAGGATCGGGACCTCTATAAAAACCCAGGCATGTAATAGGAGAAGAATTTAGAACTGGATATTGCATAGTGCATAGAGAAACTAAGCCTGTGGGCTAGTATTGTAAATTTTATTTTCAAGATGATTAATGAAAATGTTCAGATTCGGGGTATGCAATTTTTTGTTCTGCACCAGTGGTATTAGAGCAAGAAGTTCCTAAGCATGTAAGCAGAGCACCAAGTGTGAGGCAGCTTGCACCAGGATCTATGGGAGGGAAGGAATTTGGCACTCTATGCAGTGCTTGTAGGGGGTTTCATGGATGAAGCCTCAGAGGAAGAATTTGGCACTCTGTGCAGTGCTTGCAGGGGGTTTCATTGATGAAGCATCAAGGAAAGAATTTGGCACTCTTTGCAGTGCTTACAGGGGGTTTCTTATAGTACAAAAGTGAAGGTCACTTCTCCATCAACCCCGGGTGTCTGATGCAGGAGCATCCAATGGCAGTAGAGCCATCTTGAATTTGGCTAAGGAAGATGTCATGATATCGTGACATGTCACGAAATCGTGACCAAAAAAGGAGAGAGAAGATGAGAAGAAAAGATGTCGTGATATTGCGACAGAAAAAGTGTCGCGATATCATGACCTAAATAGGAAATAGAAGACAGTGGAGGACAACTATCACGATATCACGACAGAGAAAGTGTCGCGATATCACGACTGAAATAGGAGAGATAAAGTGCGAAAGAAATGTCGCGATATCGTGACATGTCGTGTTATCGCGACCGATGGACAATAAAAGGTGCAGGGGAGAAAGATGTTGTGATATCATGACATGTCACGGTTTTGTGACCAAGGAATGAGAGAAGGAGCAAATGAGAAAGATGTCGTGATATTGCGACATGTCGTGTTTTCATGACCAAGGGATGAGAGCATGAGCAGAAGAAGAAAATGTCACGATATCGCGACATGTCACATTATCACGACTAGAAGGCAGGATGAAGAGCAAAAGAGAAGAATGTCATGATTTCATGACATGTCGCAATTTCGTGACCTGAAGGCAGGAGGAAGTGCAAGAGGAAAAAATGTCGCGATTTCGTGACATGTCGCAGTTTCGTGACCCGAAGAGAAGAGAGAGCGCAAGAGGAAGAAATGTCATGATTTCGTGACATGTCACAGTTTCACGACCTGAAGAGAAGAGAGAGCGCAAGGAGGAAGAAATGTCACAATTTTGCGATATGTCACATTTTCATGACCAGAAGGCGAGCGAAGGAGCCAGAGGAGAAAATTGCATGATTTCGTGACATGTCGCATTTTTGTGACTAGAAGGCGAGCGAAGGAGCCAGAGGAGAAAATGTCACGATTTCGTGGCATGTCGCATTTTCACGACTAGAAGGCGAGCGAAGGAGCCAGAGGAGGAATATGTCACGATTTTGCGACATGTCACATTTTTGCGACCAGAAGGCGAAGAAGGAGCCAGAGGGAGAAAGATGTCGTGATTTCGTGACATGTCGTATTTTTGTGACCAGGAGGCGAGAGAGGAGCCAAGGAGGAAAAATGTCACGATTTCATGACATGTCACGTTTTCACGACCCGAAGAAGAGAGATATGGCCAAGAAGCAAAAATGTCATGATTTCATGACATGTTGCGTTTTCACGACCCGAAGAAGAGAGATATGGCCAGGAAGCAGGAATGTCGTGATGTCGTGACATGTCAGATTTTTGTGACCCGTTGAGGAGAGAGAATTCAAGGGAGTAGAAATGTTGCGATATCACGACATGTCATGATTTCGTGACCCAAAGAGGAGAGAGAGAGTAGGAAAGTAGAAACATCATGATATCGCGACAGGAAGGGAAGAAGAAGAGTAAGAGGGAGAAGATGTCACAATATCGTGACATGCTACATTTTTTGAGGTCCACGACAGAGCAACAATGATAGCTGACGAAAGTTAGGCGACAGATGCAGAATAATATGATAGAGGTCAGGAGGCAATTGCAGGGCCGTTACAGGGGCACGTGGCACAAAGTTATAGGTGGTTACAGAGCACTTCACCATTCTGCGTAATGATGACTAAAATGTCAAGGTGCAGGTGGTTATAGAGCATTCCACCATTTCGTGTGATGATGAATATGAGGGGCATGTGAAGAGACGCGAGAGATGAAACAAGGGGACCACCCGATGGAAGACGAAGAGTCACATAGAAACTATAAAAGGGGGAAACAGATACTGGCACAAGGGTCAAAGTTCAGCCCCAGGCAAGGTTGCAAAATTAAGGGCCGAGGGTCATTCTGATCCTACTTGGCTGTGTGTCTTCCAAGAAGAGCTCTGGATCCCTAAGGTGTAGACAGATTCACCGAATGTGAGGCAGATTGCACAGGATCGATGGAGATGGAAGACCGACCTACAGATTTGAAGACAGAAGGCTACGACGCTGTTAATCTACAGAGTGAAGACAGAAGATAGAAACCCTAAATAGTAAGGCTACGATTATTTTTCAGAGTGTTGGTGTTTCGATGAGTACAGATTTGACGAATAAAAGGCTACGGTGATGTTAATCTATGATTTCATTTTGTGACAGAGGGTCGGGACCTCTATAAAAACCCAGGTGTGTAATAGGAGAGGAATGTAGAACTGGAGATTCCATAGTGCATAGAGAAACTAAGCCTATGGGCTAGTATTGTAAATTTTATTTTCAAGATGATTAATGAAAATGTTCAGATTCGGGGTATGCAATTTTCTGTTCTGCACCAATTCTACATGATAGGCACTTGTGCATATGCATATCTAAGAAAATATATTTGTTATTCCTATTCTAAAGGACTCATGTACATGTGGAAAACATGCACATTTACATCATTGCACATACTTGTGCATTTATTCATTTGCATAAAGTAAATACTTAAATCCTAATCTAAGACAAAATCCTAATATAAACATGTACCCATGGTGGTACATTGACATGTACCAAATAATGTAATATACTCTAACGCCCTTACATTATTTGGTTATTGAAGACTTTAGTCTTCAATATGGATATTTGTATTTATTTTCATTCTTCAAATTACCTTGAATTTGGTTATTGAAGACTTTAGTCTTCAATATGGATATTTGTATTTATTTTCATTCTTCAAATTACCTTGAATTTGATCTTCTACTTGAGCTTCATATTTTTGCTTAACTTTGTATTTTAACTTTAGCACTATTACTATTTTCTTTCTAATTCTATTGTCAAAGAAGTTCATACCTTTCTCGTGATCATATCTATACCTTGAGAAATATATTTAGTAAATTCCATTAATGAAGTTTCTTATCATTGTGTATATCCATTCAAAAAAATATTTTCTTTGTACCAAAAATATCTTTGGGAATGATTGGTTCCTCCACAAATTTTACAACTATGGAGATTCCAATATATCTCTATCTTATGCCCATATCTGCTACAATGACTACATATATTTTCTATTACCAAATCCTTTTGACCATTCTATCCTTCATAGAAACTATTCCTATCAATCTTTGTTACTAATTTGATATCACTATTTTCTGTTACAAACTCAGTTCCTTGCTTATTGCTACTAGTCTAACCTGTATATTCAAGACCTTCATTCTTTGATATGATTTCTGGTGCAATTGGTTCTTTCATTTCCTATTCATTTTTTTCTAAAACTTTATCATAATATCTTATCAACTTAAAAAAAACCATTAGTATGACCAATATAATCATTAGAATGATCTTGTCAATATCAATATGTTTTTGTGCATCACTATTTCTATCATCTATGCCTTCATTAATTCTAATAGCATAGATTTATTTACAATCATAAACTATATTCAAATCACTTGTATCACATATAACATCAATATTTGCAATAGGTTCTTCTATCTTTGTCATGGATTCTAAATCACTAGTGTCATTGCTTGCATTACAATATTCTATTTCATTTTGATAGGAATCAGGATTTGCATCTTTTTCCTTTTGAAGAAGATCACTAGTATCACAACATGCATCAATCATCAATGGTTTTGATTCTATAGTATTGCAACATGAATCTACCATCATAGGTCTTAATTCATTTGTATTACAAGAAGCATCTTTCATCACTATTTCATTCCCTACATCTTCAACCTTTTCTTGTTTCTTCAACTAAGAAACATTAAGAGTGATAATTTCTTTGTAGATTATTCTCCATAGATTAATAGATACAATGATGAAATCTTCATAACAATCTTTGGCATAATTAAGAACACCTTGTATATATTTTTGAAGTATTGAATATTCCCCTTTTTTGCTTCACTAGTATTATCAACAAATGTACTATTCAAAGCATTTGTTTCATCAATAAACTTGCTCTTCAAATATTTAATCATGTTTTCTTGTCTTCTATTCTTGTCTTTCAGAACTTCATTAGAAAGTAATGTCATATATATCAGGTCTCCTATAGCACTAGGTAATATGAAACTATTTTTAGAATCTTTATATGTCTCATCAAGCCTTCCATTCAGATAATTTCTAAGTGCTGAGAAATTTTCATTTTTTATTTCTTTTAACATTAATTGTAAGATATTATTTTCTCTTATTGATGAATCCTTTTGAATGTCTTCTATCACGTATTGTGAATGACATTTTAATATTTCCAATATTTCTAAAATTTCCTGAATGTTTAATTTTTTTCCTTGGACTTCTTGAATGTATATTTGTTCTTCTTGAGAACATAAGTTTCCCATTTCAATTATCTTCAATTCATGTATTTACGTTTTTAGTTTTTGATCACCTATTTTATTTTTAGTTAGTTTTTCTTTGCTATGTTCCTTTGATGTTTACTACCTTATGTCTCCCTAGTGAATTAATAAGTAAAAATCTAAATATAAGTGATGCACCTTCAATAAATTTTAATTGGATTTCTGATGTCTCATAAATTAGAGAAAGAGATAATTTTTATATGCAATTTTCAACTTTATATCAATGCTATAAAATATTCCTTCAATTTTCAAAAGTCTAATTTTCTAAATTTTAATGGTCTAAATTTGATGTAGAACTCCTTATATCTCCCTAATTTTTAAAGTTATAAACAAAGGCATTTGCAAATAAAGTATATCTAAGTTTGTGTAGTAATCCATATACCTCCAACTTTAAATATTTATAAATTTATCTCAATGCATTTGAATGTGGTAATACTAAAAACCTTTATAAATATATACTTCCTTCAATAACTTCTAAGGCAAATAATAAAAATATTAAGTTTTTAATAACTATTCCTTATTTCTCCTTGCAATAATTAACTTATGCTCATGAAATGCCTTGTATCATTTGGTAAAAGCTGAAGGTTAAATTGAATTTTTATTACCTTTCAAATGTAGTGCTCCAAATATTGCATGGCCTCCAAGGATCAATGAACAACCCACCAACACCTTCCAATGATATTGCAATAAGGTCCCATGTGAAAGATAATAGAAATAAAAGTGGTACCACGTGTTCAATAAAACCGGTGACTACAAATATACCTCCAACTAGCCATGCACCACAAAATATGACCATCTAGGCTTTGTAATGACTTCTTTGGTGGTGAGTCTGAAAACATTACATTGCTACCTCAAATTTGTAATAGTTCAATATGTGTAACCTTCATTGTTTTGATAATGTTTCATCCTTCGAGTATGTCTCCTTCACACGACTCAAAGTAACCGTACTTTGTGAATATAATGACTATTAGTTAGTAAGAACTCTAAAAAGCGTGTGTTATAACAATATTTTTATATCCTCCAACTCGATGAAAGTAACGACTATTTTTTTTATAATTTCATGTTCATGTTAGAAATATGCTATATAACTCTCAAGCAATTAAAAATAATCTACCTCTTCTTGTGTTTTTTACGTGTGTTACCAATTGATTTTTTTATGTAACGGTGCTTGAGATGAATTTTTAACTATTATAACAACTCCTCCAATGGGTATCCAATGAGCACATTTTGTAATATAATGGCTGCTTGTACCACTTGTTACTATATATCACCCTGATATTTTAGTGAAACTTTCAAATAGTACTTCAATGATTTAGTTGGTATTATAATGCTTCCAATGTGGTGCCCTAGGGTTTTTAACCTAGACCAAAATACACCTCCTCTACGTAAATGAAATGATGAATATGCTTGAGCTCTCACAGGATTATACTTCATCCAGTTAGATTTCTTGAGCTTTGTAGGAAATTCTCTAATGCATCCTAGAATCAAAGTAAGTTTTCTTCAAGTGTAGTAGCCCTTTCATTTAATTTTGTGCTTCAAAAATGCACTGGAATTCTTCCTTAGGTAGCTCCTCCTCAATACAGTCACTTTCAACATGGAAAACCTCCAATATAGGTGGACCTTTGCACAGGTAATCTCTACTACAGATATTCCTTTTTACCACTTTTATTCTACACCTGCTTATTGGTGCAATGCTCTCATGCTTGGTGATATTTCCCATGGTATTCTAAGATTCTAAACCATGACAGAACTTCACCTTTTAAATATATTAGTATATTCAATCTTAGCTATACAATTTTGGCTTGTTTTTCTTTGCAAGATTATCTTCTTTTGCTTTCAATATGTAGTAGGAAGTTGATATTTTCTTTTCCTTTGAGATATATCTAACTTATCTTCTTTTGCACAGGTTTTAATCCTTGTAAAAACTATCTTCTACACTTTCTTGAAGACTTAAATTTGAAAGTTAACTTTAAACCTTAAATTTTGGTGCGTAATAATAAACTAAATATGAATGTTCAAATAATGAACCTTTTGCACCAATGTTGCATACCTTTTTTGACCTTGTTAGGTGACAGTTTTCCTAGTGATTTAGATTGCCTAATTGCTACCTTGAAACTTATCTCTTTTGCAGCTATTCCTTGTTTTCCAAAATAAATTCTTAGCTCTTTTATTTTGCAACTCTGTAACTCCTTAATATTGCTACCCACGTATCCAGTTTTTATTGTTATAATGTTGTCTAATGTGCTACCTTTAACCTCTAAAATTTGTAGCACCTTTGTGGTCCAGTACTTATTTTAAATTTTGTCCTTGAATATCCTAGTTGAATTCTGGGTTTAATATTGGCCTATTTTCCAACATTCTTCACAAGAGTTTGAATGTATTGAGGTCTTTTTAAATTTCCTCCAAAGTTTGGAAAACTTCTTGCCAAATCCTTCTCCTTGGTGCTTGTTGTCGAATGGTGATAATTATTCCAAATTCTTCAATGAGGCTTTCCTAACTTTCTCATTATTTCTCCTTTCAGGTAGCTTGAGACCTCTTCTCTAAGGTCTTCAATTTTTTATAGCTTCTCTAGTCTTCTCAAAAACTTCAATGAGACCTTCCCTTGATCTCTTCAATCTTTCAACTATGTTTTTTTTGCAATGAGATCTCTTTATTGGATATTTGAAACCTACTGCTTCTAAAATATGTAGTAGGAATTTTGCTAGTCCTTCTCTATCTTCAATATTTCAAATTTGGAAGTTCTTCAATGGGACATCTTGTGGGTCTCTTCAGCTTCTTGAGATATTTTCTCCTTCACTTACTCTACAATATGCAATCTTCAATCTTCAATGGATATCTCCAATCTTCCACTACACCAAAAAAGGGCTTTAATGGTGGATAAAATAAGGTGTTTTTTTATGGTGGTAAAAAACCATCCTAATAGATCCTAAGAGAGCATTTTATAATCACCCTCTTAGGGTGACCCTATAAACCACCCTCTTAGATCACCCTAAGATGATATTTTTAAATCATCATCTTAGGGTGACCTAAGAGGGTGGTTTTAAACCATCCTCTTATCCCTAAGAGGGTGGTTTAGGCAACCCTAAGAGGGTGTTTTAAAACCACACTCTTAGGGTTTCAGTACAAAACATATATAAATACCATGAGAAAAGTAAACTGAGAATTTTATTTTGATAGCAAACAATCGGTATCACAATAAAAGTAGAGAGCTCAAGCTAGGGTATTTTTTATAAAGCTCAATATAGGGCATTTTCTTTCAATAGTGAACCGTAGACAACATAGGAAAAGCAGAGAGCTCTAGCTAGGGTATTTTCTTTTGAAGCTCAAGCTAGGTCATTTTATTTTGAAAGTGAACCATCGACATCATGTAGATAGAGGGACTATAGGAAAAGTAGAGAGGTCGATCTAGGGTATATTCTTTTGATAGGGGACCATTGAAACCGTAGGAAAAGTAGAGAGCTCAAGCTAGGGTATTTTATTTTGATAGTAAACCATAAGTACCACGAGAAAAGTAGAGAGCTTGAGCTAGGTTATTCGCTTTTAATAATGAACCATAAACACCACAGAAGTGGAGGGACCACAAGAAAAGTAGATATATCAAGCTAGGATATTTTATTTTGATCACAGGAAAAGTAGAGAGCTCGAGTAGAGATCAAAGAGCTCAAGCTTGACGGAAGGGAAGTTCTAGTCGATTCTTTCTCTGGCTTGCCTAGTGAAAGGATATTTTAAGTGGTAAGCACTACTCATGATTTATAATCTAGTTATATTTTATTGTAATTTTTTATTTGAGTTTCCAAGGCTTCCCATAACTTTTACTCCCATAAAATTTCATCAATTTGGGGCTTCCCACAATATTTCATTTATTTCAAAATAAATCCATAGAAAATAATCATGTTATATTGAAATGTCATTACAACCATCTATATTTAGGTTTATTCTATTTTATGGGCTTCCCATAACTTTTATTCCCACAAATATTCACCAGTTTGGGCCTATTTATTTACAAATACAAATATTCCAAAATTTAACATCATTCTTGAATTTGTATTGTACCATCCTTCACAATACCAAAATATCACCTCTACTACCTATACACTATATCTTAGTACAGTAATATTTTGAAAAATTGGTATTGTCATAGTTTGCTTTATCATTTTTTGAGTATTATTAGTTTCCATTGGTGGGTATTTCCCCTTCTTGTTAGAAAAGCAATCTCTGATATATTGAATTCGGTTGCAATAATTTACATTCATAGGGTGTCCTTATTCTCATCCAATATGTACACTGCAATAAGCAAGTAATCTTAAGTATTTGATAATGGCAATATAAAATGTAGGAAAACTATAAGAGAAACTTCTACAATAACTCAAAAAATAGCCATTAATGAAAACTCAAGAAAATAGGAACTTGATAAGTATTTGGAGATCTACTAGTGTATGCTATGAGCAATGCATGCTTCATTAGCAATTACAATGCTTAGTCACAAATATATACTAGTATGTGACTCTTCACTTTCCTACCCTAATGAGACATGTGCATTCTACATGATAAACACTTATGCATATGCACACCTAACTAAATATATTTGTTCTTCCTATTCTAAAGGACTCATGTACATGTGGAAAACATGAACATTTACATCATTGCACATACTTGTGCATTTATTCATTTGCATAAAGTAAATTCTTAAATCCTAATATAAGATAAACTCATAATCTAAACATGTACCCATGGTGGTATGTTGACATATACCAAATAATTCAATATACTCTAACATCCCCCTGTATTACATTATTTGGCTATTGAATATTTTAGTCTTCAATATGGATCTTTGTATTTTTTCATTCTTCAAGTGACATTGAATTTGATCTTCTACTTGAGCTTCATCATTTTGCTTGACTTTGTATTCTGACTTTGGCACTGTTACTATTTTCCTTCTAATTCTATTGTTGAAAAAGTTTATACATTTCTTGTGCTCATATCTATACCTTGATAAATATATTTAAGAAAATACATTAATGAAGTTTCTTGTCATTGTGTATATCCATTCAAAAAATAATTTTCTTTGTACCAAAAATATCTTTGAGAATGATTGGTTCCTCCACAAATTTTACAACTATGGAGATTCCAACATCTCTCTATCTTATGCCCATATCTGCTACAATGACTACATCTATTTTCTATTACCAAATCCCTTTGACCATTTTGTCCTTCATAGAAACTATTCCTATCAATATTTGTTATTGATTTGATGTCACTATTTTCTATTACAAACTCAGTTCCTTGCTTATTGTTGCTATTCTAACCTATATATTCAAGACCTTCATTATTTGATCTTATTTCTAGTACAATTGGTTATTTCATTCCTTGTTCATATTTTTTCAAACCAGTATCTTCATATCTTATCAACTTTGAACAAAAACCATTAGTATTGCCAATATAATCATCAGAATGATCTTTGTCAATATCAATATGATTTTGTGCATCACTATTTCTATCATCTATGCCTCCATTAATTCTAATAGCATAGATTTTTTTTGCACAATAACAAACTATATTTAAATCACTTGTATCTCATATAGCATCAATATTTGCAATATGTTATTCTATCTTTGTCATGGATTATAAATCACTAGTGTCATTGCTTGCATTACAATATTCCCTTTAATTTGATAGGAATCATAATTTGCATATTTTTCCTTTTAAAGAAGATCACTAGTATCACAGCATGCATCAATCATCAACGATTTTTATTCTATAGTATTGCAACATGAATCTACCATCATAGGTCTTAATTCATTTGTATTACAAGAAGCATCTTTCATTACTATTTTATTTCCTACTTCAACCTTTTCTTGTTTCTTCAACATAAAAACATTAAGAGTGATAATTCCTTTGTAGATTATTCTCCATAGATTAATAGGTAAAGTGATGAAATATTCATAAAAATAATTGGCATCATTAAGAACACCTTGCATGCATTTTTGAAGTATTGAAATTTCCACTTTTTTTGCTTCATTAGTAATATCAACAAGCTTACCGTTCAAAGCATTTTCTTCATCAATAAAATTGCTCTCAAATCTTTAGTCATGTTTTCTTGTCTTCTATTCTTATATTTCAGAACTTCATTAGAAATTAATGCCATATATATCATATCTCCTATAGCACTAGGTAATATGAAACTATTTTTAGAATCTTTATATGTCTCATCAAGCCTTCCATTCAGATAATTGCTAAGTGCTGAGAAATTTTTATTTTTTATTTCTTTTAACATTGATTGTAAGATATTATTTCCTCTTATTGATGAATCCTTTTCAATGTCTTCTATCACATGTTGTGAATGGTATTTTAATATTTCCAATATTTTTAATTTTCTTGAATGTTTAATTTTTTTCCTTGGACTTCTTGAGTGTATATTTATTCTTCTTGAGAACGTAAGTTTCCCATTTCAATTATCTTCAACTCATGTATTTATGTTTCTAGTTTTTGATCACCTATTTTATTTTTCATTAGCTTTTTCTTTGCCATGTTCCTTTGATGTTGACTACCTTATGTCTCCCTAATGAATTAATAAGTAGAAATATAAAGATAAGTGATGCACCTTCAAGAAATTCTAGTTGGATTTCTAATGTCTCAAAAATTAGAGCAAGAGCCAAATTTTAAATGCAATTTCCAACTTTATATCAATGCTATAAAAGCTTCCTTCAATTTTCAAAAGTTTAATTTTCTAAATTTCAATGGTCTAAATTTGATGTAGAACTCCTTATATCTCTCTAATTTGGAAATTTAGAAACAAAGGTATTTGCAAATAAAGTATATCTAAGTTTGTGTAGTAATCCTTATACCTCCAAGTTTAATTATTTGAAAATTTATATCAATGCATTTGAATGAGGTAATTTCAAAAACCTTTATAAATACTTCCTTCCTTCACTAACTTCTAACTTAAATAATAAAACTATTAAGGTTTTAAAAACTATTCCTTATTTCTCCTTTGTAATAATCAACTTGCACTCATGAAATACCTTGTATCATTTGCTAAAGGTTGAAGGTTAAATTGAAATTTTATTACCTTTCAAATGTAGCACTCCAAATATTGGACGACCTCCAAGGGTCAATGAACAATCCACCAACATCTTCCAATGATGTTGCAATAGGGTCCCATGTGAAAGATAATAGAAATAAAAGTGGTATCACATGTTCATTAAAATAGACAACTACAACTGGACCTCCAACTGGCCATGCACCACCAAATTTGACCACCTTTATTTTGTAATGACTCCTTTGGTGGTGGGTTTGAAAAAGTTACACTACTACCTCAAATTTGTAATAGTTCAATATTTTTCAACATTCACTATTTTGATAATGTTGTATACTTTTAGTATTTCTCCTTTGCACGACTCAAAGTAACCTTACTTTGTGAATATAATGACTATTAGGTATTAATAACTCTAACAAGCATGTGTTATAAAAAATATTTTTCTCTCCTCCAACTCAATGAAAGTAATGACTATTTTTTTATAATGTCCTCTTCGTATTAGAAACATGTTATATCCCTCTCAAGCAATTAAAAAGAATCTACCTCTTCTTGTGTTGTCTACATGTGTTACCAATTGATTGTTTCATGTAACGGTGCTTGAGATGAATTTGTAACTATTATAACAACTCCTCCAATGGGTATCCAATGAGCACACTCTGTAATATAATGGCTTCTTGTACCACTTGTTATTGTATATCACCATGATATTTTAGTGAAAATTTCAAATAGTACTTCGATGATTCAGTTGGTATTATAATGCTTCCAACGTGTTGCTTTAGGGTTTTTAGCCTAGACCAAAAATACACCTCCTCTACATAAAGGAAATGATAAATAGGATTAAGCACTCACATGCTTCTACTTTAGCCAGTTAGATTACTTGAGCTTTTTAGGCAATTCTCTCATGTATCCTAGAATTAAAGTAAGATTTCTACACAAGTGTAGTAGCCCTTTAACTAAATTTTGTGCTTCAATAATGCACTAGAATTCTTCCTTAGGCAGCTCATCCTCAATACAGTCACTTTCAATATGGGTAACCTTCAACTTAGGTGCACCTTTGCACAGGAAATCTTCATTGCAAACATCATTTTTGACTACTTTTCTTCTATGTATCGTTATTGGTGTAATGCTACAATGCTTGGTGATATTTTATGTGGTGATTCTAAGATTCTAAACCATGACAAAGATTTACCTTTTAAATAGCTTACTATATTCAATCTTAGCATAATTTTGGCTTTTTTTGCTTTGCAATATTATCTTCTTTAACTTTCAATAGGTAGTAGGAAGTTGATATTTTCTTTTCCTTTGAGATATATCTAACATCTCTTCTTTTGTGCAGGTTTTAATCCTTGTAAAAACTATCTTCTACACTTCCTTGAAGACTTAAATTTGAAAGTTAACTTTAAAATTTGAATTTTGATGCGTAATAATAAACTAAATATGAATGTTAAAATAATGAACCTTTTACACCAATGTGGCATGCCTTTTTTGACTTTGTTAGGCGATGGTTTTCCTAGTGATTTGGATTACCTAATTGCTATCTTGAAACCTATCTATTTTGTAGCTCTTCCTTGTTGTCCAAAATAACTTCCTATCTCTTTTAGTTTGCAACTCTATAACTCCTTAAACTCGCTGCCCATATATGTAGTTTTTATTTCTATAATTTTATCTAATGTGCTACCTTTAACCTCTAAAATTTACAGCACCTTTGTGGTCCAATCCTTCTTTAAAATATTATCCTCAAATATCCTAGTTGAATTCTGACTTTAATATTTGCCTATTTTCTAGCCTTCTTTGCAATATTTTGAATATCTTGAGGGTCTTTGTAAATCTCCTCCAAAGTTTGGAAAACTTCTTGCCAAATCCTTCTCCCTGGGGATTGTTGTTGGATGGTGATAATTATTCCAAATTCTTCAATGAGGATTTCCTAGCCTTCTCCTTATTTATCCTTTTAAGTAGCTTAAGACCTCTTCTCTAAGGTCTTTAAATTTTTTTTGCTTCTCTAGTATTTTCAAATACTTCAAAGATACCTTACCTTGATATCTTTAATATTTCAACTATGAATTTTTGCAATGAGATCTCTTTATTGGATCTTTGAAACCTACTGCTTCTAAACTCTGCAATAGGACTTTTGTTAGTCCTTCTCTATCTTCAATCTTTCAAATTTAGAAGTTCTTCATTGGGACCTCATGTGAGTCTCTTCAGCTTCTTGAGCTATTTTCTCCTTCACTAACTCTACAATTTGTAGTTTTCAATCTTCAATGGAGATCTCCAAACTTCCACTACACCAAAAAGGGCTTTAATGGAAACTAAAATAAGGTGGTTTTTATGGTGGTAAATAACAACCCTAATAGATTCTAAGAGAGTGGATTATAATCACCCTCTTAGGATAACTACCCTCTTAGGGTCACTCTAAGAGGGTGGTTTATAACCATCCTCCTTGGGTTACCCTAAGATGGTGGTTTATAACCATCATCTTAGGGTGACCCTAAGAGGGTGGTTATAAACTGCCCTCTTAGATCACCCTAAGATGATAGTTTTAAACCATCATTTTAGGGTGACCTAATAGGGTGATATTAACCACCCTCTTAGCCCTAAGAGGGTGGTTTAGGCAACCCTAAGAGGGTGGTTTTAAACCACACTATTAGGGTATTAGTATGAAAATATATATATAAATATCACGAGAAAAGCAAACTATGCATTTTTTTTTACAACAAACCATCGGCATTACAAGAAAAGAAGAGAGCTTGAGCTAGGGTATTTTCTTTCTAAGCTTAAGATAGGGAAACCATCGACATCATAGGAAAATCAAAGATCTTGAGCTAGGGTATTTTCTTTTGAAGCTCAAGCTAGGGTATTTTATTTTGACAACATTCCATCGACATCGTGAAGATAGAGGGACTATAGAAAAAGTAGAGAGCTTGACCTATGGTATAATATTTCCATAGGGAACCATAGAAACCATAAGAAAAGTAGAGAGATCAAGCTAGGGTATTTTATTTTGATAACAAACCATCAGCATCACAAGAAAACTAGAGAGCTCGAGCTAGGATATTTGCTTTTGATAATGAACCATCGGTACCACACAAATGGAGGGACCTCAAGAAAAGTATAGAGATCAAGCTAGGGTATTTTATTTTGATCATGATAAAAGTAGAGAGATCGATCTAGGATATTTTCTTTTGATCATGAGAAAAGTAGAGAGCTCAAGCAAAAAGCAGAGAGCTCAAGTAGAGAGAAGATAGCTCAATCTCGAGGGAGGGAAGTGCTAGTTGATTCTTTCCCTAGCTTACCCAGTGAAAGGATTTTTTAAGTGGTAAGAACTACTCATGCTTTGGAATCTAGTTATATTTCATTACAATTTGTTATTTAAGTTTCCAAGGCTTCCCAAAACTTTTACTCCCATAAAATTTCATCAAATTGGGGCTTCCCACAAAATTTCATTTATTTTAGAATAAATCCATAGAAAATAGTCATGTTTCATTGAAATGTCATTACAAAAGTCTACATATGGATTTATTCAAGTTTCCAGGGCTTCCCAAAACAATTACTTCCACAAAAGTTTATCAATTTTGGCCTATTTATTTGTAAATACAAATATTCCAAAATTTAACATCCTTCTTGAAATTTTCTTGTACCATCCTTCACAATACCAAAAATTCACCTCTACTACCTATACACTATATCTTAGTACAGTAATATTTTGAAAACTTGGCATTGTCATAGTCTGCTTTACCATTTTTGGAGTACTATTAGTTTCCATTGGTGGGCATTTCCCCTTCTTCTCATTAGAAAAGCAATCTTTGATAGATTGAATTTAGTTGCAACATTTTGCATCCATTGGGTGTCCTTATTGTAATCCATGAGGTACACTACAGTAGGATTCCCATAGAATGGTTTATTTGTAAATGCATCAATCACTGCGTAGTGAACTAAACCAAGCCTAGCCATGTCTCTATGGAAAAATAATTGGTGGAATTTTGTTTAGATGATAATTATGTGTTATTTTCCCCCAAAGGTAGAACCATTAGAATAAAATGACCAACTCATAGTGTTCATAGGTAGAACCATTGGGTGTTATTTCATTTGTTGTACAAAAAAAATAGTCTACATTTGGGTTTAGGTACATAGCATTCACAAATATAATGCTTAAGAGGTTGAGAACATAGAATACACATGCACATGTAACATTACATTAGGCCATATGTGTCCATAGGTATTTACTTAAGTACATGCTTACACAAGCCTAGTCAGAAAATCTATTTTGATTCTTCAATATCTAGATAAATACCAAACAAATAATGACTACATAGTATGCTTTCAAATTTGTTCATATTGTGTAAAGACAGTCAAAGGATCATAATACAAAAAAATTTCATATTGTGTAAAGGCATTCAATGGATCATAATGCAAAATTTGTTCATATAAAATGTAGAGGACAGTTTGTCCCACAATCCCACAACCATTTCAAATTTTATAAATTGGACTATTCAGTAGATTGACAAGGACCAGAAAGCAAAGGTGAATGAGACTAACAAATTACATTGATAAAGAAGTTTCCTGATTAAGATTTTAAAACACCCTTTAAATTGGGAGGTACTAAGTGAATGCATCCTTGCAATTGCAATCTCATACTAAATAATATTAAGACCAATCCTAGTAGTAATTTACTGTATTGCACTCTCCATAATAAAGATAAGCATCTTAGATGCCTAGATATCAAGGTTATGAAGGTGAATGTATGGTTTTCTTTAATTTTTAGCATGATGAGCCATAAATTCCTTTACCAATGGATTAATGAGGTGAGGTGCTTCATCCTGGAGTGAAATAAATGTCACAACTTGAGAAAGAAGCAACAAAAAACAAAAGTCAAAGAGACTATGAGAGGATTATAGTTGCAACTTGTGGATAATGACCAACATTAGGTAGGACAACAAAGTCTTCTATATTTTTGAAAGTCCCATATGCCCTTCCTAATTCAATAGGCTCCCATAGATCCTTATCTCCCCATGCAATTAGCACTGGATACTAACTCCAGTAGATAAATCATATAGTTGCATGTCAAGTTGCTTAATTATTGATGGCGGAAATGTTATATAATTTATGGCTATATTATCAGACCAAGGGGTTGTGTGGAATTTAGTGTTGTTAATTTGGGGAAGAGGTTAGAGCTATGGATAGGGTAATGTAGATTCTTATTTTGGAAAAAAGGTTTATAGATGGTATATTGGCCATATCAGTTTATAGATTCTTCTTCCTCCTCTTGTATATTTGCTTCTCACAATGATTACTTTTGGCTCATTTTCTTCCAATCCTGGTACTAAAATATCTCTTCCTTGAATAGACATGGTTGGAGATTGGAAGGCTCTCCTAAAGTTGTATGAAATATTTCAGTTGGCCACCTAGCACATCTTAACACATATTTAATTTGGGATAATATTTTCTTGATATACATATGTTCTTTTTATATCTTCTCCATATTGTGTATCCCCATTCTTATTATCACTTGTGAAACTCCATGAATAGATCTTTAACTTATACAACAAGTGTAATATAACTTGTCTCCTCCATAATTATGTTAGGTTATGATCAATACATAAAATACTTGATCATGAGGTTTTAAAATAAGCCAGTGTATACCTTGAATAGGTTATATGTCATGATTGTTATCCAATATCTCTAGTTTTACAGTTTTGATGATGCCACATACTCTTGATAAAAAGGATTTAAGATCATACAAAATCATTATACTAATAGAACTTATTGTTCATATAATTAAAGTGAAATGACCATATTTCAAACCTATTGTATTTATAATGTACTCATGTTAAGTTACCTTTAAAAATTTATCTCTATTTAAATAGATCATATTAACATATGGATATAAAATATTTTGTACACATGCTTGAATTTATGTGTATGGATATCCCAAGAACACTAGATATTATGACCTTATCATCTACAATGAATATGATAAACTAAATTAGCCAACTTTTGTGGAATCCAAAAACCCTAAAATTGACCCATATTAATTTACCCTAGGTAAAAAACATTCAAAAAAATGATTAAAACAACTTTATAACCTCTTACCTCGATTTTTGCATCCACATTAAGTTGGTTTTTAACCTCTTGATGACATCGACTCTATTTTACCGATATCATATGTATAATATTGTATATGACCTAAATTGCATGAGATCGTATGTCTAATCTCGTCTAAAAATAAAAATCATAGAAAAACAAAACAATAAATTTGTTGCAACTTCTTTTGTCTTTATATGCCTAATAGCGCAGAGTTTAAGGGATCATATTCGTCGATCACACCTAGATTGGAAGAAGTTGCAACTCATTTTGTTTTGGCCTAACCCCTCGAACCTACCTAGCCTATTTAATCATACATCCTCCCTTTGAATTCCTCTTGACTCCCTAGCTGATTAGTAATCACTTTTGTGCTCTTTGCATTATTATTTCCTATTGCTTTCATAAGTATTTACAGGATCAAGAGTACGATAGCTATGCATCGGTGGATACGATCCGATATCAGAAATATGATATCACTCGGAAGCATCTGATACGACTCTACAACATCTGATTTGGTCTATAAGTTTCTTGGAGATACCTTCACACTTTGGTTTACATTTTTTAATCTCAAATTTACATTTTTGGCATCATATTTATCATTTATCATTGCATTTAATATAGAAATTATTGTTTATCATACTTGGAGTTCACCATACTTGTATTCAATTATGTTATTTACATATCATAGCTCATATCATTTTCTTTAAATACAACATACACTAATATTTTACTTACCCTAATCCATGCTTAACAATATTCGTATTGTGTTGCAAGTTTCTATTTTGTTGTCTATCTATGAAACTATAGATTTTTTATCAGATCGGGTCTAATGATATCAAATCGGATGTACGATATCGACCTGCAACATTCAATATGGCCTACAAAAAGCAAATAGACTCTACATCAGACATCTAGGTTGAGTAAGAGTATCAAATTTCTTTCATAACTAAGCATTGCATTTATTTGTCTTCTGTAATTCATTGTCTTATGTATTCATTGAAATCAAAATTATATTTTGTGTAGATTAGTTGCATTTGGCAAAAATAGGTGATCATGACCAAAATAAAAAGAACACATCAAATAGAATCCCAACCTAGGTATGGAAACTACCAATAAATATTTTCTAGTGAACCCACACAATTCGTTGAAAAGTCACCAAAGAGGGCATGGCATCAAGTGCCTCTTCTTTGAGGTTTAGACCTACTATTTTATCATTCCTATTTGAGATGCGGATTCATTAGCCTGAAGGAAAGGAGTACACAAATTTTAGAGCTACATTCCCGATGAGGTAGTCTTTGCACTATCGAAAGCACCCAAACTTGAAGAACCTGATAATAAAGATGGCATGTCTTTGTTCTTTGATGGTTTGAAGTGTGAGCAAGGGGGTGGTGTAGGGATTGTGTTTTTCACATCACAAGGTGCTCCAATACCCTTGTCATTTAAATTGGACTTCCCTTGCATAAATAACAACGCTAAATACAAGGCCCTGATATTGTATCTCCAAACAATAATCAATATGAATATTAAAAGGCTAAATATCTTTGGTGACTTCCTTTTCATAGTCAATCAAGTTATGGGATTATTTCAATGTAGGTTTTTGATCCTAAAATCTTACAAAGATCTTGTTGACACTTCTCTAGTCTAACTAGAATGGTACAACATCGATGGCATCCCTTGCACATCCAAAAAATTTATAGACACTATGACATATTTGGGATTCTTGACCCCTTAGAATCGATCTACTGATTTCACTACCATTCATGTGAAGATGCTCTCACAATCGATAATGCAGCATGAGGCTTTTGACAACAAAAAATCAATCAACATAATTCATATAGAACCAGACCATGAATGGATCTATAAAGCCAAATATTTTTAAATAATGTGCCTTAAGGATCTTTGATCTCATAGGGTCATACAGGGAATGGTACCATCATTCACCACAAGGTTGTTTCTCAATCTGCATTTGTGCACATCGAATCATAGAGAGAATAAGTCATCTTATCTATCGAGGATGTAGCTTATCATTATTGGTTGTACCAGTTAAAATATTTCCTTAACCTTAGAATCATCGTTAAAGGATTATCGTTTGCCAAAAAATGAGCACTCAAATAAAATGCAATATATATCTTGCTAGGAGGCATATTGTATCATCGAAGCTATGATGGAGTCCTTCTTCATTGTCTTGAGCTTCAAGAATCAAATTGGGATATTTCACAAGCTCATGACGGTACATGTGGTGGCTATTTAAGTAGCATGGCCATCGTTAAACGCATCCTTCAAAGGGGCTATTACTAGCCCACCATGGAAAAGGATTATTGTGAGTATATCAGGAACTGCATTAAATTTCAGCATCATGCAAATCTAACATACCTACCATCACAAGCCTTATAACCCATTCAGTGGGGTTTCAATATAATTAGAAAGATATCTCCCTGATATTTGGGCTAACACACATTTATCTTAACGACCACTGAGTACTTCACCAAATGGGTGGAAGAAGTCCCCTTAACATCAATGATAGGACCATGAATTACGGAGTTCATACTTCACAATATCATCTATCGCTTTGGTGTCCCATTCAAGATAATTTTGGATAATGATCCTTCATTTAAAAATAAAAATGTGTGGGCTCCAAAGGTATCCAAAGGCATCATAAGCCCTTTCATCAACCCACAAAAAGCTCCAAAGGCATCATAAGCTCTTTGGTCAACTCACAAAAGGCTCCAAAGGTATCACAAGACCTTTGGTCAACTCACAAAAGGCTCCAAAGGTATCATAAGCCCTTTGGTCAACTCACAAAATGCTCCAAAGGCATCGTAAGCCCTTTGGTAAAAACTCACAAAAGGCCCCAAAGGCATCACAAGCCCTTTGATTAACTCACAAAAGTTCTAAAGGCATCAGCCCTTTGATAAACTCACAAAAGGCTCCAAAAGTATCTAAACCCTTTGGTCAAATAAAAAACACAAAAATTTAAAAATATTGCAAAACACAAAAACATAAAAACAAGTGAAAACATTAAAATACAAAAACATTTGCATCTTACATTTTGCATTTGCATTCATATAATTGCATTGCATTAGGCATGTTGCATCCATTTCCCCTACGTTAGGATAGACTATGTTTTCAATATTTCAAACGATATCACATTTGTATCTCAATCATGCATCCAAGCATCAATAATCATCCATCACCCATGTGAGTAACTATGTTTTTCCACACAACCCCTCCTATTGCTATAAGGAATATACTAGGATTTTTTGGTCACTCAACCATACCTAGTGGTTTTCTCAAACTTTGTAGAAAGCTATCTTTGCTTTTGATAGATGAGGTCTGGTTTTGATAGCACCTAGTATATTTCAAAATCTCATCAATAATCAAACATATTAACAATCCTAATTAGGACAAGTAAATATGAACATCACAAAGCGGTCCTAGTCACCTTAAGTGAAATATTTTTACTTGCTCATCTTGCGAAGTGCATGGTCTAGGATTTTTATCATTGGAAAAAGGACAAGTTCCTACCTACCCAAAGAAATTCCTTGCTTTCATCAAAATGAGCAAAATACTAAAATAAAGCAAAGTTCAAAAGAAAAATAAATAGTGATTATCATCACTACATAAATCCCTTGCTCAAGAGAAAAAAAAAGTCAAAATAAACAGTGATTTTCATCACTAAGCATGAGAAATTATCCCAATAAAAGTGAAAAAAAGAAGGGGGTTAAGAGCTTGAATCCTTGGAATGATCACTACTTGAAACCATAGAGTGATCCCAAATACAACAATGGGCTAAATGAATCATGCCTGGCATTGGGGTAAGCTCTAAGCAATTTGAAAAAAAGGTTAGCTTTAAGTGTCATGTATTGCCTAATGGTCTAATCCAACTAATTCTGACTTAGGATCGTGATGAGTATTTAGTGATCCTTGTAGCACCCTAAAATTGGCGCAATAAAACCTTAATAATTACACTTACTCTAGTAAATAATTCAAATTCAAATTTCAACCTCCAAAACCGCTCCCAAACCGTCGCTTAATCCGTTTCCTCCTTTCCCATGCCATTTTTAGAGTTTGTTTTGACCGTTTGACGATATCGTCGCCGATCAGACGATATCGCCTCAGATCGGACGATTTCGTTTGGGCTAGGACGTCCAGACGATCTTGTCCCAAAACTAATTTTTCATAATTAGTCTCTGTTCCAACGGCGTCTCTAATCCGGGCAGAAGCGTGTCTGCACCGTTAGAGACCCTCCCCGTTGGAGATCTCCCAAATAGGGATGATCTCCAACCTCCTAACCTCCCTCCTAAGCCTATTTAATCCTAGGCCCTCCCCTTAGCATCCCCCTGGCTGAAATTCCCTATAACTCGAATTCTACACGCACTAGACCATCTTAAATCACTGTTTGCATTCGCATTTTTTCAAGTTTGTTTGCAGGAACTTCATTGTTTTTCAGCCGGAGCAAGCTCAGTTCATCTCAGATGATCTCGTACAATCTCGAACGATCTCGACCCAATTCGAGATGATTTCGACTACAGTTCACATTGGGGGCAATCAGTGCCCAGAGTTTGCATTTCTTCATCCTTTTTCTGTTGTATTATTCTGCATTTAGTTAATTCTATGGTTATTCTTTATTATTCTGCATCTTGGAGTTCACCCATGTAGCTTTAATGCATAATAAAAGCATAAATTGTCATTAGATCGTTATAATGCATTCATGTTTTTGCTTATTATCATCATTTTAATGTTCTTACTATCATTTTACATCATTACCCTCTGTTATCATAGTTGCATTCTCTGTATTTTGCATCTATTTTTCTGTTTGCAGGTCTCTGACGAATTCGTCAGATCTCAGACGATCCTGTCAGATAGGAGACGATCCTGTCGAATTCCAGACGATCCTGACTACTTCAAAAATTAGAACCTTCATCAGACATCCGGATCAGGTATGGGTCTTTAATCCATCTTGTTCTTTCTATTTTTCTATCCAAATCTATTTTTGTCTTCATTTAAATCTGCATTTCATATAGAATAGCTTAGACGCATTTTGGCCAAACCTAGGACTTGGATGATTAAAGCTAAAACTGAACACATCAAACACATTCCCAACCTAGGCATGGAAATTGCCATTCAAACGTTTCCTGGTGAACCCACCATCCGTCAAAAAATCACCATAATACACCTCCCCCGAGAGGCGGGACCTTCGCAAGGCCTCTCAGTCCGAGGTACCGCGCCATCCTTTTCACATCCCCCTTCCGGGCACGGATCCTATAGCCTGAAGGTAAGGGTGTGAAAAATTTGGAGCGATACATTTTGGTGAACCCGACGTGAATAACATAGGCATATTTCTGATTCAAAAATATAAAAAACAAAAATATATATATATATGTATACAAAAAAAAAAAAGTAACAAAATCATCATTTCAAGTTTGTATGTTTTAGATTCAATTCTAAATAGTAGATACTAAATATTACTTTTAGAAGTACTAAAGAAACCATGAGTTTTTACTCAAATCAATATGAGCCCATCAGTAATGTTGGAAGAATTCAGCCAAATACATTTGTTGATTATGACCAACCTCATCCCTATTCAACACCACCTCCATCACACTTTTCTCATTTTTCATCCTTACCCCAACAGGACAATCCCTTTGCCAATCCTCTTCATAACGATATTATCTATTCTCCCATATATCCATATTATGTCTATCAGTCCACATACAATCCTCCTCCACCCTTTCAATATTCTTCTTTCAATACAACACATCCATTTCAACAAGAAAATACTTATTCTTCCAATTCTACCATGCACTCACCTCATACTTCGCAATCTTCCTATCATCATTCTACCCATAATAAAGAAAGTAGAGGTGAGAAACCATTAGGCCCTTTTATGACTGAATTCCTAAGGCACGTATCAAAAACCTCTCGAAAACCTTCATCACGTAAATTTACTAAGCTCAATCAACCAATGGATATAATTCTCAAGTATTTACTTGACACAAATAGGATTGAACTCCCTTCCATAAGACAACTTGATACCACAACAGATTGGTTTAAACCTGAGCTACATTGTGAATATCATAGAGTGGATGGACATATGACACAAAAATGTAAAGATTTAAGATGTGCAATTCAAGATTTGATTGATGAGGGTCTTTTTAATATAAAGGAATTACAATCTACAACTGATTATAAATCTCCAGTAAACAATCAAACTCCTACACAACAAATACCAATAATCAATCAAGACATGGGGATCTCCCAAGAACCCCTATTCAATTATCAACAACAAGAAACCAATCAAATATTGCATGTTAATGTGTCCCATCATGATGATATTACTAATATTGTAACAGAAACTACAAATGAGCAACCTCAAGTTCAATCAACTCAATCCGATATTCAAGATATGGATTCCTCATTTGACCAACCTTCAAAACTATCTTTGGCTCTAGAGAATGATCCAAAATGGAATGTAAGCATAGAAAGCTCATCTTTAGAATCAAAATCTCAATCTGAAATCCACTTTGATAGCCAACAACAAGTGATTAATCCTCAAGCAAAGATATCCCTTTTAGAAGTATTACAAAGTTCTCATAAGGAAACTTTGTTCAAGATACCTAGCCAACAATTTGTTCCTCATCATATTTTCTCTAAGAACATAATTAATGGTGTAAACCCTCTTGAGGTTAACCATATTTCATTCTATGATGAGGAGATTCCTTCCTCTACTCCACAAGAAGACTACTATCTTTACATTACAAGATCTAGTAAAGAAACACCTGTTAAAACTATCATGGTAGATAATGGCTCCTCTCTTAATTTATGCACTTATCAATTATTCCAAAAACTCAAATCAAAGGAAGAAGATCTTAATGAATCAAATGTTATTATAAAATCTTTTAACAATGAAATTCAAGAAGCTCAAGGTACTATAATTCTTCCCCTTAATATTGGATCCAAGATCCTGGATACTTTGTTTTATGTAGCATATTGCCCTTCACCTTACAACCTACTTCTCAGAAGTCCTTGGATTCATACGATGAGGGTTGTCCCTTCCACTCTTCACCAATGTTTGAAGTTTGAACTTGCAAATAAAATTGTTACCATACATGGTGACCCAACACCATTTGAAGAATATTTAACGGTTGAAACATCAAGTTCTATACATTCTCTATTATCACAATTATCTTCTATCCATCACTTTTCTTCATCCATATATGATCATCCTTGTTTACCAAATAACACCCATGCATATCTTTCACATATGCTCCCTCCATCTTATCAAGACTTGGAAGATAGTGATAAGAATGAAGAACTTTCTTATCCTTCTGACATTTTATTTTGTAACATGATCAATTTTACACATATAAAAGTCAAATCTTTTGCTACATTATTCTACATTATAACAAAGCTTTTGTTATCACTACCTTTTATTCATCACCTTTTGTTCTTACCTTCAACACAACCAAATTATCCTTCAAAACCTCCTTTGATTTTGAAGCAACCTTAGACATGCTATACTCAAATAACCTTGTATAGTGTATATAGATCATCTTGTATATACCACCAATTTCATAAATTAAAATCAAAAACACCAAAAACATTCAAAATCATCAAAATCTTCAAAAATATTTGTTGTATTTATTTATGGCACTTGTTAATTCTTTCAAAAAAAAAAATATAATAAAAATAATAATAAAAAAAACACAATATTCTTGACTCTTTCAAACCAAAACAACATAAAGAAGAAAGAGAGAGTCAACATTCTCAAAACTTCTCAAAAAGTATTTATATATATTTCTTCTTACAAATGTTGCAGTTATATGTTTCAAATTATTTTGGATAAATTAGCATTTATTTGGAATCCCTCACTTTCACAAACACAAAATAAATATCTTGATTTTTATCTGGCATGATTACTAATCTCTCTTATATCAAAGTCCACAAAATTCAATTAAATAAAGTTTGAGCACAGAGAATTGATCTTGTTATTTACTTAAACCAAGCACATCCTTTCACAATAAAATGATTATATTTGTAATGTCCATGCTATGCTACATAGTAGAAGTGGTTTCTTGAGCGAAAAGTTTCCCCTGCTATCCTATCATGCACATGGTCTAGAATCTTTGAGAATTGGCAAAAGGACAAGCTCACCCCTACCCAGAATAAAAATCCCTTGCTCTACGGCTAATCCGAGCAAGTATCCCTAGCATAGAACAAAAAGAAAAAGCAAAGTTCAAGAAAAAGAGAAAAAGAAAAATATTATTTTATATCATTACAAAATGTTCCAAGCATTATCAAGCAAAAATACAAAAGAAAAGAAAAGAAAGCAAAAGCAAAAGCAATAAAATCCCTTTCCCTACCCTTTGAAAAGAAAAGAAGGGTTGATGAGCTTGAATCCCTGGAATTCTCAATTATTCGAAAACTGTGAGGTAAGCCCCATAACAGGTGGTTTGTGCCCAACCTGCTTGGCCTTGGGTAACTCCTAGCGTGGCGATATGTCTGTCACATTAGCGACCTTCTTTTGTACAGACCTATGTCTGCTTATGGATTAGCTAGCTCTTGATAATCCGACTTACATAGTAGTCTAGTATGGTTATATGCATCTACATCATGGTTAATGAACACTTATTTGGTTCATTCAAATCACTTGTATCATATTATCTTGCTCAAAACTGGTAAATGAACATAGCAATTGCACACACATTTGTATTTGAGAGATTTTGTGTATCATTATGATAAATCAAGATTGGAAATGAACTCACATATGCACATGGGATTCCTTATAAATCTAACTTTTGTCTTTAAGATACTTTGAAATATTTTTTTGCAAATTGTCTGGAATAATTCATTTTCTTCTTTAAAGTACAGTTGTTTAGTATAAAGACAACTACATACATAATAGAAAAAATCAAAATTTCTTTCAAAACCATACAATCAAAACACACACACACACACACACACACACACACACACACACACACACACATATATATATATATATATATATATATATATATATATATATATTGTCGACTTTCGCGATGATGGTATAGTTCCAAAACCAAAATTGGAATTTTATGCCTAGCGCAAGTCCTCATCTTCATATTTTCTATTTATTAAAAATCAACCATGCAATAAAACAATCTATTTTCTTCTTTTTGGATTTCGCGATGATGGTATAAGTCTATACCTACATATTCTATGCCTAGCGCAAACCATTGTACCAATTTTTATTCCCCATTTATTTGAAAATCATGAAAACCATATGACTTAAATCATTATGTTATACAATTATGTTTTTTAACAAAAAGCATGCACATTATCACTATTTCATGTCATTATGTCAACCTTCAATTTTGCAATGATGGTATAATTCCTAGGGAATTATCCAAAAATTTTATCACACTTAGGAATTTATGCCTAGCAAAAATCATTTTAACATTATTTCATGCATACTATTTTTATGAAACTCTGAAAACAAACCATCATCATCATCATTTGCACCATTGCACCAAAGTCTTAAGGCAGTCTCTTAAGCACTCTTTTACTTTTTAACAATATTTCTATACTGGGATTAGCTTGACGACCGAGTGAGCGGCGACTCCATGAAATGGTCTATAATAGCGACAATGTCCTTTGAAATTATTGTTAAAAGTCCCTTTATTATTTTTATCAAATCATCACATCACAAACAACCAATTTGTTCTATTAGATTATTTCATTTAAATTTTTCAAGCATGACATTTCAACCATAATATTTCCAACGACGTAATTACATGAATCATCAAATCAATCAATCAAAACATTAAAAGCATCATAAAAATACATAAGACACAAGTCATATGATCAAAAATATCTCATCTATATCTATATCAACCATATATATACATCATATCAAAACCGAATCGGTATGCCACAATCTATACCTCGGCATACTCAATCCTCTATCAAAAATAATAAATACTATATATCAATCTATGCAGTGCAATCTGTAGTAGCTAGCCTCGAGAACCCCTCGAGCTCTCAGCCTCATCTCCTCCCCCGCCCTGAGGTGGACGAGGTGGCCCCATCGCAGTATGTGTGGTACTACGAGTCCTAGTCGTGGATCGGGATGAAGTCCTTGATGACCCAATCCTGATCGGATCCATGATGGTAGCCGACAGTGGTAATCTCTCCTCCTCTGGCACCATCTGGTGGTATAGTGTCTGATAAAATGTGATCCGGGCAATAGCCCGTGCTAGCTCCCGAGTGCTCGCCCTCCGCCCCGTGCTCTCGGGCGTGCAATCTCATCTCTAAGCTGTGTCACCTCAGCTCGATGGCGTGCAGCCTCCTCCTGCAGGGTCTGCACCTGTGCCTGGAGATGGACTGTCTCCGCTCGGAGAGTCACTGTCTCGTTGCTCTCCCTAGTGTCAACACCCTTGCCCTTATCGGGCGATGGTGGCCTCTCTCTCTATGGAGAAGGGGGTCTCTCCTCCCTCCTCTCCCACTGCCGTGGCCTCTGCTGTGCCTGTGGTCTCCTCTCTGCTCTCTCCCATCGTGACCCTGGGCCGCCTCAATGGCCGCCTGGCGCCGCCTCCCCATCCGATGCACAACTGCATGAATCGGACCCTGAGCCCTCGTCATCCGAGGAGGGCGGATGCCTGTGTACCAGGCATCATAGCCGTCGGCTACCCCAGCGTCGTCCCCATCCACTGGCTGAATGGGGGCATCATCTACGTCCTGACTCTAGAAGCGCTGCATATCTGGAGCCCCGCTAACTGTAGTGTTATCCCGGATAGTCCGGGAAAACTCGTAATCCCTGAGAGATGGGATCCCCTGCTGTAGACCGAACTGTCACAAAACTCGGTCGTAGCGGTGGAGCTCCACCTCTCCCCTCTCCATCCTCAGCCAAAGACTCGCCTGATGCGAGCCAGCTCCTGTCCATCCTCGGCCCACCCTGGATGATCCCTCCAAGGCCTCCAGGTGATTTGGTCCGGGACAAGGTCATCCAGTAGTCTCCGGGACATCGGCAGATCTATCCGCCGTTGTGCCCCTCTCCGGAGCCACCAGTAGAAAGCTCGGGGCCTCTCCCCGTCAATCCCTATCAAAGGAAGCCCTATCGGCCTCCGCACTGCAATGTGCTCCTAGCACCAAACCTGTAGAAGCGATGTCATAACCAGACATCGGCCGCCCTTGTACACGACCCCATGCAGGATCCTGTACAATCGGCATAGAACAAAGCTGCCCCAAGAAAACCTGTAACCATGGTCACGCATGTCGCAGATCACATCTGCTAGCACCCATGGTACCCTGCACCCACTCTGGTGGCACAGCAGAAGTCCACCTACCACTCCGGCCAAAACCCGTGTGAGTCTGGATGCCCCAGGCATCTGACGCAGCGACTCGATGTTCACTCCGCCCTTCTCCAGGGTGAAGCTCGGATCGCCACACAACCGCATCATAGCGTGGCCCTGATTGGCCGTAGGAGTGATCAACCATCCTTGTATGGGGATCCTCAAAATCCTCCATACATCCTCCAATGTGGGAGTCATCTCCCCTGTGGGTAACTCAAAAACAGGAAGAACCCGGATACCACCTCTCTGCTAGGGCTGTCAGTAGCCCCATGTCTATAGAAACTTGTGGCATATCTGCCACATGCTGTAAGCCGACCTATGCCAGCTGATCCCGCTCTGCCTGTGATAGAGCGGCCAAGTCATCTCTCAACCCATCGTATTTCCATTCTCTGCTCTTTAGTAAACCTCTCTGCAACATAAACAACACAACAAAAAATCATTAATAAAAACTCAAGTGATTAATAATGCAAGTAAAATCAGTTCAATTTTATACAAATGATGATATCGTCCACTATTGGACGATATCGTCCCAAATTTGAGCAAAATCGTCTCCGATTTTGCAAGCCGAAATCATCCCTTATTTGACGAAATCGTCCCCCTTTCGTCGATTTCGCCCTTAGACGAAATCGGCGAACTTGAGACGATTTCGTCGAAATCGGGACGATTTCGTCCCGACGACGTCGACGGCCCAAAAACGGCCGCGATGCTCAAAATTTATTTAAAATCAATCTAAAAAGCATGTAAATTCAACTTAAACCATTCTAAGCTAAGTTTAGACTCTTACCCGTAGCCCGCGTCGGACCTCTGTCGATCTGTGCATTGTCTCGACCATTTTTGCTTACAGAGCTCCAAAAACTAAAAATGAACAGTAACAATGAATTAGGGTTTTACCCTATTTTTCTTAATTTTATTCAAAACACAATTAAAAACATTTTAAAATTTTTGCTTTTTCGCGTTTTTACCTCAAACGTTCGATTTGGGTAAAAACACGGAGGGGGCACCATAGTAAGCTGTCGTACGATTCGACCAAGAATCGTCGCCTAAAAATGGGAATAATTTTTGCTTTCTCGTAGATCGAGAAGAACTCATCTTTAACGCATTTTCTTCGAAAAATTTGCTAAAGAGGGGGCAAAATGTAGCACCCTAAAATTGGTGCAATAAAACCTTAATAATTACATTTACTCTAGTAAATTATTCAAATTCAAATTTCAACCTCCAAAACCGCTCCCAAACTGTCGTTTAATCCATTTCCTCGTTTCTCATGCCATTTTTAGAGTTTGTTTTGACCGTTTGACGATATCGTCGCCGATCAGACGATATCGCCTCAGATCAGACGATTTCGTCTGGGCTAGGACGTCCAGACGATCTTGTCCCAAAACTGATTTTTCACAATTAGTCTCTGTTCCAACGGCGTCTCTAATCCGGGCAGAAGCGTGTCTGCACCGTTAGAGACCCTCCCCATTGGAGATCTCCCAAATAGGGATGATCTCCAACCTCCTAACCTCCCTCCTAAGCCTATTTAATCCTAGGCCCTCCCCTTAGCATCCCCCTGGCTGAAATTCCCTGTAACTCGAATTCTACACGCACTAGACCATCTTAAATCACTGTTTGCATTCGCATTTTTTCAAGTTTGTTTGCAGGAACTTCATTGTTTTTCAGCTGGAGCAAGCTCAGTTCGTCATGGACGATCTCGTACAATCTCGGACGATCTCGACCCAATTCGAGACGATTTCGACTGCAGTTCACATTGGGGGCAATCAGTGCCCAGAGTTTGCATTTCTTCATCCTTTTTCTACTGTATTATTCTGCATTTAGTTAATTCTATGGTTATTCTTTATTATTCTGCATCTTGGAGTTCACCCATGTAGCTTTAATGCATAATAAAATCATAAATTGTCATTAGATCATTATAATGCATTCGTGTTTTTGTTTATTATCATCATTTTAATGTTCTTATTGTCATTTTATATCATTACCCTCTGTTATCATAGTTGCATTCTCTGTATTTTGCATCTATTTTTCTATTTGCAGGTCTCTAATGAATTCGTCTGATGAATTCGTCAGATCTCAGACGATCTTGTCAGATAGGAGACGATCCTGTCGAATTCCAGACGATCCTGACTACTTCAAAAATCAGAACCTTCATCAGACATCCGGATCAGGTATGGGTCTTTAATCCATCTTGTTCTTTCTATTTTTCTGTCCAAATCTGTTTCTGTCTTCATTTAAATCTGCATTTCATATAGAATAGCTTAGACGCATTTTGGCCAAACCTAGGACTTGGATGATTAAAGCTAAAACTGAACACATCAAACACATTCCCAACCTAGGCGTGGAAACTGCCATTCAAACGTTTCCTGGTGAACCCACCATCCATCAAAAAATCACCATAATACACCTCCCCCGAGAGGCGGGACCTTCGCAAGGCCTCTCAGTCCGAGGTACCGTGCCATCCTTTTCACATCCCCCTTCCGGGCACGGATCCTATAGCCTGAAGGTAAGGGTGTGAAAAATTTGGAGCGATACAATCCCCAATACAGTAATGGGCTGAATAAATCCTACCTAGCATTGGGGTAGGCTTATGTCTTATCTAATATATTCATTTGCACATACAGGGATAGTGAATATCTAGGTCTTCATAACAAAGACCTTATATTTTAGGAGTTTTGTATGGTCAATATACAACTTTTGATGAATCAACTAGGGTGTTTGAGTCTCATGGAAAACCTCAAAATTTTCTTAATAGGAACAAATCATTCTACCTCATAAATCACTACGTATGTATCACATCATCTCAGCTCACAACTGGATGCTTAAATGATTAATTATTATGTTAAGAGTTATTTTTTACATTCAATATTTTTATACATTTTGTGGTGTCCTCCATTTGATTGGTAACCATATATTGCATTCATTCCTTATGTTTTAAATAATTAAATCAATACAGGTTCATTTACATTAGATCATCAACATGTAAATATTACATTAAACCATATCATAGCAACATATGATAAGTGCATAAATAATTGAAATAAATTAAACATGCATTTAATAATCACCATTTCTTCCATATATGCATACATCATAAGTAGTCCACCTACACATCTATATCAAAGTATCTAATCATAACATAAATCATCTAAGCTAGTGCATATCATCGACACATCACATCATATAGCAATAATCAATTCATATAAGCATTGCATCCATATGCATCTCAATAAACATAAAAGGAAAAATGCATAATTACATATAATGAGGCTCAAAAGGTACTATCACACACACACACACACACACACACACACACCATATATATATATATATATATATATATATATATAATGAGGCTCAAAAGGTACTATCACATATATATATATATATATATATATATATATATATATATATATATATATATATATATATATATATATATGTGTGTGTGTGTGTGTGTGTGTGTGTGTGTGTCCAAATTCATAAATACATAGATATACAAAAATACCTATAGGCTACAATAGTGTAGGTCCTCATACCTTACACTCAAAAATGATACAAAGTCAGCATGGCTATCATACAGAGCTTGCACCCCTAGACTCATCTCCACCCTTGATGCCATCTCTACGAAGCAGCCTAGAGCTAGTACCTATTGTCCCCTTTGTTCGGGACCTTGACTTGTAACTGAGTTGAACTGAAGACTACCCTGATGCACTTCATCTACTCCGGTACGAGCCCCCTACTGTAGAACTCTCTCAAGGTGTTCCACCTAGCTACCTAATATAAGTCTGCAAAGAGATGATATACCCTGCGTCTACCACCATTTGAGACTCATAATCCCTCAATAGTCCCTATAAGTGCCTCATCTTTGTCCCTGGGTCTAAACCTAAAATCTTGTTGACATAGTCAAGTTTAATAGTCGTTATCTCTAGAATTATCTTATTTTATTCTTTTGCATCTATGGCCTCCTTCCTCATTGTAATTCCCTATTTTGGCAACCTAATCATCTGCTAGAAATTATTTGCTAAAAATATCACCCTGATGCCTCGATTCCTAATTTTCACAATGCTTATGTTCTCATCTACATTGTAAGTCTCCAGCATCTGCAACAAATAATCCTTAAAAAAATATTTTTCAAATACTGAAACTTGTGCAATGCAGCTTACTCTTGCTTGCATTAATGTAACTTACTCCTACTTGCATAAATGCAGCTTTTAGCCTATGATCTAGTGGATTCTGCCATCATTTTCGATAAAATTATCTAGTTGGTTGAGTCTCTATTGTCTTTCAGTAGTATTAGTTTCTCCTTTTATTTCTCAAATTCACTTTGGTGCCCTCTTGAATGCTAGGTTTCACCCTTAATCCTATAATTGCATCCAAGTCTATTTATGTGTTTTTTTTGTTCTTGTCTTCCATTGAGTCTTATATCCTATTCTCTTCTATGCAATGGGCTAGGTGAGCATTTAAGCCTTTGTGCTTCTATTATTTGTAAGCACTCACTAAAATATATTCTCCCTCTCATACTTCATTTGTCTACCTCCTTTCTTGTTGTTGTATACTGACTATTCAATTAGTCTACCATCATCTGTGTGACTAATCCATTGCACTTATACACTTCTTATGATTGTATTATGCTCCTTTTAATTATATGGCACTCCTCCTTCATATGATTGTTCACATTATTCATACAACAACCTTCTATCATACTATGGTAGCATTTTTTTCTTTCATATGACTTCCCTACATTGTACTACAACCTTCCTTCCCTTGTACAACAACCTCCATATGATACCTTCTTTCCTTCTATGATAATTTCATATAAATTTTCATACAAGACTTTCTTCAATTTACATATTTTTTTCCTTTGCAATCTTGCCTTCAATGTTTTTGTACAACAATTTCGTCATTGGTCAAATTTCCTCCTTGGAACACTTCATCTGTATTATATCTTCCTTCTACCTTTCCCTTAAAAAATTTTCTAAACCTCGACTACAACTCACCTTGAATTAATTTGAATAACAGGTGCCCTTCCTTGTACAATTTTGATACAAATATTTCTATAAAAAAATAGTCATCTTTCCCAAACCCATACGATGTTTCCACTTATCTATCTTACTTTAAAAATTTATCTTTCACTGCTCAATCCCTTGCATTCAATTTATCTTCTCATGATGATTGTACAAATATATGGTCTTCCATAAACCTATAATTGTTTTCAACAATTAGGGCACTATCTGATACCCTAACTCTGCTTCCTTTTATCATAGGTTTGGTACAATTTCCCTTGTTTGCAGTGCTTTAGCTTCAAAAACATCCTTTGATGGTTTTCTCTTCTCTACAACATCCTCTTCTCTATTCAAATGCTTTCTTGCAACCCCTCCCACCCTATTTATGAATTTAGACTTGGGTTAGAAGCAGTTATAACCATTCCCTTTGCATGAGATTTTTACTTTTTATTTTGTTTGTATATATATACACTTGTATTTTTGATGATATATCAAGGTTGTTGTACAAGTCATACAATCATGTAAACTTGGGCTTGCATGACATCTCTTGCTAACATGTCATTTTGTCATTTCATCAGTTCTTCCATCGTACAATCCTCATTCTCCACATTCTCTATCATATGATTTCCTTGCTTTAGACTTGTATGGTGGCTAGTCGTACAATCCTCCACATGTGCTTGAATTGTATGACACTCTATCATATAGTCCCTTTGCCACTGCTTCTGGATTGTATCTTGCTCTATTGTACATTCTCTTTCTTGGCTTTTCTCATTTGTACAATAGTTTGTCATACACTCTTCTTCATTTATATGGCTCCTACTTGAATTTCCTTGAGCTAAGTATACTTCCAAACTTTGTGATCGAGTTTATCTTCTAACTCCTTCATGGACTTGTTGAACTCATGCTTACCTTATGCAAACTTGATCTCTTTGATTCCCTTGTATATTTCTCCTGTGGCCATGCATTTGTGCCATGGCCCTTCCTCTAATTATTAGAGGAATCTCTCTAGCTTGGGACTGCCCTCTCACAACTCCAGGTTTCTAAGATCCATCTAATCCCTCAGTCATCATGGATGAATTATTTGGTTTGAATGTGGTCCAACTTGAAGTTCACACCTAAATTGATTATTTCTTACCTTATCAACAAATGGTCCTTGCACCCCATTACATCGATCCTATATCCTAGAGGTAGCAAGAGGGAAATTTCTCCTGGTTGAGCTGTTAGGAGGGATAACAATAAAATTTTTCCCTTAAACAGGTTGTCTTAGACCCCTACAAAGACTTGATTGTATTCCTAATATGATTATGTTACCCTCTTGTTCTTGTTCCTACAACATACTAGATTCTCCTCAATTTTGACTACTTGGGGATAATTCTCTCAATATTCTATCTGTATATTTTTGAGTCTTTCTTCTTTCCAACATCTTTGTATTGTAGACTGATTTAATGTTTCTCTATAATACATTAAGAAATTAGAGTTAGTAATTGAATTATTCCCCTCACCTTCTCTCTCTCTCCTTATATCCTTTCAACCGCTTCCTTCAAGTGTCTATTTTGCTTTCTAACTTCATTCATTTATCTTCATAACTATTTATATGCATCTAAATACTATTGTACCTCGATATGAATTTGTGGTTCTTTATAAGAGGTCAAAAATAATGCTTGAATTTTTGCTTCCTATATGAATTGGGGGAATACCATCACTACTTGAGTCTATCACCTTGTTCCTCTATATTTTGCTGATGTTTGTGCTTCCTCAATATCTTGACAACTTCTTCCCTACTTAGCCGATATTATGTCAGATACTCAAGTTCTTGTTGTGGCCAACCTTCTTACCTTGCACTCTCTTTAGCTATTATTTGTTTTTTAAGTTCTACCTTTTGTTATTGTCATCTTCTAGTTATCCATTTATCTATTCTTTATATAGTGTCATCCATCCAACTCCTAGATGATTTACATTCTCATTATTGTATTATTCCTACATAAAGTCCCATACTCTTCTTACAACTACTACATCTATTCCTGCATTCTTTATTCTATGAGTTCAATTTGAGCTGAAAGGCTATACTCTACCAATTATTTGGTCCTAACTTCTTCCTTGAGAGTCAGTATTTCCTTCTCATATACCTTTGTTCTATCTAGGAATCATATGTGCACCTTCATTCTTCTTCATTTATTTGGGTGAGGTATTAATTCATATTATTATATTATAAGTTGTGCTTCCTTCCACATTTGTTATACAAATTCCACTTGATCTAATTGACTTAATTTTGTCAATTCTGTATTCTAGACTCATTTTGTATCTTCAGGAACAATCATATCCTACTCTTATTCTTTCATTCTATCCAAAATTGTACATACACCTATACTCTTCTTCTTTCTCTAGGATGAGGTGCTAACTCTTCTTGTTCTATAACTGGTTGTGCCTCCTCTCCTACAAATAGCCTTCTCAATACCATATCTTCTTTTTCCTCTTGAATACCTTGATTGCTTTACCTTGATTCTCCTCATTTACGGAGTACTTCTTGTTTCCTCCTCTCTACCTTCAAAAGAAACAAATAAGCATTAAGCTTTGGTGATGCAGGAGCATCCAACGAAAAGCAGAAGAAGAGAAACTATCGTGATATCGCGATAGGTTGGCAGAGGAGAAAAGTGTCGCGATATCGTGACATGTCATGTTTTCACGACCCAAGGAGAGAAAGAGCAAGTGATAAAAATATCGTGATATCGCGACATGTTGCGTTGTCGCGACCAACGAACGAGAAAAGGTGCAAGGGAGAAAAATGTCGCGATATCGTGACATGTCGCGTTGTCATGACCGACGAACGAGAAAAGGCGCAAGGGAGAAAAATGTCACAATATCGCGACATGTCACGGTTTCGCGACCAAGGAACGAGAGAAGGAGCAAATGAGAAAGATGTCGTGATATCGCGACATGTCATGTTTTCGCGACCAAGGGACGAGAGCATGAGTAGAAGAAGAAAATGTTGCGATATCGCGACATGTTGCATTATCGCGACTAGAAGGCAGCATGAAGAGCAGAAGAGAAAAATGTCACGATATCATGACATGTCACATTATCACGACCAGAAGGCAGGATGAAGGGCAGAAGAGAATAATGTCACGATTTCTTGACATGTCGCATTTTCGTGACCAAAAGACAAGAGGAAGGGGAGAGAAATGTCGTGATTTCGTGACATGTCGCATTTTCGCGACCTAAAGGCTAGAGGAAGCGCAATAGAGCAGAAGTGTCATGATTTCGTGATATGTCGCATTTTCGTGACCAGAAGCGAAGAAGGAGCCAGAGGAGAAAAATTTCGTGACTTCACCACATGTCGCATTTTCACGACCAGAAGGTGAAGGAGCTAGAGGAGAAAAATGTCGCGATTTCGCAACATGTCACATTTTCGCAACCAGATGGCGAGAGAGGAGCCAGAGGAGAAAAATGTCACGATTTCATGACATGTCGTATTTTCGTGACCAGAAGGCGAGAGAGGAGCTAGAGAAGAAAAATGTTGCGATTTCACGACATGTCACATTTTCATGACACGAAGAGGCAAAAGGGGGAAAGGAAGAAATGTCGCGATTTCGCGACAGGTCGCATTTTTGTGATGAAAATGCCAGAGAAGGAGCCAGGGAGATAAATGTCGTGATATCGTGACATGTCACATTTTCACGACCCAAAGAGGAGAGAGAAGTACAAATGAGGAAAATGTCACGATATCGCGACATGTCACATTTTCATGACCCGAAGAAGAAATAGAAGGCAATGGAACTAAAATGTCGTGATATCACAACATTTCACATTTTCATGACCCGAAGAAGAAAGAGGAGGCATGGGAGAAAAATGTCGCGATATCGCGACATGCTGCATTTTCGAGGGGGGCCGCTATAGAGTGATAGTGACAGCTAATGGAAGTCAGGCGACAGATGTAGGGCCGTTATAGTGCAGCTGGAAGAAGAATATGACAGAGGTCAGGCAGCGGTTGTAGGGCCATTACAGGGGCACGTGGCACCAAGGTACAGGCAGTTACAGAGCACTCCACCATTTTGTATAATGATGACTCTGAGGTCGAGGTGCAGGCGGTTACAGAGCACTCCACCATTTTGTGCGATGATGACTCTGAAGGGTAGGCGAAGGCCAAGAGATGCGAGAGATGAAATGAGGGGACCACCAGATGGAATACGAAGAGTCATGCAGAAACTATAAAAGGGGGAAGCAGAGACGTGCATAAGGGTTGGAAAAGGGCCGCAGATAGGGGTTGTAGATGAGAAGGCCAGAGGGCCATTTTGGCCTTGCTGCACTGTTTTCCTTCTAGAAGATCTTAGGGTTCCTGAGTGGGCAGACAGATGAATCGAACGTGAGGCATTTTGCACCGAAATCCATGGGGTCAAAAAATCATGAAATAGATGCGCCGAACGTGATGCAGTTTCGAGCTGTGTTTTTCTTCCAGAGAAAGCTCAGAGTTCCTGGGTGGGTAGACAAATTCATTGAATGTGAGGCAGTTTACACTAGGGTCGTGCATGTCGAAGGGCTACAAAGAGAGCGACGTGTTATTTCTTCCAGATACGAGAGGTCAATGGCTGCGGCTATTATTCTGTAGAAGCAGAGTTGCAGAGTCGAAGGCCGAGAGCCTTCTGGAACCTGTTTAATTTGAATTTATTTTTCTATAGAGGGTCGAGGCCTCTATAAAAACCCAGATGTGTAATAGGAGAGGGATGTAGAGCTGGAGATTACATTATAGTATAGAAAACTACACCTGCGGGCTAGTTGTGTAAAATGTATTTGAAAATTAATGAATGAAAATTTTAGATTTGGGGTTATGCAATTTTTGGCTCTACGTCAGGTGGTATCAGAGCGAGAAGTTCCTGAGTGTGCAAACAGATCACCGAACGTGAGGCAGTTTGTACCAGGATCTATGGAAGGGGTAGAATTTGGCACTCTGTGTGATGCTTGCAGGAGTTTTCTTGTATGAAGCCTCAAAGGAAGGAAATTGACACTTTGTGCAGTGCTTGTGGAAGGGGTTGATTAGATAAAGTCCCTGTGTAGTACCTAAAGTACTAGCAAAGAAGAAGGTGATAGAACAGTGCAGAAGTGAAGGTAACTTCTCAATTCATCCCAGTTGTCTGATGCAAGAGCATCCAACAAAAAGCAAAAGAAGAGAAACTGTCGTGATATCGTGATAAGTTGGCAGAGGAGAAAAGTGTCGCGATATCGCGACATGTCGCATTTTTGTGACCCAAGGAGGAGAGAAAGAGCAAGTGAGAAAAATTTTGCTTTGTCATGACTGATGGACGAGAAAAGGCACAAGGGAGAAAAATGTCATGATATCATGACATTTCGCGTTGTCACGACCTATGGACGAGAAAAGGCTCAAGGGGGAAAAATGTCGCGATATCGCGACATGTCGCGGTTTCGCAACCAAGGAATGAGAGAAGGAGAAAATGAGAAAGATGGTGCGATATCGTGACATGTCACATTTTTGTGACCAAAGGACGAGAGCATGAGTAGAAGAAGAAAATGTTGCGATGTCGCGACTAGAAGCCAGGATGAAGAGCAGAAGAGGAAAATGTTGTGATATCGCGACATGTCGCATTATTGCGACCAGAAGGCAGGATGAAGGGCAGAAGAGAAGAATGTCATGATTTCATGACATGTCACATTTTCATGACTAGAAGACAAGAGGAAGCGCAAGGGAGAGAAATGTCGTGATTTCGTGACATGTCACATTTTTGTGACCTGAAGGCCAGAGGAAGCGCAAGAGAGCAGAAGTGTCGCGATTTCGCGACATGTCACATTTTCATGACCAGAAGTGAAGAAGGAGCCAGAGGAGAAAAATGTTGCGACTTCACGACATGTTGCATTTTCATGACCAGAAGGCGAAGAAGGAGCCAGAGGAGAAAAATGTCATGATTTCACGACATGTCGCATTTTCACGACCAGAATGTGAGAGAGGAGCCATAGGAGAAAAATGTCACGATTTTGTGACATGTCGCATTTTCGTGACCAGAAGGCGAGAGAGGAGCCAGAGGAGAAAAATGTCACGATTTCGCGACATGTCACATTTTCACGACCCGAAGAGGCAAAAGGAGGTGAGGAAGAAGAAGTGTCATGATTTCACGATAGGTCGCATTTTCATGATGAAAAGGACAGAGAAGGATCCAAGGAGATAAATGTCGCGATATCGTGACATGTAGCGTTTTCGCGACCCAAAGAGGAGAGAGAAGCACAAAGGAGGAAAATGTCACAATATCGTGACATGTCACGTTTTCACGACCCAAAGAAGAAAGATAAGGTAAGGGAGCTGAAATGTCATGATATCGCGACATGTCACATTTTCGTGACCCGAAGAAGAAAGAGGAGGCATGGGAGAAAAATGTCACGATATCGCGACATGCTGCATTTTCGATGGGGGCCGCTACAGAGTGACAGTGACAACTAATGGAAGTCAGGCGACGGATGCAGGGTTGTTATAGTGCAGTTGGAAGAAGAATATGACAGAGGTCAGGCGGCAGTTGCAGGGCCATTACAGGGGCACGTGGCACCAAGGTACAGGCGGTTACAGAGCACTCCACCATTTTGTATAATGATGACTCTGAGGTCGAGGTGCAGACGGTTACAGAGCACTCTACCATTTCGTGCGATGATGACTTTGAAGGGCAAGCAAAGGCCAAGAGATGCAAAATATGAAGCGAGGGGACCACCAGATGGAAGACGAAGAGTCACACAAAAACTATAAAAGGGGGAAGCAGAGACGTGCATAAGGGTTGGAAAAGGGCCGCAGGTAGGGGTTGCAGATGAGAAGGCCAGAGGGCCATTATGGCCCTGCTGTGTTGTTTTCCTTCCAAAAGAGCTTAGGGTTCCTGAGTGGGTAGACAAATGCACCAAACATGATGCATTTTGCATCAAAATCCATGGGGTCAAAAAATCGTGAAATAGATGCGCCGAACGTGAGGCAGTTTCAGGCTATGTTTTTCTTCCATAGAAAGCTCAGAGTTCCTGTGTGGGTAGATAGATTCACCGAACGTGAGGTAGTTTACACCAGGGTCATGCATGTCAGAGGGCTATGGAGAGAGCAGCGTGTTATTTCTTCTAGATACAGGAGGTCAATGGTTGCGGCTATTATTCTGTAGAAGCAGAGTTGCAGAGTCGACGGCCGAGAGCCTTCTAGAACCTATTTAATTTGAATTTATTTTTCTATAGAGGGTCGGGGCCTCTATTAAAACCCAGGTGTGTAATAGGAGAGGGATGTAGAGCTGGAGATTGCATTAGAGTATAGCAAACTACGCCTGTGGGCTAGTTGTGTAAAATGTATTTGAAAATTAATGAATGAAAATTTCAGATTTGGGGTTATGCAATTTTTGGCTCTACGTCATTTGGTTTCAAGAATCATTGTCCCATCCAATTTCTATAACTTTACTACACCATTTTCCATTATTTCAACTACTTGGAAGGGACCAAGACACAATATTTTTAGCTTATTCGGCTTGATCTCTCTCTTGCCATTATACTTCAAGATCAAGTCACTCAATTTCAAGTTTTGCTTCCTAAGCTCCTTGTCATGCCACAACTTCCTTTTTTGCTAGGCTACTTCTATCACCCACTATGCCATAACTATTTTCTCATCTAGTTGAATCAATATCCCAAGCATCTCCTCTAGGTTATCTTGGTATCCTAACCAGTTTTCCATTGCTAACCTTAAATTGGTTCCAAGAAATCTATTGGCACTATTGCCTCTTGGTCATTCATCAACTGGAATAGCATATGATTCATTGTTGACTTAAAAATTGTCCTATACACCCATAGGATTGATGGCAATTTCTCCTCCCAATCTACTTCTTCTATTTCATTGATTTTATAGAGTGTAGATACCAAGATCTTATTCATCACCTATGCTTACTCATTTGCTCTGGGGTAATACAGACTTGATAACAAATGTAAAATCTTGAACTCTGTTACCAGCTTCTTAATAACTTCATTCACAAAGTGACATCCTCTATCACTTGTTAATTGCAATAGAATACCAAACCTAGTGATTATTTTCTCATACAAGAATTAAGTTGTACTCTTGGCTAAATTATCTAGAAGTGCTCTTATCTCTATCCACTTTATCAGGTATTTAGTCACCACAATGATGTATCAATACTTCCTTTTCTAACTTATCCTAAAAGGAGATTTAAAGTGTAATGGCATGAAATCTCCATGCAATGGCTTCCAATGTCGTTGGCACCTATCACATGCTTACACATAGGGTGGGCCACCATAGCCCTATTAGAAGCACCTTCCTCATAATCGCATCTAGTCCCATATTCTCTCTAGTCAATTCCTCATGAGCTTCCTTTAGGGTTACCCTTGCTTATTCCATCACAAATATTCTTAGCATTCCATCTGGTCCCATCTTGTATGGTAAGTCTACTATCAGCTAGAAAGATACTAACTTTATAATCACCTTTCTCCTTTTTGTTATTGACATCTCCTTTGGCAGCTTCCCTATGGATAGGTACTCTTCTATTGATTTAGACCATGATGGTATAACACTTATGGTAAATAAATAAGTGTCAGGGAACTCATTTGACACTCCTACAGGCTCTTGAGCGAATCTTTGATAGTTGATATGCTAGCACATGCTTCTTTTTGGGTTTAACCGCTACCCAAAATATGAACTCCTATAATGTGATGAACCACCTACTAACTTGTTCGTGTATGGTCGGTTTATTATCAAGCAAAGGTTGATGGTCAATGTAGAAGACAAATGGATTGGCCAACATGTAGTGCCTAAAATTTTGCATTACATACATCATTCCCAAAGACTTGTTTCATCATGCTATAATTACTTTCTACTCGAAACAACTAACTTGAAAAATAAATAAGTTAGTCTAGCCTATACTATCCTTGTTGGGCCAAATCACATCCAATCATAAAATTGGAACATGAAATTCCTCATCCTAATCTGAAAAAACCATAATAGAACTACATACAAGCTTTTCCTTCAACTCCTCAAAGGCTCCTTGATGTTCCTTTATCCACCTGAAGGAACATTCTTCTTTGTCAGTGAATCCAATTGGTAGGACACATGGGAAATGTTTTTGATAAACCTTCTGTAATATCCTATGGATCCTAGGAAGATCTTCAATAAAATCACATCATGTGGTTCTTCTATATTCATAATGACATGAATCTTATCAGGTCTATCTTCAACACTTACTTAAATATTATGTCCTAATAGCTTGTCATATGGCATCATCAAGAAAAAATTTGCTAGATTCAAATATAAACGGGCATTCATGCATAACCTCTAATATTGATTAATCATCCAAGAAAGCTTTAAAATTTCTTGTCAACATCTAATAAAATATATACTGAATAATTATTTGAAATGTGGTTGGGGTATTACACAACCTGATGGTATCTTATTATAAGCATAAATGCCATTCTTTACAATAAGTTTTGTAATTAACTTGTCTTCCTCTATAATGTTGACCTGGTTGTACCCAAAAAACCCATCTAGAAATGATTAAATATCATGTTCAGGCACCTCCAAATGGAATCAATGAAGGAAATTAGTAAGAGATCTATTATTATTGCATTGAAACTCCTAAAGTCCATACATATGTGGATTTTATTGGCTTATTTTTCAAAGTGATCATGTGGTGACATCCACTTGCTCACCATTACTTTGACCATTATGTCAGCATCCAATATCTTTTTAATTTCCACATTCACTAGGGCTGCATACTTTGGGTTCATTCGATATGACCTTCTTCTTACTGGTAAGGCACCTAGGATCAACTAGATCTAATGAACACATAGCTTTGGAGGTATCCCTTTCAAATGTTTGTACGTCCATGTGAAGACTTCCTTATATTGCAATTTTTTTTTGAAAATTATTGCTTTCAACACTAGATCCCAATCATCTCCACAATGAATTATGTTAAGCTCTTTCTATTCCAAAATTTACTTCCATTGTCTTTGGTCCTTCATACTTGATGTTCTTTGGCTCATCCATTGCTCTTGCCATATTTTTTAGGTGTGCTAGTTTTCATCAATTTTAGCATTATCGACTATGTATTTTGCAAAATTCTTGGGAAATATCCATTTTTCTTCATCCTCTTATTGTACGCAATCTTCTTGATGCTTTCAACTTTCTCATCATTGGTTTTCTTTGTCTCCTCTATCAATATACAAAAGCAAGTGGGCTAAAATATTTTATACTCTTCCACTTTCCAATTGAGAAGTCCACTATGTGATTGGTTTTCATCTTCACTGCACTCCTTGAGGTTTAGCACTCCTTCATTTGGCTTGTATTGGCTATCTTCATCTATCAGATCATCACCAACAATTTGATTCTTCAAATTAATCATATATTTGTGTTGTCCTCTCTTAAATATTAACCAATCCTTTTCCCAATTATGATTAGCCTTGGCCATCCTTGGCCATCCTCTTCCTAGCAATGCATCATATGGTAGTTTTTGTATTGTAATCACAACAAAATCCATGATGAATTCCTATTCCATGATTTTCACATTTTGAGTCGTTAAGACTCCCTTCATTTCAATACCATATTTATTTGTACCATATAGCTTGAAATTTGTGTTGTCCTCTCTTAAATATTAACCAATTTCATCACTGGTCAAATTTCCTCCTTGGCACACTTCATCTGTATTATAGCTTCCTCCTACCTTCCCCTCACACAATTTTCTAAACCTCAACTACAACTTACCTTGAATTACTTTGAACAACATGTGCCCTTCCTTGTACAATTTTAATACAAATATTTCTATAAAAAATAGTCATCTTTCCCAAACCCATACGATGTTTCCCCTTATCTATATTAGTTTGCAAATTTATCTTTCACTACTCAATCCCTTGCATTCAATTTCTCTTCTCATGATGGTTTTTTGTACAACTATATGGTCTTCCATACACCTATAATTTTTTTCAACAGTTAGGGCACTATCTGATACCCTAACTCTGCTTCCTTTTATCATAGGTTTACTATAATTTCCCTTGTTTGTAGTGCTTTAGCTTCAACAACATCCTTCGATGGTCTTCTCTCCTCTACAACATCCTCTTCTCTATTCAAATGCTTTATTGCAACCCCTCCCACCCTATTTATGAATTTAGACTTGGGTTAGAAGCAGTTATAACCATTCCCTTTGCATGAGCTTTTTACTTTTACTTTTTCTTATATATACACTTGTCTTTTTGATGATATATCAAGGTTGTTGTACAAGTCATACAATTATGTAAACTTGGGCTTGCATGGCATCTCCTGCTAACATGTCATTTTATCATTTCATCAGTTCTTCCATCGTACAATCCTCATTCTCCACATTCTCTATCATATGATTTCCTTGCTTTAGACTTGTATGGTGGCTAGTCGTACAATCCTCCACATGTGCTTGAATTGTATGACACTCTATCATACAGTCCCTTTGCCACTACTTCTGGCTTGTATATTACTCTATTGTACATTCTCTTTCTTGGTTTTTCTCATTTGTACGATAGTTTGTCGTACACTCTTCTTCATTTCTATGGCTCCTACTTGGATTTCCTTGAGCTAAGTCTACTTCCAAACTTTATGATCGAGTTCATCTTCTAACTCCTTCATGGACTTGTTGAACTCATGCTTACCTTATGCAAACTTGCTCTCTTTGATTCCCTTGTAGATTTCTCCTATGGCCATGCATTTGTGCCATGGCCCTTCCTCTAATTATTAGAGGAATATCTCTAGCTTGGGACTGCCCTCTCACAACTCTAGGTGTCTAAGATCCATCTAATCCCTCGGTCATCATGGATGAATTCTTTGGTTTGAATGTGGTCCAACTTGAATTTCACACCCAACTTGATTATTTCTTATCTGATCAACAAATGGTCCTTGCACCCCATTACATCGATCCTATAGCCTAGAGGTAGCAAGAGGGAAATTTCTCCTACTCGAGTTGTTAGAAGGGATAACAATCAAAATTTTCCCTTAACCAGGTTGCCATAGACCCCTATAAATACTTTATTGTCTCCCTAAGATTATTAAGTTACCCTCTTGTTCTTGTTACTACAACATACTAGATTCTCCTCAATTTTGACTACTTGGGGATAATTCTCTCAATTTTCTATCTGTAGTCAGCAATTTTTGAGTCTTTCTTCTTCCCAACATCTTTGTGTTGCAAACTGAATTAATGTTTCTCTATAATACATTGAGAAATTAGAGTTAGTACTTAAATTATTCCCCTCACCTTCTCTCTCTCCTTAGATCCTTCCAACCACTTCCTTCAAGTGTCTACTTTGCTTTCTAACTTCATTCATTTATCTTCATAACTATCTATTTGCATCTAAATACTATTGTACCTCAAGATGAATTTGTGGTTCTTGATAAGAGGTCAAAACTAATGCTTGAATTGTTGCTTCCTATATGAATTGGGGGAATGCCATCACTACTTGAGTCTATCACCTTGTTCCTCTATATTTTGATGATGTTGGTGCTTCCTCAATATCTTGACAACTTCTTCCCTACTTAGCCGATATTATGTTAGATCCTCAAGTTCTTGTTGTGGCCAACCTTCTTACCTTGCACTCTCTTTAGCTATTCTTTGTTGTTTAAGTTCTACCTTTTGTTCTTGTCATCTTCTAGTTGTCCATTTATCTATTCTTTGTATAGTGTCATCCATCCAACTCCTAGATGATTTACATTCTCATTATTGTATTATTCCTACATAAAGTCCCATACTCTTCTTACAACTATTACATCTGTTCCTGCATTCTTTGTTGTATGAGTCCAATTTGAGCTAAAAGGCTATACTCTACCAATTCTTTGGTCATAACTTATCCTTCCTTGAGAGTCGGTATTTCCTCCTCATATACCTTTGTTCTATCTGGGAATCATATGTGCACCTACATTCTTCTTCATTTATTTGGGTGAGGTATTAATTCCTATTATTCTATTATAGGTTGTGCTTCCTCCTACATTTGTTATACAAATCCCACTTGAGCTAATTGACTTAATGTTGTCAATTCCTCATTCTAGACTCATCTTGTATCTTCAGGAACAAGCATATCCTGCTCTTATTCTTCTATTCTATCCAAAATTATACATACACCTGTACTCTTCTTCTTTCTATAGGATGAGGTGCTAACTATTGTTGTTCTATAACTAGTTGTGCTCCCTCTCCTACAAATAGCCTTCTCAATACCATATCTTTTTTTTCCTCTTGAAGACCTTGATTGCTTTACCTTGATTCTCCTCATTCACGGAGCACTTCTTGTTGCCTCCTCTCTACCTTCAAAAGAAACAAATAGGCATTGAGCTTTGGTTTCAAGAATCATTGTCCCATATAATTTATATAACTTTACTACAACATTTTCCATTATTTCAACTACTTTTAAGGGACCAAAACACAATATTTTTAGCTTACATGGCTTGATCTCTCTCTTGCCATTATACTTTAAGATCAAGTCATTTGATTTCAAGTTTAGCTTCCTAAGGTCCTTGTCATGCCACAACTTCCTTTTTTCTAGGCTACTTCTATCACCCACTATGCCATAACTATTTTCTCATCTAGTTGAATCAATATCCCAAGCATCTCCTCTAGGTTATCTTGGTCTCCTAACCAGTTTTCCACTGCTAACCTTAAACTGGTTCCAAGAAATCTATTTTCACTATTGCCTCTTGGTCATTCATCAACTGGAATGGCATATGATTTATTTTTGGCTTAAAATTTATCCTATACACCCATAGGACTGATGGAAATTTCTCCTCCCAATCTACTTCTTCTATTTCACTGATTTTATAGAGTGTAGATACCAAGATCTTATTCATCACCTCTGCTTACTCATTTGCTCTAGGATAATACAAACTTGACAATAAATTTAAAATCTTGAACTCTGTTGCCAACTTCTTAATAACTTCATTCACAAAGTGACATCCTCTATCACTTGTCAATTGCAATAGAATTCCAAACCTAGTGATTACTTGCTTATACAAGAATCAAGTTGTACTCTTGGCTAAATTATCTGGAAGTGCTCTTATCTCTATCTACTTTATCAGGTATTTAGTCACCACTATGATGTATCAATACTTCCTTTTCTAACTTATCCTAAAAGGAGCTTTAAAGTGTAATGGCATGAAATCTCCATGCAATGGCTTCCCATGTCATTGGCACCTATCACATTCTTACGCATACTCCACATTGTGATAGAGGGTGGGCCACCATAGCCTTGTTAGAAGCACCTTGCTCATAATCACATATAGTCCCATATGCTCTCTAGTCAATCCCTCATGAGCTTCCTTTAGGGTTACCCTTTCTTATTCCATTACAAATATTCTTAGCATTCCATCTAGTCCCATTTTGTATGGTAACTCTACTATCAAATGGAAAGATACTAACTTTATAATCACCTTTCTCCTTTTTGTTATCGACATCTCCTTTGGCATATTCCCTATGGATAGGTACTCTTCTATTTATTTATACCATTATGGTATAACACTTTTGGTAAATAACTAAGTGTCAGGGAACTCATTTGACACTCTTACAGGCTCTTGAGCAAATATTTGATAGTTGATATGCTAGCACATGCTTTGTTTTCGGTTTGACCGCTACCTAAAATATGAAATCTTATAACGTGATGAACCACCTACTAACTTGTTTATCTATGGTTGGTTTATTATCAAGCAGAGGTTGATGGTCAATGTAGAAGGCAAATGGATTGGCCAACATGTAGTGCCTAAAATTTTTGCATTGCATACACCATTTCCAAAGACTTGTTTCATCATGCTATAATTCCTTTCTACTCGAGACAACCGACTTGCAAAATAAATAAGTTAGTCTAGCCTATATTGTCCTTGTTGGGCCAAATCACATCCAATCAAAAAATTAGAACATGAAATTCCTCATCCCAATCCGAAAAAACATAATAGAACTCCATACAAGCTTTTCCTTCAACTCCTCAAAGGCTCCTTGATGTTCCTTTGTCCACCTGAAGGAACATTCTTCTTTGTCAGTGAATCCAATTGGTAGGACACATGCGAAATATTTTTGATAAACCTTCTGTAATATCCTATGAATCCTAGGAAGATCTTCAATAAAATCATGTCATGTGGTTCTTCTATATTAAGAATGACATGAATCTTATCAGGTTTATCTTCAATACTTCCTTACAGATTATGTCCTAATAGATCTTCATATGGAATCATCAATAAAAAATTTGCTAGATTCAAAGATAAACGGGTATTCATGCATAACCTCTAATATTGACCAATCATCCAAGAAAGCTTTGAAATTTCTTGTCAACATCTAATAAAATATATCTAGAATAATTGTTTGAAATGTGTTTGGGGTATTGTTAGAAATTTGAGTTAGTTTATGTTGTCATTGATGTCACATGGATCATTGATGTCATATGGATCACATTGGGTATATTTTGGAGAGCATGGATGTGTACAAGATTTTTGTGAAAACCAAGGCAGGCAAAATAAAAGGTTTTATTTAAAACCATGGATGGTATATTTGAAATGGGTTTTTCTTAAAACCCAGGTTGGGCTTTCGTTTCGTTAAAAAAGGTGCCCCGATGATGGAGATATTTAATTCTAAATATTTAAGTTTAAATTTTAATTATTTAAAATTTAAATTTAAAATTAAAATTAAATCATAAGCGCCGACGTCAAAGGAAGGAAATCAAATAAATCATAAGTGCCAACATCAAAGTAAAAGGAGAGGACATATATATATATGCCCATAAAGTTTCAAATGATTTTTTCTAAGTCCTCGATCGGAAATAATGGCCTGCGAATGAGACAGAGTTTGCATCGTGGTCGAAGAGTGTGAAAAGGGTTTTTCTTAAGGCCCATGATCTTGGTGTATAATAAAGTGAGCGTGTGGAGCAAGGAAAATGTGTAGGCCACCTTGGCCTAGTGGTTAGTGCGCTTGGTGAGTTGCAGGAAGTCCTATGTTCGAATCCTATCGAAAGTGTTTTTTGTTGAAAAGCGTGGAACGCGTTTTGCTTTGGAAGGTGCAAAAATTCGAGGCATAAAGTTTATTGGGTGCTCCTTTTGAGCACGTGTGGGCATGTGGCCCAATGACAGTCTTGTGGTGGTTAAGGCATTGAGCAAGAGGTCATGGGATTGAATCCCATCAGGGACAGAGGCAAGTTAAAATATTTTTTTAATATATTTTATTTTTCTAAAGTGCCCTAGGAGGAATAGGGATTATGATGCATGCTTAGAAAAACAAAACTTTTGGTGATTTATTTTTCTGAAGTATATCATATTATATATCGTTGGAAAGCATATTTCGAGGGCTATTTGATTAACTTGCTTAGAAGGAGAAATAAGGTTTATGTAAAGAGTTATTTCTTTTTTTATAAAGAGGTTCAAGAGTGAAGGTTGCTTTGTTCTTTTTCAAAGGGGACTAATTCTTCCATGAGGTGACAAGGTATGCAATATTGTGATTTATTTTATTTTAAGGTATAAGTGGTTTTGGGAGTGATAAGGTTATGAAATGTTTTGATTTATCTTATTTTATGGTACAAGTGGTTTTAGGAGAGATAAGGAAGTTGTTAAATTAAAAGCCTTGGTGATTATTATTGAGAAGTGGAGTAATGTTGATTGTTTTGTGATCTACTAACCCTTGTGAATATTGGCAAAAGAATTTTGTGATTGTGGCAGATTTACAAAGAGGTTTTTTCATCATCATAAAAGGTATGGGCACATTATCCTATTGATTGGTTATGGTGGTTGATTTCTAAAATATCATTGGAGAGAAAAGGATTGATTGTGGTTTCCTTTTCGAAAGTAGTTGATTGAATGCTTCAAGGTTTTTTGGGTTGAGAGTTGTTATTAAACCTTGTTTTATAAGCATTGTGGTTGAAGTCATTAGTTGTGTGAAAATCCTAGGTTAGAGTTTGAGAAGAACATGAGTATCATTGTTATGTGAAGAATGTTATTAGCATTGTTGTTGAAGCCCATTGGTTATGCAAAGAACTTGAACTTGAAAAGAACATGAGTATCATTGTTATGTGAGATTTATGGTTGAGCATTGTTGGAAACATTTGAGTTGGTTGATACATGCTTGGACTAGGGTTTGTAAGAAAGAGTTTTTCCTTGTGGTAGTTGATTGAGAAGAGTTGATTGAGCCTAGTCAAGTGATTGTGTGAAGTGGTTGTTCAAGTTCCATGAAACAAACTATTCTATATTCTTGATTTAAGTTGAGATTGAGATTTAAGGATAGAACATACTGAGTCTCTAAAAATTTTCTTTATGCTTCTATAATATTGATTTGAGTTGAGATTGAGAATTGAGGATAGAACATATTGAGTCTCTAAAAATTCTCCTTATGCTTCTATAATATTGATTTGAGTTGAGATTGGGATTTGAGTATAGAATATATTGAGTCTCTAACAATTCTCTTTATGCTTCTATGAGATTGATTTGACATATTGATTGAACATTTGAGTATAGAACATATTGAGTCTCTAACAATTATCTTTATGATTCTATGAGATTTGGGCAAGTTCTTGGTGAGCTTGCTAGAGCAGATTTGGGCAAGTTCTTGGTGAGCTTGCTAGAGAAAATTTTGGTCAAGTTCTTGGTGAGCTTGCTAGAGCAGATTTGGGCAAGTTCTATGTGAGCTTGTTAAGAAGATTTGAACAAGTTCTGTGTGAGCTTGTTAGGTAGATTTGGACAAGTTTCGTGTGAGCTTGTTAAGCAGGTTCTATGTGAGCCTATTGAGCAGGTTCTTAGTGAGCCTATTGATAGAGCTTTGAAGGTGACAAGGTATAGAGGATAGAGTCTCAGAGGATAGAGATCCAATAGCTAGGATAGTTGAATACAGATCTGAGTGAGGAGTCTTCAAGTGGAGAGAGTTCCACCAATCAGTGCAACAGAGAGACAGAGTCTTCTAGAAGATCACATAGCTAGAGCAGAAGGGGAAAGAGTTCTCCTATGGAAGAGATCCATGAACTTGATATTAGGGGATCAACATATCTTTTGGATAGAGATCCATAAACATTTTAATTAGGAGTGATTCCCAAAGAGATCATTGTAATTGGGAGTGATCCCCAAAGATATTGATTGAGAAAGTTTTAGTAAAATATTTTCTCCGTGGATTAGCCCACATTGGGTGAACCACGTAAGTTGTGGTGTCTCTATTGTGTATGGTGTTTTATGCATTGCTTGATTACTGCTATTGATACTACTATTTAAACACTGCATAATATTAAATTGGAAAGAAAAGTAAAAAGTGGTCTTATACTGTTCACCCCCCTCTCAGTATAAGCTTGTGTTCTTCAATTGGTATCAGAGCGGGTTCCTTCGAAAAGGCTAACAGCTTGAGGGTAGATTCTACAAGAACACATATGGCTTCACAGAATGGATCATCTACAAATAAGGCTCCACTATTTGACGATAAAAATTATGCTTTATGGAGCATGAGAATGAAGAACTACTTGATATCACGAGGATATGAGGTATGGCAGATGGTTGCAAAAGAGTATAAGGTTGAAGGTGATCCCAAGACAGATAAGACTATCAAAAAATTGATTGAGATCAATGCAAGGGAAATGAATTTTATTCTGAGTGGGCTACGTGAGATAGATTTTACAAAGCTTATGGTATGTAATTCAGCTAATGAAATATGGACCAAGTTGTGGAATACCTATGAAGGAGATTCCAAGGTAAAGTTGGCAAAACTACAAACTCATAGAAAAAAAATTGAGGAATTGAAAATGGAAGACTCTAAAGATATTGCAAAGTTTTTACTTTGAGTTGATGATATTCCTAACACCATAAGAGGTCTAGGATTTGAGATGAAAGAATCAGATGTTACTCAAGGTTTTGAGATCACTTCCCATGAAGTATGATGCAAAGGTTTCAGTAATAGAAGAAATAATGGATATCAACAAACTAATAATGGAAGAACCACAAGGAACTCTCACAGCTTATGAGATGAGGGTAAGTAAACATCAATCTTCAATAAAAGAAATTACATTCAAGGCTTCAGTAAAAAATAAAGGAAAATTTCTAGAGACATATAGAGATTCAGATAATGATGAGGAAGCTAACTTCACCAAAAGGATTAAAGACTCAAGGAATTTTAGGGATATAAGGAAAGTCAAATGCTACAAGTGTGGTGATCTTGGTCACTATGCATACAAGTGTCCACATGAAGAAAATAGTGATGATGAAAAATAGGGTCATAGAAGAAAATAATATGGGAAGCATAAGCATCACAAAGATGACATATACAAGAAAAGAAGGTATGAGAAGAAGAAAAATTTCCATAAGATAAAGAAAACTTTCTACATTGAAGAAGCAAGTGATAGCTCAGATCACAATGATAGAGACAAGTCAGATGATGAAAAGGAAGAACATATATTCCTAGGAATAGAAGGTAAAAGAGAAAAATGCTTTGTGTGTGGTCAAAGAGATCACATATCAGGATATTGCAATGGCTTCAATGATAGTTAAGATGAGATAACACATCAAGGAAATAGGTATGGTCAAATAAATCATGAGAGTTTGTTTGCTATAGAAGATTATAATGATCTTAGTGACAGTGAAGATGAAGAAGGATTTTTCTATGGGATAAAAGAAGTAGAAGAATATCACTCACTCCAAACAGAAGAAGTCTCACTTTTGGTAATAGAAAAAGAAGAGGATAAGCCAAGAAAACAAAAATCAGAAATCAAAAGGCTAAAATAATAATACATAAATCTTGAAAACAAGATTCGAATAGATGACAAAATCAGAGAAGAACTACTTCAGACAATCAGTATTCTCAGATAAGAGCTTCAAAATGCAAAAAGGATAGAAGAAAGGATGAATTAAGAACTAAGGGTAATAATGAAAAGACATGACACATTAGATGAAAAGGTTAAAAAAGGAGTGGAAACTTATTCTAAGGTTGTATCTTACTTCCAAGAAAAGTCACACTCAAAAGGAAAGGAAGTTCTTGAAAATGAAAGCAAGGAAGCACCTAATATTTGTGAGGAAATTTCCAAAGTTTCTATGACTCCAAATATTCAATTTGGATCTTGTTTTGAGATAGAAGAATCAAGTTCAAAAATAAAAGAAACTCTTGAAGAGGAGAGCAAGGAAGAAATTAAGGAAGAGGATTTAGATGCTACAAAGAAGGTTCAAGGATACAATGCACAAGTCAAAGATTATTACAAAGACAATGGTCAAAGGTATGAAGAACCAAGGCATAAACAAAGGACTTTTCAAGGACATTATTTTTCTTGTAATATATTTGGACATAGGGCTATACAATGCAGGATCCATGGATCAAAGAAGTTTGATTTTTTTAGAAGAAACTTCAAAGGAAGAAGGGTTCAGGAAAGGAATGGATATGGAAATTATCTCAAGAAAGAATTCAGGACATGGACACCATCCAAAGGCTACAATATCAAGTGTTTTAATTGCAATAACTTTGGACATATTGCAAAATGGTGTAGGACTCAATTCCAAACAGGTTCAAGACAAGAAGATCAAGTAATTCATCAAGAGAAGAATATCAAAAAAACATGGAAGGAAGTTGACAGAGGAAAGGAACAATGTAAGATGGGAGTAAAAGTATTTCCACCCCAAAATTAATCACCTCAAGAGAGAAGGGGGTGAGGGGAGTAACCTTAAGAGTCATATATTTTAGCCCCATAGGTGTCCCTTTTGCCATTGATGTCAAAGGGGGAGAGATTTGAGTAAGGGGGAGATCATTGAGTTATGGGGAGCAGCCTCCAAAGAGAGTATTGAGTTAGGGGGAGCAGCCTCCATAGAGAGTATTGAGTCAGGAGGAGCAGCTTTGATTCTCAAAGATAGTTTTTGTAGTGATTGTGGTTTTTACAGTAGAGGTGTTACCATTAATGACAAAGGAGGATATTGTTGGAAATTTGAGTTAGTTTATGTTGTCATTGATGTCACATGGATCATTGATGTCATATGGATCACATTGGGTATATTTTGGAGAGCATGGATATGTACAAGGTTTTTTGTGAAAACCAAGTTGCCTACTTTTGTTTGACCCCATCCATGCTTATAGAAATGGATGAGAAACTATTGCAACAACAATCAATGAAGGCACTATTAATGCAACAACAAGAAGAGTTATTGGCTTAGAAAAACCAGCATGAGAATGCCTTGTTGAAGAATATGGAATAGGTCAAACAAAAGTAGGCATTGCTTAGAGAGTTGGCTCAGACAACAATGTGAAGCAACTATCAAAGTTGAATTGGAACACAAAAAACCAACTTCCTCTACTCTAACACAGTAGCAAATTAATTATATCTTTGTCAGATGCAAGGAGGAACTTTTGTAACAATTGCAAGAAATAGAAGATAAGGCCAATGCATATGGTGTAGAATGGGCCAAGTGCTATAATTATGAAAAGAAGCTCCAAGATGAACAAGAAGCCTTCAAACTTCACATTCTGGAATTAGAAGGACTTCAAGCATTAGATCCAAAGGAGGTTGAACCCCCAATAAAATAATTTAGGAAGTCGCTAAGGACATCGACCAATGTAAATGGGAGGATAGATGTAGACAACAATTCCAAAAAGAAATGAAGTGTTTGACCAAATGTCTATGCATCAAAATATTATACATTATTTATACAAAGGAATGGCATACAAAATAGTCAAAGTGGTCAAATGTAGTATCATTTAATAATTAGCAATAATAATTGCAATGTAATCAAAAGTATGTAACCCACCATCATTTACAAATAGTTAACTAATTTGTTAATTGCATTATTAAGGCTGAAGTGAAAAGTTGTTTTGGTAGTTGAGGCCTGGTTGGTTATGGTAATTACTAGAGCTACACTATAGAAATATCCCTTTTATTTTGTAAAAAAATCCATCTAGATACATATCCATTGCAAAGGAGAGCAACTACTATAAGGAGGTAGTGTTATATGTGATATTATCACAGTCACATGACTAGGATGTAACTATCCTCATGATAATGCAAGGATACTATTTTGTACCAACTATATCTCTTTGAATGCTTATATGTGTTAGAATTGATGTTGTGTTATAGTATTACAGGAAGGAGTGCTCAAATAGAATGTAGTAGTTATAGGGATGACAATATCTAACTATCCAAGGAGCCGATACAAACCTGCCAACACAAGCCAACCAACATAGACAAGTCATCACTCTCTTGTCAACATGTAGCTAGTCATCATAGCTTGAGCTGACATGGGCTATGCTAATATGAAGTGTTGGCATCCATCTTGTTGAAGTGTCGACATCCATATTGTCTTCATGCCTATACTGGCATGTCATCTTGAGGTGCCAACATCCATCATAGGACATTTGACAATAGTCATTCCATTAGGAACAATTTTATCTTGAAGCAATCCATCACAACTTGATTTATCATCAAGAGTTTTTCATTTGAACGATACTAACACAAGGAATATCAAGCCAACATTGGCATACTCTTTAGCATGTATTGCCAATTCCTCTCCCACTAAAACTATCATTCTATCATCTTGAGAAGTCCTCATAATTGTTTACAAAAATATTGGTAGCCTCTCTATAAGGGAAGGTTCATTAGGTTTTTGACTCCCTCCCTCCCCATTCAATCAATAATTGGGATCAACTGGATTCTTTTTAATGGATGGTTTCAAGATGAAGATAACTACCGAAAAAGAACTAGAATAAATAGGAGGTTCCAACACTAATACCTCCTTGATAAGAGCCCACTACCCACTTTAGTGCAAAACATGAATAAGAAAAAGGTAGATGTCCAATCAGACCCATCGTTGGGAAAACCTAAACCCATTACTCACATCCACTTCGAGGAAGTATTTCAATTCCGATCGAGCACCTTTACTAATTAGGAAAAAATGAGACAACCAACCAATCCAAAAGGAGTGAAAAATGTCAAAATTTGATGGTCCAAGGAGTAGAACCTACACATGTCCAACAATGACATGAGGGACCCAAGTCTCCAAGTGTATGTGCTTCCCATGCCAAATCCAGATGCAATATTTCACATGAGCCTATGGACTCATTCTTTGATGTGGCCAAATGATAAAGGGCCTTGGAAAAAAGTAAGTCATGTATTCAAGAATATGAACACGAGGAAAAAGTAGAAGTTCAAATCACTTTGGTCTGAAAATTACAAATTTTGATGAAGGAACGACACATGATAAATATGGCATAAGATAAGGCATCAAGTTTTATATACCATAGTATAAATACTTGACCATTATAAATAAAGCTAGTGTCACTAAGCATCATTATAACATTGGTGAAACCAGGTAGCAGTATGTAAATAGGAGAGATAGAAAATGACAACCCGCACATGAAATGTATAGGAGGGTGTGCCAAGGAGTTCATGTAAGAGAAGGCTACATGGACCACAAAATATGGACATCAATAAAATAGCTAAGAACGCATGAAATCTTGTCATCATTGATTCACTTGTAACAAAATACCACCACACAAACTAGAGTAGAAAATGATAAATAACTTATCCAAATTGGATGAGCCTATAAAAGGATAACCTTCTCTAGGCATCTTATTCACTTTCTAATAGAGTGACCTTTCTAGCAGAATATTTACCTTCCTATTTGGTTGTACCTCCATAACACAAGAGGAAGAAATCTTTGGAGCAAGAAAATATGAGAAGACTAGGAGCCCCTTTTATGTTCCATGTAGTCGATGATGCAAAGATGCTCAAAATATCGATAAGGGAAGGTTTCGAAAGGCACATCCTTGCAATGCAAAAATAAGCTAATCCACCAATCCAAGTGAGAACATGACTCATAATATTTTCAATGTTAGCGAAGACCAGACTTGTCAAAGGAAGGGACCTCTTAGCTAATACTGAGTCTCATATCTTTGATAGGGTACCTTCTTTAAAAATGGTCACCAACTCATCATCCTAGTGAGTGGGTGTGAAAACTGATCTTTCCTCCATAAATGATTAGCTTTGCTCCCACTAAAACTATCATTCCCCCATCTTGAGAAGTCTTCACTATTGTCTACAATATTATTGGTAGCCTCTCTCTAAGAAAAGGTTCATTAGGTTTTTGACTCCCTCCATCCCCATTTGATCCCTAATTGGGATCAACTGGCTACTCTCCTCATGGATGGGTTCAAGATGAAGACAACTACTAAAAAGGACTAGAACAAATAGGAGGTGCCAACACTAATGCCTCCTTGATAAGAGCCCACTGCTCCCCATAAGGAGACCACTCTAGTGCAAAACATGAATAAGAAAAAGGTAGATGTCCAATCAGACCCATCATTGGGAAAACCTAAACCCATTACTCACATCCACTTTGAGGAAGTATTTCAATTTTGATCGAGCACCTTTACTAATCAGGAAAAAATGAGCCAACCAACCAATCCAAAAGGAGTGATAAATATCAAAAGTTGATGGTCCAAGGAGCAGAACCTACACATGTCCAATAATGACACGAGGAATCCAAGTCTCCAAGTGTATGAGCTACCCATGCCAAATATAGATGCAATATTTCACATGAGCCTATGGACTCATTCTCTGATGTGGCCAAATGATAAAGGGCCTTGGAAAAAAGTAAGTCATGTATTCAAGAAGATGAACACGAGGAAAAGTAGAAGTTCAAATCACTTTGGTCTGAACATTGCAAATTCTGATGAAGGAACGATACATGATAAATATGGCATAAGATAAGGTGTCAAGTTTTGCATACCATAGTATAAATACTCGACCATTACAAATAAAGCTAGTGTCACCAAGCATCATTCTAACTTTGGTGAAACCAGGTAGCGGTATGTAAAGAGGAGAAATAGACAATGACAACCGTACATGAAAGGTATAGGGGGTGTGCCAAGGAGTTCATGTGACATGAGGCTACATGGACCACAAAAGATGGACATCAATAAAATAGATAAGAACACATGAAATCTTGTCATCCTTGATTCACTTATATCAAAATAAGTGAGGGGTATGAAATGAGAGGTGTAAAGATAGGGGTATGAAGTGAGGGTTATGAAGATAGGGGTATGAAGATAAGGATATTTTTTTGAAAAATTAGGGTTTGGTAAGTATTCAATTAGATAGGGATTTGGGACCTTAATTGATTAAAGAAGTGGTTTTTGTAAGTATTTTTGAAGTTAGGGGTAATTAAACCCTAAATCCTAAACCATAAACCCCAAACCCTAAATCCTAAACCCTTAATTAATTATGAATATAGGGGTATGAAGTGAGGGGTATGAATATAGGGGTATGAAGTGAGGGGTATGAAGATAAGGATATCAAGATAGAGGTATGAAGATAGGGGTATGAAGTGAGGTGTATGAAGTGAAGGGTATGAAGATAGGGGTATGAAGTGAGGGGTATAAAGATAAGGGTATGAAGATAGGGGTATTTTTTTTTAAATTAGGGTTTGGTAAGTATTCAATTAGATAGGTGTTTGGGTCCTTAATTGATTAAAAAAGTAGTTTTTTAAGTATTCATGAAGTTAGGGATAATTGAACCCTAAATCCTAAACTCTAAAACCTAAACCCTAAACCCCAAACCTTAAACCCCAAGCCCTAAACCCTAAACCCTAAACTCTTAATTGATTATGAAGATATAGGTATGAAGTGAGGGGTATGAAAATAGGGGTATGAAGTAAGGGATATGAAGATAGGGGTATGAATATAGAGGTATGAAGATAGGGGTATGAAGATAGGGGTATGAATTGAGGGGTATGAAGTGAGGGGTATAAAGTTAGGGGTATGAATATAGGGGTATGAAGTGAGGGGTATGCATATAGGGATATGAAGATAGGGGTATGAAGTGAGGGGTATGAAGATAGGGGTATGAAGTGAGGCATATGAAGATAGGGGTATTTTTTATGAAAAATTAGAGTTTGGTAAGTATTATATTAGATTGGGTTTGAGAACTTTAATTAATTAAAGAAGTAGTTTTTGTAAGTATTCATGAAGTTAAGGGTAATTAAACCCTAAATCCCAAATAGTAAACCATAAACCCTTAATTTATTATAAATATAAGGATTTTAAGTGAGAGGTATGAAGATAGGGGTATGAAGATAGGGTACGAAGATAGGGGTATGAAGTGAGGGGTATGAAGATAGGGGTATGAAGTGAGGGGTATGAAGAAAGGGGTATGAAGTGAGGGCTATGAAGATAGGGTTATGAAGTGAGGGGTATAAAAATAGGGGTATGAAATGAGGGGTATGAAGACAGAGGCATGAAGATAGGCATATTTTTTTAAAAATTAGCGTTTGGTAAGTATTCAATTAGATAAGGATTTGGGACCTAATTGATTAAAGAAGTGGTTTTTGTAAGTATTCATGAAGTTAGGGGTAATTAAACCCTAAATCCTAAACCCTAAACCCTAAATCCCAAACCCTAAACCCTAAACCCTTAATTGATTATGTATATAGGGATATGAAGTGAGGGGTATCAAGTGAGGGTTATAAAGATATGGGTATGAAGTGAGGGGTATAAAGATAGGGGTATGAAGTGAGGGGTATGAGGATAGAGGTTTTTTTTAAATATTAGGGTTTGGTAAGTATTCAATTAGATAAGGGTTTAGTACCTTAATTTATTAAAGAAGTGGTTTTTGTAAGTATTCATGAAGATAGGGGTAATTAAATCCTAAATCCTAAACCCTAAACCCTTAATTGATTATGAAGATAGGGGTATGAAGTGAGGGGTATGAAGATAGGGGTATGAAGTGAGGGATATGAAGATAGGGGTATGAAGTGAGGGATATGAAGTGAAGGGTATGAAGATAGGGGTATGAAGTGAGGAGTATGAAGATAGGGGTATTTTTTTTTGAAAAAATAGGGTTTGGTAAGTATTCAATTAGATAGGGGTTTGGGACCTTAATTGATTAAACAAGTGGTTTTTGTAAGTATTCATGAAGTTAGGGGTAATTAAACCCTAAACCATAAATCCCAAACCCTAAACCCTTAATTGATTACTAATATAGGGGTATGAAGTGAGGGATATGAAGTGATAGGTATGAAGATAGGGGTATGAAGTGAGGGGTATGAAGATAGGGATATGAATATAAGAGTATGAAGTGAGAGGTATGAAGATAGGGGTATGAAGTGAGGGGTATGAATATAGGGGTATGAAGATAGGGGTATGAAGAGAGGGGTATGAAGTGAGAGGTATGAAGATAGGGGTATTTTTTATTTTTGAAAAATTAGGGTTTGGTAAGTATTCAATTAGATAAGGGTTTAGAACCTTAATTGATTAAAGAAGTAGTTTTTGTAAGTATTCATGAAGTTAGGGGTAATTAAACCCTAAACCCTACACTCTAAACCCTAAAACCTAAAACCAAAACCTTAAATTATTAATTTATTATCAATATAGGGGTATAAGGAGAATGAGGAATAAGTGAGGTATGAAGATAGAGGTATGAAGTGAGGGTATGAAGATAGGGGTATGAAGATAGGGGTATGAAGTGAGGGTTATGAAGATAGGGGTATGAAGTGAGGGGTATGAAGATAGAGGTATGATGTGAGGGGTATGAATATAGGGGTATGAAGTGAGGGGTATGAATATAGGGGTATGAAGGTAGGGGTATGAAGTGAGGGGTATAAAAATAGGGGTATGAAGATAGAGGTATGATTTGAGGAGTATGAAGTGATGGTTATGAAGATAGGGGTATGAAGTGAGGTGTTTGGTAAGTATTCAATTAGATAGGGATTTAGGACTTTAATTTATTAAAGAAGTTATTTTGTAAGTATTCATGAAGTTAGGGGTAATTGAACCCTAAACCCTAAACTATAAACCCCAAACCTTAAACCCTAAACCCTAAACCCTTAATTGATTATGAATATAGGGGTATGAAGTGAGGGGTATGAAGATAGGGATATGAACTAAGGGGTATGAATATAGGGGTATATTTTTTTAAAAAATAAGGTTTGGTAAGTATTCAATTAGATAGGGGTTTAGGACCTTAATAGATTAAATAAGTGGTTTTTATAAATATTCATGAAGTTAGGGATAATTAAACCCTAAACCATAAACTCCAAACCTTAAACCCTAAACCCTTAATTGGTTATGAATATAGGGGTATGAAGTAAGGGATATGAAGTGATAGGGGTATGAATATAGGGGTATGAAGTGAGAGGTATGAATATAGGGATATGAATATAGGGGTATGAAGTGAGGGGTATGAATTGATGGGTATGAAGATAGGGATATGAAGATAGGGGTATGAAGTAAGGGGTAAGATGATAGGGATTTTTTTTTGAAAAATTAGGGTTTGGTAAGTATTCAATTAAATAGAGGTTTGGGACCTTAATAGATTAAAAAAGTGATTTTTATAAGTATTCATGAAGTTAGGGGTAATTAAACTCTAAACCCTAAACCCTAAACTCTAAACTCTAAACCCTTAATTAATTATGAATATAGGGGTATGAAGTGAGGGGTATGAAGATAGGGATATGAAGTGAGGCATATGAATATGAACATAGGGGTATGAATTAAGGGGTATAAAGTGAGGGGTATGAAGTGCGGGGTATGAAGTGAGGGTATGAAGTGAGGGTTATGAAGATAGGGGTATGAATATAGGGGTATGAATTGAGGGGTATGAAGATAGGGGTAATTGTTTTTAAAAAATTAGGGTTTGGTAAGTATTTAATTTGATAGATATTTTGGACCTAAAGAAGTGTTTTTTGGATGTATTCATGAAGTTAGAGGTAATTAAACCCTAACCCAAACCCTAAAACCTAAGTCTTTAATTGATTATGAAGATAGGGGTATGAAATGAAGGGTATGAAGATAGGGGTATGAAGATAGGTGTATGAAGATAGGGATATGAAGTGAGGGATATGAAGATAGGGGTATGAAGTTAGGGGTGTGAATATAGGGGTGTGAAGGTAGGGGTTTGAAGATAGGGGTATGAAGTGAGGGTTATGAAGATAGGGGTATGAAGATAGAGGTATTTTTTTGAAAAATTAGGGTTTGGTAAGTATTCAATTAAATAGGGATTTGGGACCTTAATTGATTAAAGAAGTGGTTTTTTAAGTATTCATGAAGTTAGGGGTAATTAAACCCTAAACCTTAAAACCTAAATCATAAACCCCATACCCTAAACCCTAAACCCTTAATTGATTATGAATATAGGGGTATGAAGTGAGGGGTATAAAGATAGAGATATGAAGTGAGGGGTATCAAGATAGTGGTATGAAGTGAAGGGTATGAAAATAAGGATATCAAGATAGGGGTATGAAGACATAGGTATGAAGTGAGGGGTATGCAATGAGTGGTATGAAGATAGGGGTATGAAGGGAGTGGTATGAAGATAGGGGTATGAAGATAGGGGTATTTTTTTGAAAAATTAGGGTTTGGTAATTATTAAATTAGATAGGTGTTTGGGTCCTTAATTGATTAAATAAGTGGTTTTTGTAAGTATTTATGAAGTTAGGGGTAATTAAACCCTAAAACCTAAACCCTTAATTGATTATGAATATAGGGTTATGAAGTGAGGTGTATGAAGATATGGATATGAATATAGGGGTATGAAGTGAGGGGTATGAAGATAGAGGTATGAAGATAGGGGTATGAATATAAGGGTATGAAGATAGGGGTATGAAGTGAGGGGTATGCAGATAGGGATATGAATATAGGGGTATGAAGTGAGGGGTATGAAGATAGGGGTATGAAGATAGGAATATGAAGAAGGGTATGAAGATAGGGGTATTTTCTATTGAAAAATTAGAGTTTAGTAAGTATTCAATTAGATTGGGATTTGGGACCTTAATTTATTAAAGAAGTGGTTTTTGTAAGTATTCATGAAGTTAAGGTTAATTAAACCCTAAACCCTAAACCCTAAACCCTTAATTAATTATGAAGATAGGGGTATGAAATGAAGGGTATGAATATAGGGGTATGAAGTGAGGGGTATGAAGATAGGGGTATAAAGTGAGGTGTATGAAGTGAGGGATATGAATATGGAAATATGAAGATAGGGTATGAAGATAGGGGTATGAGGATAGGGGTATTTTTTTTGAAAAATTAGGGTTTGATAAGTATTCAATTAGATAAGGGTTTGGGAAATTAATTGATTAAATAAGTGGTTTTTGTAAGTATTTATTAAAATAGGGGTAATTAAACCCTAAACCCTACACCCTAAATCCTAAACCTAAAACCTAAAACCTAAATCCTTAATTGATTATGAAGATAGGGATATGAAGTGAGGGGTATGAAGTGAGGAGTATGAAGATAGGGGTATTTTTTATTTTTGAAAAATTAGGGTTTGGTAAGTATTTAATTAGATAAGGGTTTGAGACCTTAATTGATTAAAGAAGTGATTTTTGTAAGTATTCATGAAGTTAGGGGTAATTAAACACTAAACCCTACACCCTACACCCTAAACCCTAAACCTTAAATCATAAACCCTTAATTTATTATGAATATAGGGGTATGAAGTGAGGAGTATGAAGATAGGGGTATGAAGGAAGGGGTATGAAGATAGGGATATGAAGTGAGGGGTATGAATATAGGGGTATGAAGTGAGGGGTATGAAGATAGGGGTATGAAGTGAGGGGTATGAATATAGGGATATGAAGATAGGCGTATAAAGTGAGGGGTATGAAGATAGACATATTTTTTTGAAAAATTAGGGTTTGGAAAGTATTCAATTAGATAAAGGTTTGGGACTTGAATTGATTAAAGAAGTGGTCTTTGTTAGTATTCATGAAGTTAGTGGTAATTAAACCCTAAAACCTAAATCCTAAACCCTAAGCCCTAAACCCTTAATTGATTATGGAGATAGGGGTATGAAGTGAGGGATATGAAGTGAGGGGTATGAAGATAGGGGTATGAAGTGAGGGGTATGAAGATAGGGGTATAAAGTGAGGGGTATGAGGATAGGAGTATTTTTTTGAAATATTTGGGTTTGGTAAGTATTCAATTAGATAAGGTTTTTGGACCTTAATTGATTAAAGAAGTTGTTTTTATAAGTATTCATGAATATGGGGGTAATTAAACCCTAAACCTTACACCATAAATCCTAAAACCTAAATCCTAAACCCCAAACCCTAAATATTTAATTGATTATGAAGATAGGGGTATGAAGTGAGGGGTATAAAGTGAGGGGTATGAAGATAGCGGTATGAAGATAGGGGTATGAAGTGAGGAGTATGAAGTTAGGGTTATGAAGTGAGGGGTATGAAGTGAGGGGTATGAAGATAGGGGTGTGAAGATAGGGGTATGAAGATAGGTGTATGAAGTGAGGGGTATGAAGATAGGGGTATGAAGTAAGGGGTATGAATATAGGGGTATGAAGATAGGATTTTTTTTGAAAAATTAGGGTTTGATAAGTATTCAATTAGATAAGGGTTTGGGACCTTAATTGATTAAAGAAGTGGTATTTGTAAGTATTCATGAAGATAGGGGTAATTAAACCCTAAACCCTAAACCTTAAATCATAAATCCCAAATCCTAAATCCTAAACCATAAACCCTTAATTGATTATGAATATAGGGGTATGAAGTGAGGGGTATGAAGATAGGGGTATAAAGTGAGAGATATGAAGATAAGGATATGAAGATAGGGGTATGAATATAGGGGTTTGAGGTGAGGGGTATGAAGTAAGGGGTATGAAGATAGGGGTATGAAGATAAGGGTATGAAGTGAGGGGTATGAAGATAGGGATATGAAGCGAAGGGTAAGATAATAGGGGTATTTTTTTGAAAAATTAGGGTTTAGTAATTATTCAATTAGATAGGATTTGGGACCTTAATTGATTACAAAAGTGGTTTTTGTAAGTATTCATGAAGTTAGGGGTAATTAAACCCTAAACCCTTAATTTATTATGAAGATAGGGGTGAAGATAGGGTATTTTTTTTTGAAAAATTAGGGTTTGGTAAGTATTCAATTAGATAAGGGTTTGGGACCTTAATTGATTAAAAAGTGGTTTTGTAAGTATTCATGAAATTAGGGGTAATTAAACCCTAAACCCAAAAATAAACCCCAAATCCAAAACCCTAAACCCTAAATCCTTAATTGATTATAAATATAAGGGTATGAAGTGAGGGATATAAAGTGATGGGTATGAAGATAGGGGTATGAAGTGAGGGATATGAAGATAGGGATATGAAGATAGGGGTATGAAGATAGGTGTATGAAGTGATGGGTATGGAGTAAGGGGTATGAAGTGAGGGGTAAGAAGATAGGGGTATGAAGATAGAGATATGAAGTGAGGGGTAAGATAATAGAGGTATTTGTTTTTGAAAAATTAGGGTTTGGTAAGTATTCAGTTAGATAGGGGTTTGGAACCTTAATTGATTAAAGAAGTGGTTTTTGTACGTATTCATGAAGTTAAGGGTAATTAAACACTAAACCCTAAACCCTTAATTGATTATGAAGATAAAGGTATGAAGTGAGGGGTATGAAGATAGGGGTATGAAGTGAGGGGTATGAAGATAGGGGTATGAATATAGGGATATGAATTGAGGGGTATGAAGATACGGGTATGAAGTGAGGGTTATGAAGATAGGGGTATGAAGATAGGGGTATGAAGTGAGGGGTATGAAGATAGGGGTATTTATTTTTGAAAAATTAGGGTTTGGTAAGTATTAAATTAGATAGGGATTTAGGACCTTAATTGATTAAAAAAGTGGTTTTTGTAAGTATTCATGAAGTTAGGGGTAATTAAACCCTAAACCCTAAAACCTAAATCCTTAATTGATTATGAATATAGGGGTATGAAGTGAGGGGTATGAAATGAGGGGTATGAAGATAGGGGTAATAAGATATGGGTATGAAGTGAGGGGTATGAAGTGAGGGGTATGAAGATAAGGGTATGAAGTGAGAGTTTTGAAGATAGAGGTATGAAGATAGGGGTATGAAGTGAGGGGTATGAAGTGAGAGGTATGAAGATAGGGGTATTTTTTTGAAAAATTAGGGTTTGGTAAGTATTCAATTATATAGGGGTTTGGGACCTTATTTTATTAAAGAAGTGGTTTTTGTAAGTATTCATGAAGTTAAGGTAATCAAACCCTAAACTCTAAACCCTTAATTGATTATGAAGATATGGGTATGAAGTGAGGGGTATGAAGATAGGTGTATGAAGTGAGGGGTATGAAGATAGGGGTATGAAGGATGTGAATTGAGGGGTATGAAGTGAGGGATATGAAGTGAGGGTTATGAAGATAGGGGTATGATGATAGGGGTATGAAGTGAGGGGTATAAAGTGAGGGGTATGAAGATAGGTGTATTTTTTTTAAATTAGGGTTTGGTAAGTATTCAATTAGATAGGAATTTGAGACCTTAATTGATTAAAAAAGTAGTTTTTATAAGTATTCATGAAGTTAGCGGTAATTAAACATTAAACCCTAAACCCTAAACCAAAAACCCTAAACCCTAAACCCTAAATCCTTAATTGATTATGAATATAGGGGTATGAAGTGAGGGGTATAAAGATAGGGGTATGAAGTAAGGGTATGAAGTGAGGGGTATGAAGATAGGGTATGAAGTGAGGGGTATGAAGATAGAGATATAAGATAGGGGTAGATAGGGGTAAGTAGGGTGAGTGGTATGAAGATAGGGGTATGAAGTAAGGGGTATGAAGATAGGGGTATTATTTTTGAAAAATTAGGGTTTGGTAAGTATTCAATTAGATAGGTGTTTAGATCTTTAATTGATTAAAGAAGTGGTTTTTGTAAGTATTCATGAAGTTAGGGGTAATTAAACCCTAAACCCTAAACCCCAAACCCTAAACCCTAAACCCTTAATTGATTATGAAGATAGGGGTATGAAGTGAGGGGTATGAAGATAGGGATATGAAGATAGGGGTATGAAGTGAGGGGTATGAATATAGAGGTATGAATTGAGGGGTATGAAGTGAGGGGTATGAAGATAAGGGTATGAAGATAGGGGTATGAAGTGAGGGGTATGTAGATAGGGATATGAATATAGGGGTATGAAGTGAGGGGTATGTAGATAGGGATATGAAGATAGGGGTATGAAGTGAGGGGTATGAAGATATGGGTATTTTATTTGAAAAATTAGAGTTCATTAAGTACTCAATTAGATTGGGGTTTGGGACCTTAATACATTAAATAAGTGGTTTTTATAAGTATTCATGAATTTAGGGTTAATTAAACCCTAAATCCTAAACCCTAAACCTCAAACAGTAAACCTTAAACACTTAATTGATTATGAATATAGGGGTATGAAGATAGGGGTATGAATATAGGGGTATGAAGGGTATGAAGATAGGGGTATAAAGTGAGGTGTATGAAGTGAGGGGTATGAAGATAGGGGTATGAAGTGAGGGGTATGAAGATAGGGATATGAAGATATGGTATGAAGATAGGGGTATGAGGATAGGGATATTTTTTTTGAAAAATTAGGGTTTGATAAGTATTCAATTAGATAAGGGTTTGGGAAATTAATTGATTAAAGAAGTGGTTTTTGTAAGTATTCATGAAGATAGGGATAATTAAACCCTAAACCCTACACCCTAAATCCTAAACCCTAAACCCTAAATCCCAAACCCTAAACCCTTAATTGATTATGAAGATAGGGATATGAAGTGAGGGGTATGAATATAGAGGTATGAAGATAGGGGTATGAAGTGAGGGGTATGAAGAGAGGGGTATGAAGTGAGGGGTATAAAGATAGGGGTATGAAGATAGGAGTATGAAGTGAGGGGTATGAAGATAGGGGTATTTTTTGTTTTTGAAAAATTAGGGTTTGGTAAGTATTCAATTAGATAAGGGTTTGAGACCTTAATTGATTAAAGAAGTTATTTTTGTAAGTATTCATGAAGTTAGGGGTAATTAAACCCTAAAACCCTACACCCAAAAACCTAAACCCCAAACACTAAACCCTTAATTAATTATGAAGATAGGGGTATGAAGTGAGGGGTATGAAGATAGGGGTATGAAGTGAGAGGTATAAAGTGAGGGGTATGAAGATAGGGGTATGAAGTGAGGGGTATGAAGTGAGAGGGGTATGAAGATAGGGGTATGAAGATAGGGGTATGAAATGAGGGGTATGAAGTGAGGGGTATGAAGATAGGGGTATGAAGAGAGGGGTATGAAGATAAGGGTATGAATATAGGGGTATGAAGATAGGCATATAAAGTGAGGGGTATGAAGATAGGCGTATTTTATTTGAAAAATTAGGGTTTAAAAAGTATTCAATTAGATAAAGGTTTGGGACCTGAATTGATTAAAGAAGTGGTCTTTGTAAGTATTCATGAAGTTAGGGGTAATTAAACCCTAAACCCTAAATTCCAAACCCTAAACCCTAAATCCTTAATTTATTATAGAGATAGGGGTATGAATATAGGGGTATGAAGTGAAGGGTATGAAGATAAGGGTATAAAGTGAGGGGTATGAAGATAGGGGTATTTTTTTGAAATATTAGGGTTTGGTAAGTATTCAATTAGATAATGGTTTGGGACCTTAATTGATTAAAGAAGTGGTTTTTGTAAGTATTCATGAATATGGGGGTAATTAAACCCTAAACCCTAAACAATAAACCCCAAACCCTAAACCCTGAACCCTTAATTGATTACGAATATAGGGTTATGAAGTGAGGGGTATGAAGATAGGGGTGTGAAGATATGGGTATGAAGTGAGGGGTACGAATATAGGGGTATGCAGATAGGGGTATTTGTTTTTAAAAAATTAGGGTTTGGTAAGTATTCAATTAGATAAGGGTTTGAGACCTTAATTGATTAAAGAAGTGGTTTTTATTTGATTAAGTTAGGCGTAATTAAACCCTAAACCCTAAACCATAAACACCAAATCCTAAATCCTAAACCATAAACTCTTAATTGATTATGAATATAGGGGTATGAAGTGAGGGATATGAAGTTATGGGTATGAATATAGGGGTATGAAGATAGGGGTATGAAGTGAGAGGTATGAAGATAGGGATATGAAGATAGGGGTATGAAGATAGGGGTATGAAGTAAGGGGTATGAAGTAAGGGGTATGAAGATAGGGGTTTTAATATAGGGGTATGAAGTGAGGGGTATGAAGATAGGGATATGAAGTGAGAGGTAAGATAATAGGGGTATTTTTTTAACATTAGGGTTTGATATGTATTCAATTAGATAGGGGTTTGGGACCTTAATTTATTAAAGAAGTGGTTTTTTTAAGTATTCATGAAGTTAGGGGTAATTAAACACTAAACCCTAAACCCTTAATTGATTATGAAGATAGGGGTATGAAGTGAGGGGTATGAATATAGGGATATGAAGATAGGGGTATGAAGTGAGGGGTATGGAGTAAGGGGTATGAAGATAGGGGTATGAAGTGAGGGGTATGAAGTGAGGGGTATGAAGATAGGGATATGATGTGAGGGGTAAGATAATAGGGGTATTTTTTTTGAAAAATTAGAGTTTGGTAAGTATTCAATTAGATAAGGGTTTGAGACCTTAATTAATTAAAAAAGTGGTTTTTATAATTATTCATGAAGTTAGGGGTAATTAAACCCTAAACCCTAAACCCTTAATTGATTATGAAGATAGGGGTATGAAGTGAGGGGTATAAATATAGGGGTATGAAGTGAGGAGTATGAAGATAGAGATATGAAGATAGGGATATGAATTGAGGGGTATGAAGAGAGGGGTATGAAGTGAGGGGTATGAATTGAGGGATATGAATATAGGGGTATGAAGTGAGGGGTATGAAGATAGGGGTATTTTATTTTTGAAAAATTAGGGTTTGGTAAGTATTCAATTAGATAGGGGTTTGGGACCTTAATTGATTAAAGAAGTGGTTTTTGTAAGTATTCATGAAGTTAGAGGTAGTTAAATCCTAAACCCTAAACCTCAAACCCTAAAACCTAAACCCTTAATTTATTATGAAGATCAGGGTATGAAGTGAGAGGTATGAAATGAGGGGTATGAAGATAGGGGTATGAAGTGAGGGGTATAAATATAGGGGTATGAAGTGAGTATGAAGATAGGGGTATGAAGTGAGTATTATGAAGATAGGGATGTGAAGATAGGGGTATGAAGATAGGGGTATGAAGTGAGGGTCATGAAGATAGGGGTATTTTTTTTAAATTAGGGTTTGGTATGTATTCAATTAGATAGGGGTTTGGGACCTTAATTAATTAAAGAAGTGGTTTTTATAAGGAGTAATTAAACCCTAAACCATAAACCATAAACCCCAAACCCTAAATCCTTAATTTATTATGAATATAGGGGTATGAAGTGATGGGTATGAATATAGGGGTATGAAGATAGGGGTATGAAGTGAGGGGAATGAAGATAGGGATATCAATATAGGGGTATGAAGTGAGGAGTATGAAGATAAGGGTATGAAATGAGGGGTATGAAGATAAGGGTATGAAGATAGGGGTATTTTTTTTAAATTAGTGTTTGGTAAGTATTCAATTAGATAGTTTTTTGGGTCCTTAATTGATTAAAGAAGTGGTTTTTGTAAGTATTCATGAAGTTAGGGGTAATTGGACCCTAAACCATAAACCCTAAAACCCAAACCCTAAACCCTAAACCCTTAATTGATTATGAAAATAGGGGTATGAAGTGAGGGGTATGAAGATCGGGGTATAAATTGAGGGGTATGAAGTGAGGGGTATGAAGATATGGGTATGAAATGAGGGGTATGCATATAGGGGTATGAAGTTAGGGGTATGAAGATAGGGGTATGAAGTGAGGGGTATGAAGATAAGGGTATGAAGATAGGGGTATGAAGTGAGGAGTATGAAGATAGGGGTATGAAGATAGGATTTATTTTTTAAAAATTAGAGTTTGAAAAGTATTCAATTAGATTGGGGTTTAGTACCTTAATTCATTAAAGATGTAGTTTTTGTAAGTATTCATGAAGTTAGGGGTAGTTAAACCCTAAACCCCAACTAGTAAACCCTAAACCCTTAATTTATTATGAAGATAGGGGTATGAAGTGAGGGGTATGAAGATAGGGGTATGAAGTGAGGGGTATGAAGATAGGGTTATGAAGATAGGAGTATGAAGTGAGGGATATGAAGTGAGGGGTATGAAAATAGGGGTATGAAGTGATGTGTATGAAGTGAAGGGTATGAAGATAGGGGTATGAAGTGAGGGGTATGAAGATAGGGTATGAAGTGAGGGGTATGAAGTGAGGGGTATGAGGATAGGGGTATTTATTTTTTAAATTAGGGTTTGGTAAGTATTCTATTAGATAAGGTTTTGGGACCTTAATTGATTAAAGAAGTAATTTTTGTAAGTATTCATGAAGATAGGGGTAATTAAACCCTAAACTCTAAATCCTAAACCCCAAACCCTAAATCCTTAATTTATTATGAAGATAGGGGTATGAAGATAGGTTTTTTTTTTTTGAAAAATTAGGGTTTGGTAATTATTCAATTAGATATGGGTGATATTTTCTAGGCATCTCATTCATTTTTGATAGAGTGACCTTTCTAGAAAAATATTTACCTTTCTATCTGGTTGCAACTCCATACCACAAGAGGAAGAAATCTTTGGAGCAAGACAAGATAGGGGTATGAAGTGAGGGATATGAAGATATGGGTATGAACATAGGGGTATGAATTGAGGGGTATATAGTGAGGGGTATGAAGATAGGGGTATGAAGTGAGAGGTATGAAGTGAGAGGTATGAAGTGAGGATTATGAAGATAAGGGTATGAAGTGAGGGGTATGAAGATAGGGGTAATATTTTTTGAAAAATTAAGGTTTGGTAAGTATTTAATTTGATAGGGATTTGAGACCTTAGTTGATTAAAGAAGTGTTTTTGGATGTATTCATGAAGTTAGAGGTAATTAAACCCTAAACACTAAACCCAAAACCCTAAAACCCAAACCCTAAAACCTAAGTATTTAATTGATTATGAAGATAGGGGTATGAATATAGGTGTATGAAGATAGGGATATGAAGTGAGGGATATGAATATAGGGGTATGAAGTTAGGGGTGTGAAGATAGGGGTGTGAAGGTAGGGATTTGAAGATAGGGGTATGAAGTGAGGGTTATGAATATTAGGGTTTGGTAAGTATTCAATTAGATAGGGATTTGGGACCTTAATTGATTAAAGAAGTGTTTTTTAATTATTAATGAAGTTAGGGGTAATTAAACCCTAAACCTTAAAACCTAAACCATAAACCCCATACCCTAAACCCTAAACCCTTAATTGATTATGAATATAGGGGTATGAAGTGAGGGGTATAAAGATAAAGTATGAAGTGAAGGGTATGAAAATAAGGATATCAAGATAGGGGTATGAAGACATGGGTATGAAGTGAGGGGTATGCAATGAGTGGTATGAAGATAGGGGTATGAAGGGAGTGGTATGAAGTGAGGGGTATGAAGATAGGGGTATTTTTTTGAAAAATTAGGGTTTGGTAAGTATTAAATTAGATAGGTGTTTGGGTCCTTAATTGATTAAATAAGTGGTTTTTGTAAGTATTTATAAAGTTAGGGGTAATTGAACCCTAAACCCTAAACCCCAAACCCTAAAACCTAAACCCTTAATTGATTATGAATATAGGGGTATGAAGTGAGGTGTATGAAGATACAAATATGAAGATAGGGGTATGAAGTGAGGGGTATGAAGATAGAGGAATGAATTGAGGGGTATGAAGATAGGGGTATGAAGTGAGGGTATGCAGATAGGGATATGAATATAGGGGTATGAAGTGAGGGGTATGAATATAGGGGTATGAAGATAGGGGTATGAAGAAGGGTATGAAGATAGGGGTATTTTTTTTGAAAATTTAGAGTTCAATAAGTATTCAATTAGATTGGGGTATGGGACCTTAATTTATTAAAGAAGTGATTTTTGTAAGTATTCATAAAGTTAAGGTTAATTAAACCCTAAACCCTAAATAGTAAACCCTAAACCCTTAATTAATTATGAAGATAGGGGTATGAAATGAGGGGTATGAAGATAGGGGTATGAAGTGAGGGGTATGAAGATAAGGGTATGAAGTGAGGTTTATGAAGATAGAGGTATGAAGATAGAGGTATGAAGTGAGGGGTATGAAGTGAGAGGTATGAAGATAGGGGTATTTTTTTTTAAATTAGGGTTTGGTAAGTATTCAATTATATAGGGGTTTGGGACATTATTTTATTAAAGAAGTGGTTTTTGTAAGTATTCATGAAGTTAAGGTAATCAAACCCTAAACCCTAAACCCTTAATTGATTATGAATATAGGGGTATGAAGTGAGGGGTATGAAGATAGGTGTATGAAGTGAGGGGTATGAAGATAGGGGTATAAATATAGGGATGTGAATTGAGGGGTATGAAGTGAGGGATATGAAGTGAGGGTTATGAAGATAGGGGTATGAAGTGAGGGGTATAAAGTGAAGGGTATGAAGATAGGTGTATTTTTTTTAAATTAGGGTTTGGTAAGTATTCAATTAGATAGGAATTTGGGACCTTAATTGATTAAAGAAGTGGTTTTTATAAGTATTCATGAAGTTAGGGGTAATTAAACCCTAAACCTAAATGCTAAACCATAAACCCTAAACCCTAAAACCTTAATTTATTATGAATATAGGGGTATGAAGTGAGGGGTATAAAGATAGGGGTATGAAGTAAGGAGTATGAAGTGAGGGGAATGAATATAGGGATATCAATATAGGGGTATGAAGTGAGGGGTATGAAGTGAGGAGTATGAAGATAAGGGTATGAAATGAGGGGTATGAAGATAAGGGTATGAAGATAGGGGTATTTATTTTTTAAATTAGTGTTTGGTAAGTATTCAATTAGATAGTTTTTGGGTCCTTAATTGATTAAAGAAGTGGTTTTTGTAAGTATTCATGAAGTTAGGGGTAATTGGACCTAAACCTAAACCCTAAAACCCAAACCCTAAACCCTAAACCCTTAATTGATTATGAAAATAGGGGTATGAAGTGAGGGGTATGAATATCAGGTTATAAATTGAGGGGTATGAAGTGAGGGGTATGAAGATATGGGTATGAAATGAGGGGTATTAATATAGGGGTATGAAGTTAGGGGTATGAAGATAGGGGTATGAAGTGAGGGGTATGAAGATAAGGGTATGAAGATAGGGGTATGAAGTGAGGGGTATGAAGATAGGGGTATAAAGTGAGGAGTATGAAGATAGGGGTATGAAGATAGGATTTGTTTTTAAAAATTAGAGTTTGGTAAGTATTCAATTAGATTGGGGTTTAGTACCTTAATTCATTAAAGATGTAGTTTTTGTAAGTATTCATGAAGTTAGGGGTAATTAAACCCTAAACCCTAAACCCCAACTAGTAAACCCTAAACCCTTAATTTATTATGAAGATAGGGGTATGAAGTGAGGGGTATGAAGTGAGGGGTATGAAGATAGGGGTATGAAGTGATGGGTATGAAGTGAAGGGTATGAAGATAGGGGTATGAAGTGAGGGGTATGAAGATAGGGGTATGAAGATAGGGGTATGAAGTTAGGGTATGAAGTGAGGGGTATGAGGGTAGGGGTATTTATTTTTTAAATTAGGATTTGGTAAGTATTCTATTAGATAAGGTTTTGGGACCTTAATTGATTAAAGAAGTAATTTTTGTAAGTATTCATGAAGATAGGGGTAATTAAACCCTAAACCCTAAATCATAAACCCCAAACCCTAAATCCTTAATTTATTATGAATATAGGGGTATGAAGTGAGGGGTATGAAGATAGAAATTTTTTTTGAAAAATTAGGGTTTGGTAATTATTCAATTAGATATGGGTGATATTTTCTAGGCATATCATTCACTTTTTGATAGAGTGACCTTTCTAGCAAAATATTTACCTTTCTATCTAGTTGCACCTCCATACCACAAGAGGAAGAAATCTTTGGAGCAAGACAATATAGGGGTATGAAGTGAGGGATATGAAGATATGGGTATGAAGATAGGGGTATGAAGATAGGGGTATGAAGTGAGGGGTATGAAGTGAGAGGTATGAAGTGAGGGTTATGAAGATAGGGGTATGAAGATAGGGGTATGAAGTGAGGGGTATGAAGATAGGGGTATGAAGATAGGGGTAATTTTTTTTGAAAAATTAGGGTTTGGTAAGTATTTAATTTGATAGGGATTTGAGACCTTAATTGATTAAAGAAGTGTTTTTGGATGTATTCATGAAGTTAGAGGTAATTAAACCCTAAACACTAAACCCAAAACCCTAAACCCCAAACCCTAAAACCTAAGTCTTTAATTGATTATGAAGATAGGGGTATGAAGATAGGTGTATGAAGATAGGGATATGAAGTGAGGGATATGAAGATAGGGGTATGAATTTAGGGGTGTGAAGATAGGGGTGTGAAGGTAGGGGTTTGAAGATAGGGGTATGAAGTGAGGGTTATGAAGATTAGGGTTTGGTAAGTATTCAATTAGATAGGGATTTGGGACCTTAATTGATTAAAGAAGTGGTTTTTTTAAGTATTAATGAAGTTAGGGGTAATTAAACCTAAACCCTAAACCTTAAAACCTAAACCATAAACCCCATATCCTAAACCCTAAAACCTTAATTGATTATGAATATAGGGGTATGAAGTGAGGGGTATAAATATAAAGATATTAAGTGAGGGTTATGAAGTGAGGGGTATCAAGATAGCGGTATGAAGTGAAGGGTATGAAAATAAGGATATAAAGATAGGGGTATGAAGACATGGGTATGAAGTGAGGGGTATGTAGTGAGTGGTATGAATATAGGGGTATGAAGGGAGTGGTATGAAGTGAGGGGTATGAAGATAGGGGTATTTTTTTTGAAAAATTAGGGTTTGGTAAGTATTAAATTAGATAGGTGTTTGGGTCCTTAATTGATTAAATAAGTGGTTTTTGTAAGTATTTATGAAGTTAGGGATAATTGAACCCTAAACCCTAAATCCTAAACCATAAACCCTAAAACCTAAACCCTTAATTGATTATGAAGATAGGGGTATGAAGTGAGGTGTATGAATATACAAATATGAAGATAGGGGTATGAAGTGAGGGGTATGAAGATAGAGGAATGAATTGAGGGGTATGAATATAGAGGTATGAATATAGAGGTATGAAGTGAGGGTATGCAGATAGGGATATGAATATAGGGGTATGAAGTGAGGGGTATGAATATAGGGGTATGAAGATGGGTATGAAGATAGGGGTATTTTTTTTGAAAACTTAGAGTTCAATAAGTATTCAATTAGATTGGGGTTTGGGACCTTAATTTATTAAAGAAGTGATTTTTGTAAGTATTCATAAAGTTAAGGTTAATTAAACCCTAAACCCTAAATAGTAAACCCTAAACCCTTAATTAATTATGAATATAGGGGTATGAAATGAGGGGTATGAAGATAAGGGTATGAAGTGAGGGTTATGAAGATAGAGGTATGAAGATAGGGGTATGAAGTGAGGGGTATGAAGTGAGAGGTATGAAGATAAGGGTTTTTTTTTTTGAAAAATTAGGGTTTGGTAAGTATTCAATTATATAGGGGTTTGGGACATTATTTTATTAAAGAAGTGGTTTTTGTAAGTATTCATGAAGTTAAGGTAATCAAACCCTAAACCCTAAACCCTTAATTGATTATGAATATAGGGGTATGAAGTTGAGGGGTATGAAGATAGGTGTATGAAGTGAGGGGTATGAAGATAGGGGTATAAATATAGGGATGTGAATTGAGGGGTATGAAGTGAGGGATATGAAGTGAGGGTTATGAAGATAGGGTATGAAGATATGGGTATGAAGTGAGGGGTATAAAGTGAAGGGTATGAAGATAAGTGTATTTTTTTTGAAAAATTAGGGTTTGGTAAGTATTCAATTAGATAGGAATTTGGGACCTTAATTGATTAAAGAAGTGGTTTTTATAAGTATTCATGAAGTTAGGGGTAATTAAACCCTAAAACCTAAATGCTAAACCATAAACCCTAAACCCTTAATTGATTATGAATATAGGGGTATGAAGTGAGGGGTATAAATATAGGGGTATGAAGTAAGGAGTATGAAGTGAGGGGTATGAAGATAGCGGTATGAAGTGAGGGGTATGAAGAATATCAAGATAGGGGTATGAAGATAGGGGTATGAAGTTAGGGGTAAGAAGTGAGTGGTATGAAGATAGGGGTATGAAGGGAGGGGTATGAAGTAAGGGGTATGAAGATAGGGGTATTTTTTTTAAAAATTAGGGTTTGGTAAGTATTCAATTAGATAGGTGTTTGGGTCCTTAATTGATTAAAGAAGTGGTTTTTTTAAGTATTCATGAAGTTAGGGGTAATTGAACCCTAAACCCCAAACCCTAAATCCTAAACCCTTAATTGTTTATGAAGATAGGGGTATGAAGTGAGGGGTATGAAGATAGGGATATGAAGATAGGGGTATGAAGTGAGGGGTATGAAGATAGAGGTATGAATTGAGGGGTATGAAGTGAGGGGTATGAAGATAGGGGTATGAAGATAAGGGTATGAAGATAGGGGTATGAAGTGAGGGGTATGTAGATAGGGATATGAAGATAGGGGTATGAAGTGAGGGGTATGAAGATAGGGGTATTATTTTTTGAAAAATTAGGGTTTGGTAAGTATTCAATTAGATAGGGTTTTGGGACATTAATTGATTAAAGAAGTGGTTTTTGTAAGTATTCATGAAGTTAGAGGTAGTTAAACACTAAACCCCAAACCCTAAAACCTAAACCCTTAATTGATTATGAATATCGAGGTATGAAGTGAGAGGCATGAAATGAGGGGTATGAAGATAGGGGTACAAAGTGAGGGGTATAAATATAGGGGTATGAAGTGAGGATTATGAAGATAGGGATATGAAGTGAGGGGTGTGAAGATAGAAGATAGGGGTATGAAGTGAGGGTTATGAAGATAGGGGTATTTTTTTGAAAAATTAGGGTTTGGTAAGTATTCAATTAGATAGGGATTTGGGACCTTAATTAATTAAAGAAGTGGTTTTTATAAGTATTCATGAAGTTAGGGGTAATTAAACCAAACCCTTAGTTGAGTATGAATATAGGGGTATGAAGATAGGGGTATGAAGATAGGGGTATGAAATGAGAGGTATGAAGTGAGAGGTATGAAGTGAGGGTTATGAAGATAGGGGTATGAAGTAGTGGGTATGAAGTGAGGGGTATGAAGATAGGGGTATGAAGATAAGGTATTTTTTTTGAAAAATTAGGGTTTGGTAAGTATTTAATTTGATAGGGATTTGAGACCTTAGTTGATTAAAGAAGTGTTTTTGGATGTATTCATGAAGTTAGAGGTAATTAAACCCTAAACACTAAACCCAAAACCCTAAACCCAAAATCCTAAAACCTAAGTCTTTAATTGATTATGAAGATAGGGGTATGAAGATAGGTGTATGAATATAGGGATATGAAGTGAGGGATATGAATATAGGGGTATGAAGTTAGGGGTGTGAAGATAGGGGTGTGAAGGTAGGGGTTTGAAGATAGGGGTATGAAGTGAGGGTTATGAAGATTAGGGTTTGGTAAGTATTCAATTAGATAGGGATTTGGGACCTTAATTGATTAAAGAAGTGGTTTTTTTAAGTATTAATGAAGTTAGGGGTAATTAAACCCTAAACCTTAAAACCTAAACCATAAACCCCATACCCTAAACCCTAAACCCTTAATTGATTATGAATATAGGGGTATGAAGTGAGGGGTATAAAGATAAAGATATGAAGTGAGGGGTATGAAGTGAGGGGTATCAAGATAGCGGTATGAAGTGAAGGGTATGAAAATAAGGATATCAAGATAGGGGTATGAAGACATGGGTATGAAGTGAGGGGTATGCAATGAGTGGTATGAAGATAGGGGTATGAAGGGAGTGGTATGAAGTGAGGGGTATGAAGATAGGGATATTTTTTTTTAAATTAGGGTTTGGTAAGTATTAAATTAGATAGGTGTTTGGATCCTTAATTGATTAAATAAGTGGTTTTTGTAAGTATTTATGAAGTTAGGGGTAATTAAAACCTAAACCCTAAAACCTAAACCCTTAATTGATTATGAATATAGGGGGATGAAGTGAGGTGTATGAAGATACGAATGTGAAGATAGGTGTATGAAGTGAGGGGTATGAAGATAGAGGAATTAATTGAGGGATATGAATATAGGGGTATGAAGTGAGGTCTATGAATATAGGGGTATGAAGTGAGGGGTATGAATATAAGGGTATGAAGTGAGGGGTATGAAGATAGGGTATGAAGATAGGGGTATTTTTTTTAAACTTAGAGTTCAATAAGTATTCAATTAGATTGGGGTTTGGGACCTTAATTTATTAAAGAAGTGATTTTATAAGTATTCATAAAGTTAAGGTTAATTAAACCCTAAAACCTAAACCCTTAATTAATTATGAAGATAGGGGTATGAAGATAAGGGTATGAAGTGAGGGTTATGAAGATAGAGGTATGAAGATAGGGGTATGAAGTGAGGGGTATGAAGTGAGAGGTATGAAGATAGGGGTATTTTTTTTAAATTAGGGTTTGGTAAGTATTCAATTATATAGGGGTTTGGGACCTTATTTTATTAAAGAAGTGGTTTTTGTAAGTATTCATGAAGTTAAGGTAATCAAACACCTAAACCCTAAACCCTTAATTGATTATGAAGATAGGGGTAAGAAGAAAGGGGTATAAATATAGGGATGTGAATTGAGGGTATGAAGTGAGGGATATGAAGTGAGGGTTATGAAGATAGGGGTATGAAGTGAGGGGTATAAAGTGAAGGGTATGAAGATAGGTGTATTTTTTTAAAAATTAGGGTTTGGTAAGTATTCAATTAGATAGGAATTTGGGACCTTAATTGATTAAAGAAGTGGTTTTTATAAGTATTCATGAAGTTAGGGGAATTAAACCTTAAACCTAAAGCCATAAACCATAAAACCTAAACCCTAAACCCTTAATTGATTATGAATATAGGGGTATGAAGTGAGGGGTATAAATTAGGATATGAAGTAAGGAGTATGAAGTGAGGGGTATCAAGTTAGGGTATGAAGTGAGGGTATGAAGATAGGGATATCAAGATAGGGGTATGAAGATAGGGTATGAAGTAGGGGTAAGAAGTGAGTGGTATGAAGATAGGGATATGAAGGAAGGGGTATGAAGATAGGGGTATTTTTTTAGAAAAATAGGGTTTGGTAAGTATTCAATTAGATAGGTGTTTGGGTCCTTAATTGATTAAAGAAGTGGTTTTTAAGTATTCATGAAGTTAGGGGTAATTAAACCCTAAATCCTAAACCCTTAATTTATTATGAAGATAGGGGTATGAAGTGAGGGGTATGAAGATAGGGATATGAAGATAGGGGTATGAAGTGAGGGGTATGAAGATAGAGGTATGAATTGAGGGGATGAAGTGAGGGGTATAAAGATAGGGATATGAAGATAAGGGTATGAAGATAGGGGTATGAAGTGAGGGGTATGTAGATAGAGATATGAAGATAGAGGTATGAAGTGAGGGGTATGAAGATAAGGGTATTTTTTTTGAAAAATTAGGGTTTGCTAAGTATTCAATTAGATAGGGTTTTGGGACCTTAATTGATTAAAGAAGTGGTTTTTGTAAGTATTCATGAAGTAGAGGTAGTTAAACCCTAAACCCCAAAACCTAAAACCTAAACCCTTAATTGATTATGAAGATAGGGGTATGAAGTGAGAGGCATGAAGAGGGAAGTGAGGGATGAAATAGGGACAAAGTGAGGGTATAAATATAGGGTTATGAAGTGAGGATTAGAAATAGGGATATGAAGTGAGGGGTTGAAGATAGGGGTATGAAGTGAGGGTTATGAAGATAGGGGTATTTTTTGAAAAATTAGGGTTTAGTAAGTATTCAATTAGATAGGGGTTTGGGACCTTAATTAATTAAAGAAGTGGTTTTTATAAGTATTCATGAAGTTAGGGATAATTAAACCCTAAACCCTTAATTGATTATGAATATAGGGGTATGAAGATAGGGGTATGAAGATAGGGGTATGAAGTGAGGGGAATGAAGATAGGGATATCAAGATAGGGGTATGAAGTGAGGGGTAGAAGTGAGGAGTATGAAGATAAGGGTATGAAATGAGGGGTATGAAGATAAGGGTATGAAGATAGGGTATTTTTTAAAATAGGGTTTGATAAGTATTCAATTAGATAGTTTTTGGGTCCTTAATTGATTAAAGAAGTGGTTTTTGTAAGTATTCATGAAGTTAGGGTAATTGGACCCTAAACCCTAAACCCTAAAACCCAAACCCAAAACCCTTAATTGATTATGAAGATAGGGGTATGAAGTGAGGGAATGAAGATAGAAAAGGGATGAAGTGAGGGATGAAGATAGGGGTATTAATTGAGGGTATGAAGTGAGGGCTATGAAGATATGGGTATGAAAATAAGGGTAAAAAGAGGGTATAATAAGGGTATGAAGTTAGGGGTATGAAGATAGGGGTATGAAGTGAGGGTTAGAGATAGGGGTATGAAGAGAGGGATGAAGAAAGAAAAGGGGAAGACGGGGTTTAGTACCTTAATTCATTAAAGATGGGTTTTTTAAGTATTCATGAAGTTAGGGTAAAACCCAACCCAAAACCCAAAACCTAAACCCTTAATTATTATGAAATAGGGGAGGAGGGGGGAGGGAGGGGTAGGTAATAAAAGGGTATGAAGATAGGGTATGAAGTGAGGTGTATGAGGATAGGGGTATTTTTTTAAAATTAGGGTTTGGTAAGTATTCTATTAGATAAAGTTTTGGGACCTTAATTGATTAAAGAAGTAGTTTGTGTAAGTATTCATTAAGATAGGGGTAATTAAACCCTAAACCCTAAACTCGAAATCCTAAACCCCAAACCCTAAATCCTTAATTTATTATGAAGATAGGGGTATGAAGTGAGGGGTATGAAGATAGGAGTTTTTTTTTTGAAAAATTAGGGTTTGGTAATTATTCAATTAGATATGGGTGATATTTTCTAGGCATCTCATTCGCTTTTTGATAGAGTGACCTTTCTAGAAAAATATTTACCTTTCTATCTGGTTGCACCTCCATACCACAAGAGGAAGAAAGCTTTGGAGCAAGACAAGATAAGAAGACTAGGAGCCCCTTTTATGTTCCATGTAGTCGATGATGCAAAGATGCTCAAAATACCGATAAGGGAAGGTTTCAAAAGGCACATCCTTGCAATACAAAACTAAGCTAATCCACCAATCCAAGTGAGAAAGTGAGAAATTGGATGAGCCTATAAAAGGATGACCTTCTCTAGGCATCTCATTCGTTGTTTGATAGAGTGACCTTTCTAGTAGAATATTTACCTTCCTATCTGGTTGCACCTCCATACCACAAGAGGAAGAAAGCTTTGGAGCAAGACAAGATGAGAAGACTAGGAGCCCCTTTTATGTTCCATGTAGTCGATGATGCAAAGATGCTCAAAATATCAATAAGGGAAGGTTTCGAAAGGTACATCCTTGCAATGCAAAAATAAGCTAATCCACCAATCCAAGTGAGAAAGTGACTCATAATATTTTCAATGTTAGCGAAGCTCAGACTCATCAAAGGGACCTCTTAGCTAACACTGAGTCTCATATATTTGATAAGGTACCTTCTTTAAAAATGGTCACCAATTCATCATCCTAGTGAGTGGGTGTGAAAACCGATATTTTCTCCATAAATGATTGGCTTTGCAACTTTTTATAAAATTTAGGAACAATGGAGGAAGGAGGAGCATGGGATGACTATGCGAAGGACCACCAACACTGATAGGAACATGTGATCTATGGGAGTGATGGCCAAGCTTCCATAGAATATTTGTTTCCCTTGGTCCCAAGAATTGGTCAACCCGATCGTAGCGCTAAAGTAGAGATAACCTTTGGGTCTTTATGTTGAGAGGCATACTAATTATCCAAGGTAAAGACCTAAATGTACAATATAGAAGCATTAGTACAACACCAAAAATAAGGCAAATGGAAGAACAACTAGAAGGAAAACATTGTTCTAGGAAGAGGGATCAACAAAAATAACACAACCCAATATCCTTGCATATTTCAAGAATAAGTGGGCCTTAAAGAAATTTTCAATTTCACAAAAATAAGGATTTCCCCAATTTTTGACTCTATGCCCAGAAATCCCCAAAAATTAGGTAGGAAACAATCAGAGTTAATAAAAAAGGCATTATAGCATACCATGTGGTCGATCCCAAAAGAGAAGTTTAGGTCAGGGATGCCCGACCAAATCAAATAATCAATAATCTAGTTAGTAGTAGTAACCAAAATAACGAGATGAAATAGAAAGGAGAAATTATCATGAAGAGTGCCAATGAGGCCAAGGAATGCATAAGCAACATAGGTCTAACATATTATATGGGGGTGTACGGTTCCCGGATGGGTGGTCTTTTTTCCATGAGAAGGTATAACATCTAAGACACTATCATGAGTTCTCTAGAGATGCGGTTATAGATTCAAGCTCATTAATGGCAGAAGATCCCTTTAGCAGGTCTCTATCATGAGCAAAGACCATCTCAAGCGACTCTAGATTCTGAAGCCTTGAGATTATACATCATTAATGCAAAAGTATTGTAAGAAAGAAATCTCAAGTGACTCCACATTTTGAAGCCTTGAGATTATATGTCATTAATGCAAAAGTATTGTAAGAAAGAATGTTGAAAGGGGGCATTTTGAATATTTGAGGGAAAAGGACCTCATGTATTATCTATAAATATATATTATTCTTCTAATTATAATTTATTGAAAATCTACCCGTTCTCCTAAGGGGTACTTTCTTTTTTCTCTCCTGTGTCTTGGCCCAACTCAAGCCTTGTGTAGTCGATCAAGGAGTTTTTGAACCTCTTTCCTTTGTATGTATGTAACTCGAAGTTCACACTAATAAGAATTTTTGAATAATGATGAAATCCTTGTCTTGGTTCTAGTGCAGGTGTTCTATTTTATCGCATGATCTTAGGGGGGCCTATGTTCCTCATGCATTATCAGCCACTATGCTTGTGTTCACTCAACTTGTTGCGACATGAGAGGGTATTAAAAAAAACACAACCTAATCTCCTCACACCTTTCAAGAACAAGTGGGCCTTAAAGAAATTCTCATTCCACAAAATAAGGATTTCCTTAATTTTTTACTTTATACCCAAAGGATAAGGCGATGGCTTCTTGGGTTCCTTATCCTCATTGAGTTGAGGATCCCTCATAAGTCACCAAAACTATAGTGAGTTCTCACTCCACTTGGGTGGAGTAAGGCCAATTAACCCCTTTTTGGAGGTTGGTTCTGGTAGAAGCCCAAAATATCCTAGGTTAGGGTGAAATCCAGGTGGAACCGAACAAACCCCCCTTAAAGAAGAGTGCAACAAATGCAGATACAAAAGCTCGATAGTCAAACCCACATGGTGAAGGCTCACAACAAGAATGCATTACCAAAGTTTCAATAAAATCCCAAGGCACTGTAGCATACCCTGTGGTCGAGCCCAAAAGAGAAGTTTAGTCCGAGGATACCCAACCAAATCAAATAATTAGTCATCCACCTAGCGATAGTAACCATAATAACGAGATGAAGCAAAAAAGGAGAAACTATCATAAAGAGTGCCAATGAGGCCAAAGAATGCACAAGCAACACAGACCCAACATATTATGTGGGGGTGCATGATTTCTCGGATGGGTGATCTTTTCTCCATGAAAAGGTATAACATCTAAGACACTATCATGAGTTCTCTAGAGAGGCGATTATAGATTCAAGCTCATTAATGGTAAAAGATCCCTGTAGCAGATCTCTACCATGGGCGAAGACCATCTCAAGCGACTCTAGATTCTGAAGCCTCGATATTATACATCATTAATATAAAAGTACTACAAGCAAGAAATATCAAGTGACACCACATTTTGAAGCCTTGAGATTATATAATTAATGCAAAAGTATTGTAAGCAAGAATGTTGAAAGGGGGGTATTTTGAATATTTGAAGGAAAAGGGCCTCATGTATTATCTATAAATAAGTGTTATTCTTCTCATTATAATTTATTGAAAAGCCACCCGTTCTCTTATGTCTTGGCCTAGCTCAAGCCTTGTGTAGTCGATCGAGGAGTTTTTGGACCTCTTTCCTTTGCATGTATGTAACTTGAAATTTGTACTAATAAGAATTTGTTAATAATGATGAAATCCTTGTCATGGTTCTAGTGTAAGTGTTCTATTTTATCGTATAATCTTGGGGGGACCTATGTTCCTTGTGCACTTTGAGCCACTACGTATGTGTTCACTCAACCTTTTGCAACACGAGAGGGTCTTATTAGGTATTTGACGCATTGCCACCCTTAGATAGACTAGGTAGATTTCCTTTTCTGCAATTTACTTTCTACATTATTTCATGTTTTTTTTCCTTTTTCCCTAAAGAAGTTTGTTAGAATAGGTTAGCGTAGCAAAGGAAAGACGAGCACCAAATATCACATCCAAAGCAAGGAGTTAACCTATGGGATCTGCATACCACGCTTTCCCAAACTTCCCAAGACTAATGCAAACATGTCCACGAGGTGTAGGGCATGGGGCGCACCCACTTGAGGAGACAAAGGGTCAAACTATTAAGTTTTTATTTAAGATTCAAGATTCCTCCTACTTGGGAAGGTAGTACAATATATAATCCTACTCTAATTAGTATTGACTATTAACATATGACATCATTACAAATTAATAGGATGTTAGGATAGAGGTTCTAACAAATACATGTACTAATACAATGTGAGGTTATAAGATAATACAAATGGGGTCCATATCAATCCCACATAATAAATAAATAAAAAAATTAATGTCAATAATACAATAAATACTTAATATTAAACACTACAAAATTTTTATAAATAATTTAATAATAATACTAAAAATAAATCAAGATTTAAAAAAAAAAAATCCTAGGGTACTCCTCACAATGAGTTTTAGGGCAGAGATGTTGGCCCAAGTACTTCCCCTAGTTGAGCGCAAATATTTATATATTATATAAGAGAAAATATTTATATATTATATACTAGACGACTATATCCTTCTATATATAAATTTTTAAACTCACAAAATATTTGCTTTTAAAAATGAAGACTTTAAAACTATGAATAAAGTTTTAAAAAATAGATTATACAAAGGAAATAACTATATATTAAATAAATTATTTTACTCTAATCCATCTTACACAACCTATTACTCACAAATGTTAAAAAATGAGTGTTTGCCAAGTTGACGGTTCTTAATCTTGAGCTGGATATAAATAAATATTAAATTAAAAATAAACAATTAAAATATAAAAAATATCATTTTTTTGCATGAAATACAAAGAAAATATAAATTTTTAAAATAGAGTACAATAGTTAAAAAACAAAGAAGAATGAAAACTCAATATGATAGATGATTGGACTAAACTTAAAATATTACAAAATGGTAATCACTAAATCACAACTAAGAGCACAAATTAACAAAATATAAATCCTAAAAAAACTCCAAAATTAAACTAACAACGAATTTTAATAATAAAAAAAGATTAACTAAAAACAATTAAAACAAATTATATTATAAGAAGAGAAATACAATATCTGTGTGAGACATAGTAATGGTATAACTCTAACCTTTCATCTAAAAACTGTTTAAAAATATATATATATATTAAAAAGTAAAAAAAACACCTATTAAAAACTCTTTAATATTATATTAAAATCTAAAGCTATTATTATTTTTAAGTGCTCGTGGACTCCACGATAGTCAAGGTGAGATCTCCACGAATGGAGAAGATCATTTATGTCTTTGTGGAGACTACTCAAAGTTTCATTGTTTACAGCATTTAACACTATTTAAGTAAAAGTACGGATGTAAAGCAAGGATTTAGACCTACTTAAGTATCACGGATCTAAAGCAAGAATTTAGACCTACTTAAGTATTGAGTATTGTTTAGAAGAGGAGTTATATATTTTTTTTAAATCGTAACCGAATGCTTTTTCATATTTTCTAGTGAGGAGGAGAATTGTTTCCTAAGGACAAATAAAAATATAAGAAAACATTGAATTCTTCGGCGTCCTTGTGAGGAGGAGAATTGTTTCCTAGACAAATAAAAACTATAAGAAAACATTTATTAAAGGATAAAAGACATGAAAATGTTGATAACAATCCGTATTTTGTACTAATTGAAGGTCGTGACAACACATAACTTTTGCGAGCACAGTATTGAAATATTAATAGTGGGTAGCGACGTGTTTCAAGTACGATCTAGCTGGCTCTCAATAGAATTTATTCAAACTAGCACAAACAATGAAATCCTCCCACTATAAAAAAAAATTCAGGCCGGAATTCAGGAATAAATACTCCTGTTTGACAAAAGGAAAAAAACATAGGGAAATTGAATGGACCAAAAATGTTTACATCACACAGTTTTCACATTGTCATTATTGCAATAACATCTCGTTTGATTTTCGTGTCTGTAAACACTAAATGAGCGATTTACCTTTCTATGTTTTCAGAGTGTTGGTAAATCTGAATGTACGGCTGGAGAAGAGAGATCCATTCAGTGACTATTTTAGTGGAACCCCTCAATTTTGATTTGTTAATTACATATGGTAATAAAATAAATTAAAATATTTTATACATTGTAAGGGGGTACACTTAAAATTTGCACGGCTTCCCTACATTTCAGGAAGCAAGGTTGTAGTGAAGTCCTCATCGTGACAATCTTTCCACCTAGGTCCACTATACTAAATGCTAATTTGAATTATTAAAACAATTTTGTACCTCACACCATGAAGTCAAACTACAACATATGGACATGAATAAAACATAACCCAAAAATAGATTAATGAAATACTCCTAAATTTGTTTGGCGATGCACTTTTTAATTCCTAGAGAATATGGGATGAGCATCTCTTACACCAGAGGGCTCAGAGAGAGAGACAAAGGAACAATGTGGCAACAGTTAGTTTTTTGTAATGTGAGTAGCAAGACTATAGATAGAGCCAAGGTAAGATTAAACAACAAAACAAATTATTTTTTTTCACAGAGCCTTCAAATGATTTTTGATTTAATTGCGAAAAAAAAAGTAGGATATGAAACAAGGGATCCTTTTGTGGGAATCACAAAGGACTAACAAGGGTGGGAACTTTGAGCAATCCCGTTCATGCACCCAAAAAAACACATTTGCCCTTGAGATGGAGTTCATGTCAATACAATGCCATCTTGTCTTTTGTCATAATAATAATAATAAAATAAAAAAAAAATTAGCAGGCGGACGGACATGTTATTTTGATACAAATGTTATAAAAAGTTTATGACAGTCGCAGAAAGTTTATTAACCATAAATAAAATATGTTTTTAAAAGATTGAAACACAGAGGGAGAGGGAGAGGGAGAGGTTTCAAGTGTAGACGCATTTAAATAAAATATGTTTTTAAAAGATTGAAACACAGAGGGAGAGGGAGAGGGAGAGGGAAAGGTTTCAAGTGTAGACGCATTTAAATAAAATATGTTTTTAAAAGATTGAAACACACAGGTGGAGAATAATAGAGGTTAACCTTTCAAAATATGTTTTTGAAAGATTGAAACACACAGGTGCAGGTGCAGAATAGATGTTAAGGATTTTCTCTAATATTTTACCTCCTTTATCAAAGTTAAAGTTAGTAGGAAGGAAAACGGCCCTACAGAAACTTATTTGACATGCCTATGCCTTTTTTTGTTTTTGAAAAGGAGTGTTTCTTTTTTTTATTACTGCTTTTAGAAGTAATGGGGAGTCATAGATAGGTCAGCTCTTTCCGAGGAGGAGAGGAAGGGTTGGTAATGGTAATGGTATGATAGTGGTTGAGCATCCTTGGAAGGAAAGGAAGTGAGGGGATAGCTTCTCAGGGACAACTTAACATTAGAAAAGAAAGCAGACAGCAGACAGCGCCAACCAATCTAAGAAGGAAGGGAAACGCGTGAGGGGCGGCACTGGCACTTAAAATCTACTTTTTACTTTTTAAATTCAAACATACAGAGTTGGAGAATAAATAGAGGAGGTTAACCTTACCTTTGCATACAGCAAACTCCATAACAGAAGCAACAGCAAGAGTCTGAGCGTGCGCATCGTTCCTCATGTCGCCTCCCGTAGCCTACGCTGCGCAACCCCGGCCTGCAGATTTATCGATTTCGGAGAATTTCGACGGACTCCCTGTGTGTCTTCGATTCAGACCCAGACCCCAATCTTCTCGTAGATCTGGCTGTGGCCCGATCAGATCAGACTCCACGTACTCGGGTGACATGTATCCAAAGATCTCCCTACCGGAGATACGATGCTGTGTCTGTGATGGAACCCCTCAGGCACCACCTCGCTGTTTTGTCTCCCATGGCGGGCGGGCGGATTTGGAGCCTCTGCATATTGTTTTACGGCCAACGGCTAATTCAAATATCTTGATGAAAATTGGAGCCTCTGCATATTGTTTTACGGCCAACGGCTAATTCAAATATCTTGCGGCCAAAGTAATGAAAAAACAAAAAAACAGCTTTTACCGGTCAAAACGATTTTGATACTTAAAGAATATCCGGCTGCCAAGTGGACACACACCGTAAGTGTTTGTTTGACGGCTTGTTAGTTTTCATTCTCCTTTCTCAGTTGAGTTGGTGAGAATGTTTGCCTATCCACCGACGACCACCCAATACATAATGTTTGCATCATTATCAATATAATGTAATAGCCAATAAATTGTACTCTCTCCCATGACGAATGATAAATCCAAAAGTATGATCCAATTCACTCTCACCTAGCCTAGTTTTCTCATTTTCTCATTCTCCAATGCCACTTTATCTCTTCTCACGACCTATCAATTCGATCCATTGTTAAACAAAACAAAGGGAGTGACAGACATGCAACGTTGAATTGCGTGCATTCAATTCAATTCAAGTCCTTGTAAATATTCCTAACATCCACACAATAAGGTATAAAGTCGCTCCTGCCAAGAAGCGATATAATTGTTCAGACCTTTTGATTGAAGATAAAATAAAATTTCTATTTCTACGGTGTGATGGGAGGTTTGGAATGTACAAAAGTTGGAGTTTACGGCATCGTATTATTTAACATCGTATTACTTAGTTTAATCGTTTAAATTTTACATGGTATTGAATTTAGGTTTTTTTCTTGGTAAGTGTTTAGTTACACTTACCAATCTATCTGAACCCTTAAGGTTAAATATGATACCTATTTTCTGAATAGCTATTAAATAGCTCCACAAAAATGCCAATCTCGAGTCTTCACAAAATTACCTACAAACATAATGCATACCTTCATCTATATAGCCATCACAAGAAGTTTTGTACTTCAACAAATTCAACGAAAAAACTGCACGGAATTGTAGATGTAACTTTTCATAAGATCCATTTTTAAAAGACAACTTATATTAAAGGTGGACAAACATTTAGCCAGTTTTGCCCTTAAATCCACTTAAAAATATGTTTTATTTTTTCTTTAGAAGATAATTCTTTCTAAAGAACATTGCCCAACTTTTAAAGTTAAAATACACAAGTGAAAAAGTTAAGCAAGCAAGAGACACCTATTTATTTGTTTATTTTTGGTTACAAAACACCAAAAAAGATAGAGCTTCACATTAAAAAAATATTATCTGAATGTGAACATTTAATTTTTGGTTACATAATTTAAAAATAACTTAAATTATATCTAAAGACTGTAACAATGTTCTATTAACCTTTAAAAAACATGTTTTATTTTTTCTTTAGAAGGTAATTCTTCCTAAAGACTTAAAGAACATTGCTTAGCTTTTAAAGTTAAATGACAGAAGTAAAAAAGTCAAGCAAGTAAGAGACACCTATTTATTAGTAATGTCTTTTTGAGATATGTAGAAAATGATAGTAGTCCTTGCACTTTATAATACTATAATAATTATTATTTCTTGTAATGTGAACATTTTTATTATTTTTCAATCATAAATTTAAAAATAACTTAAATTATATGTAAATACTATAACAATGTTATGTTAACCTTTACATTTAAATCTATAAAGATATATGTTTTGTTAATCTTTAAGAACAACTCAAAATGTATAATTCATGCAAACATGTCCTCTATAGATTAATTGAAGAATTCTATATTTTTCTATGAGAGAGTGCTCCACATGTAGGATAAGTGCTTCTGCTTGATATACTTCCATCACCTTCTTAATAATAAACTTAAAAAGATTCTTGTAGCTTTCATCATCAATTCTATCTTTTAAAGGAACATTCAAAGCATAGTGCTTTTATTTTCCATATCCAAAATAAGATACAATACTTTGGATTGTATGGCTAGAAAGGAATAAAAGAATATTTTAAAAAAAGTAGTTTAGAAGTAATTAAAAGACAGATTTGTTTAGCTATAGAGGAGTCTAAACCAACCCTATTAACTCATCCAATCCCTAATCTAAAATTAAAGATCCTTGATAGATGGAGTTAAATCATCAATTGGAATTATGATGTTAGGTATAGGAGAAACAAAAAGAAGGCTAAAAATATAAAATGGAAACCACGAGATGCAGAGTTGGTCAAATTGAATTTTGATGGAGCATCAAAAGGAAATCCAGGACCAACATGAGGGGGAATAATTAGAAATAATAGATGAGAGATTTTGTCTCATCACGCTTGCAATAGTGGATTTAAGACAAATAATGAAGTTGAAGCTTGGGCAACTTTGGAAGGGTTAAAAATATGTAAAAAAATTAAAATGGAACAAAGTATGGATGAAAGGTGATTCACTCATAGTAACAAATACAATTTTAAGGAAAGAAAATACTTTATGGAACATACAAGATATAATTATAGAAATTTAAGACCTTGCTATAGAGTTTGAATAAATCAAGTTTACACATACGTCAAGGGAAGGAAACAAATGTGTAGATTGGCTAACCAATAAAGGGGTTTTAATTAAGGATTGTGAAGTTAAATTCTATTTTTCGTGATTAGAGGAAGTAGTAAGTTTAGTTGAAGTTGACAAGAAAATGTTGACTACCTGAATCAAATAACGATTAAGATTTACTTTAATGTTTTTCATTGGTAATATTTGTTTTATTTTATAACAATAATGTGTTTTCATATAAATTATTCATTATAATTTTTGTGGTTGCACTTATACTTGAGGAAGGAAACTAGCAATCCAAATATGGTAAAGTGGACAATGATAGTGCGATGTTTTAGAAATATTACTCTACTAAGATGTGATGCATAGATAATCGAGGTGGAGTTTTGGTATTGTGAAGGCCACTATAAAAAAATTTCAAGAAGGATGCTGGATTCTAAAATTTTGTATTTATACAAAAATTTGAAGAGTATCTAGAAAATAAAAATCAAGATTTTATACATTTAATGAAAATGATGTAGGTATTGTCCGCGTGGCTAGGTGGATTGGTAAGCTTGGGCACTTACCAAGAGGAGACCTAGGTTCAAAACCCATGGGCGTACCCAACTTGGCAAAGGCAGTAGTCTGTTTCGACTCCTCTAAGTGATGCGCCAGACCGACGACGACGGTACGAATCTCGAGCAACCAACGGTCCCCATCTCACGCTAGGTTAACATTAACAAGACGATGGGTTTGTTGGAAGCAGTCATTGATGGTTTGAACCCTGCGCTGGCAGTTACTAAAAATCGTGGTTGTAACCAATTCACCTATGTAACAAAAAAAAATGATGTAGGTATCTAGTTATATCATCTCAATTGAGATGAGGATTGAATTTGTTTGTAAACTCTCAAGCTCTAAAGGAGAAAGTTGTGACTTGTGAAAGGTGAGAGACCTGAGTACAACCCCTTGTTTTCTAGCAAAAAAAAAAAAAAATTATTTATATAATTTTTTTAATTGATTATATGGCATTTATATGGGTTTCACTTTTAATACATTGTAATTATATAATAATATTATAATAATATGATAATTATGACTTGTCTCAATTTTTTTTTAACTATTATAATGTAATAGCCAATAAATTCTACTCTCTCCCATGACGAATGATAAATCCAAAAGTATGATCCAATTCACTCTCGCCTACTTTTCTCATTTTCTCATTCTCCAATGCCACTTTATCACGACCTATCAATTAGATCCATTGTTAAACAAAACAAAGGGAGTGACAGTCATGCAACGTTGAATTGCGTGCATTCAATTCAATTCAAGTCCTTGTAAATATTCCTAACATCCACACAATAAGGTATAAAGTCGCTCCTGCCAAGAAGCGATATAATTGTTCAGACCTTTTGATTGAAGATAAAATAAAATTTCTATTTCTATGGTGGGAGGTTTGGAATGTACAAAAGTTGGAGTTCTTAGCAAAGGGCTATGGCATTGTATTATTTAGTTTAATCGTTTAAATTTTTCATGGTATTGAATTTAGGTTTTTTTCTTGGTAAGTGTTTAGTTATATTTATCAGTCCATCTGAACCCTTAAGGTTAAATATGATACCTATTTTATGAATAGCTATTAAATAGCTCCACAAAAATGCCAATCTCGAGTCTTCACCAAATTACCTACAAACATAATGCATATCTTCATCTATATAGCCATCACAAGAAGTTTTGTACTTCAACAAATTCAACAAAAAAACTGCACGGAATTGTAGATGTAACCTTTCATAAGATCCATTTTTAAAAGACAACTTATATTAAAGGTGGACAAACATTTAGCCAGTTTTGCCCTTAAAGCCACTTAAAAAATATGTTTTATTTTTTCTTTAGATGATAATTCTTTCTAAAGAACATTGCCCAACTTTTAAAGTTAAAATACACAAGTGAAAAAGTTAAGCAAGCAAGAGACACCTATTTATTTGTTTATTTTTGGTTACATAAGTGAAGAGACACCTATTTATTATACATATATTTTTGAGATATGTATAAAATGATAGTAGTCTTTGCACATTATAATATTATAATAATTATTATTTCTTGTAATGTGAACATTTTTTACTATTTTTGAATCATAAATTTAAAAATAACTTAAATTATATGCTTCACAACACACCCCAAAATTGGGGACCGTTCCTTTTTGCATGCTTTCCAAGAAGATTGCAGTGGCCCAGATGTTAAAAGAGCAAAGAAAAGCAAGAAAAAGAAAGTGTCGCGATATCGCGACATGTTGCTCTGTCGCGGCTAAGAAAATAAAAATGTCGCGATATCGCGACATGTTGCTCTGTCGTGGCTAAGAAAATAAAAGTGTCATGATATCGTGACATGTTGCTCTGTCGTGGCTAAGAAAATAAAAATGTCACGATATCGTGACATGTTGCTCCGTCGCGGCTAAGAAAGAAAAGTGTCACGATATCGCGACATGTCGCGATATTGCGGTTCAAATTAGCAAAATTACAGAAGAATGAAAAAGTGTCGTGATATCGTGACATGTCGCATTATCGCGGTTCATAGAGGAGAGAGAAGGTAAAATGGGAAAATGTCACGATATCACGACGTGTTGTGAAATCGTGGTCAAAGCGGTCAAACAGAACAAGACGCCAGAAAGGTCGCGATATCGCGACGTGTTTCATTATCACGATGCAAGACAAAGAACTAAGTTGAAGACTCAAAGTTGTCATGATATCGTGACATGTTGTGTTTTCGCGATGTTTGATGGGTAAAATAGCCAAGTACAGAAATTGTCACGATTTCGCGACATGTCATGTTTTCGCGACTTGTCATGAAATCGCAATCAAAGCAAAGAAGAAGAAGTGTTCACCAAAAATGTCGTGATATCGTGACATGTCATAAAATCATGGTCAAAGCAGTCAAAACAGGGCAAGGCGCTAGAATTATCGCGATAACACGACATGTCATTTTTTTGCGACCTAAAGACGATATGAAGGGCAAACAGGAAAAACGTCATGATATCGCGACATGTCGGAGTTTCACGACCAAAATAAACCAAAGTGAATGTAGAGGAAAAGTGTTACGATATCATGACATGTCGCATTTTCATGGTAGAAAGCAAGAAGATGGTGCAGAATGAAAAAGTGTCACAAGTTCACGACATGTCGTTTTCGCTACTAAGTGCAGCAGGATAGAGCGAAAGAGAAAAGCATCATGATTTCGTGATAGGTTGCATCCGCATAGCCCGAAAGAGAAAAGCATCATGATTTCATGACATGCATCCACGGGGCCTGAAAGAGAAAAGTGTCATGATTTCGTGACAGGTTGCATCTGCACGAAAGAGAAAAATGTCACGATTTCGTGACAGGTTCTCATCTCACGTGCATGAACAGCAACCAAAAAAACGTCACACCCCCAAAAATATCACGATATCGTGACATGTCTCATTTTCACGATGCATGAAGACGAACAAGGCTGACATAAAAATGTCACGATATCGTGACATGCTATTTTTTGTCGTGATTCATGGCGGGCCATTACAGAATATGCAGGGAAGCGTTGAACACGTGGCACAAAGGCGTAGGGGCTATGATAATGCTTCAGGATCGATGATTACAGTTAGAAGAGAAGACCAAACGTTTCATGCCCGAGCAGAAAGCCAAAACAACAAAGAGGTGGGAAGACGAAATGAAGCGATCTGGGAGATGAAATGAAGCGTCACAGGGCGAAACAGAGAGCCATAGTAGAAAGTTTAAAAGTAGAAGCGAAGACAGGTACAGGGGTTGGAAACCGTTGCGAGCAGAGTTGTAGAGCTGAAGGCGATAGGCCATTCTAGGCCTGCTTAGGAGCGTTTTCCTCCATTTGTTCTGGTTTGATAAAACTGGGAACTTTTGTTGTTGTAAACTGACATATTTTTAATACAAAAAATTTTAGAGAGTTGCATCTCATTGACAAGAAAGAAGGAGTTATTTTCTGCATGCAATATTAAATGTTTATCTTTCCCCTTTTAGATTTTTAGGCTTATAGGTGGAGTTTAATGCAAGTTATCTTGGTTGCTTCATGCGAATGTCTAAATCTGAAAACCGTAGTTAAAACCCTAGAAACCAGCACTTAACTTATCTGGATTGTGCATGTTCTGCAGGTTCAATAGGTTAGGTTGTATGTAGAAAACCTCATATCTTCGATTTTGTCAAAATAGGATCGTAACACTCTGAATGTACTTTAGTTTCATTTTTGTTTACATTTTATTTTCATTTCTTTTATTTTTGCATTTTTATTTTCCAGAGTTTAATTTTATTTTAATTTACAGTCATTTAAATAAACACTTGAAAATCTATCGAAATCTAAAAATAAAATAATTTTATCATTAAGATTGATTCACATTGAATTCATTCTGATTAAACGAACAATCATTAAAGTGTTAAATAAAATAAACCAGCAGTGCCCCTTGTTTACAGTTACTTGCAATCACTAAGGTATTCCAAGCATTCAAATTGAATATTATTATTTATGCAAAATGCTAACATAGCGGAGACCTTGGAGAAGTTATTCATTTAATTTCTTTGCAAGAGGGGATTTGAAATTCAAATCCTATCGGAGAGTGTGTTTTCACAATCGGGTGAAAATACCACTCAACAGATTGGCGCTAGAAGGAGGGCTTTGAATTGGTTTACTTTATTTGATTTTGTTAAGAAATTCATATACATTGTTCTAACGTTGTTTGATTGTTCATACATAAATAATGTGTTTTGATTTAATTTTGAAATCATTCTTTCAATCTCATTAACGGCTATAACTGCAACGTTTTTGTTGTGTTGCAGGTTTTCTTGGAGGTATTGGGAGTTTTGTCAGGCAAGCTAGACCCACCACGTCATATCACAACTAGGTCCAAAACAACTGGGGAAACCATATTCCATGACCTTTCACTCACTTGTAGTCCAAGAAATAAAACCAAGCAAGTTGTGAGCCTCCCAGATATCCTTATTACTGAATATTCTTCTATCTCAAGAGCATCTAGCGGACCTGCGCCGATGGTATCAATTGCTACTAGTGTACCTATTGTCAGTACCATTTCCACCATTCTTGTAGGGTTATCCTCATCGATTCTGAATCAGATGGCCCAACCTCCACCAGCTCCTTGGTACGGAGCTAATAATATTCCCTTGAATATTGTAGGGGATATCCATGAGATCCCTAAGAACATAGAAATATTCTTGCCCAAATACAAACCAGATGGCCCAAGGACCGCAGAAGAGCATATCCAGGCCTATAGGGACGTTTTGATAAGATTGCAAGTCCAACATGAAGATGTGGCTTGCAGACTCTTTCCCATGAGCCTAGACCCAGTGGCCTATGAATGGTACATTTGCCTACCTACTGGTTCCATCACTTCATGGACACAAATGGAGAATGCATTTGTCAATCAATTCAGGTCACCTTTGGATCCCACGACCATCTACAATCAATTCATTACTTGCAAAAGAGGCCCGGGTGAGCCAATCAAAACCTTTAATCAAAGATTTTAGAAATGCTATAACAGAGCAGTTCGGCATTTTGCCATAGATCCCGCAGTAGCATTGCAAATATATTTTGGGGCATTGGATTCGATGACAACAATGTTCGCAAGGCAAAATCCTCAAGTCACCACGCTCACCTTAGCATACAATGAAGCTATGACCATAGAGCAACAAATGACACCACAGGGTTATGGGTTTCCCCAGATACCTATGATGGGACAATATGGTCCATATGGTCAAGCTCCTATGACGAATCAAATCATGGCACCACAAATGCCGAACATGAATGCTTTCCCCTATCAACAACCATATCCACCAGCACCCGCTTACGCACCCATTTCGATTCAACCGATCACATCCATTCCTCCCGTTCCTGCATTTTTGCAAAATAGTCAACCGAATATGCAAGGAGCCAGTCAAATTAATTCTCAGGCTATAGTTCCTTTCCCAAATCCAATGCTGATACAAAGTGTGAATCCATATGCGAATCAAGTTCCTCAAAATCCGACTCAAATGTTAAATCAAGATCTCACCAATTATGCAAACCCCACGGGAACTAACAATAATGTAGCTCCACCGAAAGAGATTTATTCGAAGGTTGAAGAGCTCAAGAAGATAGTTCACAAACTGAGTAATGACATGGTTCAAAAATAGAAGTATGAGTCCCATGCCCCTCACCCAAATCAAAATTTCAACAATAGAGGGAGACATTGGAACACGAAGCCAAACAATGGGGGTGTACCTGCCCCTATTGCTAATCAAATAGATACTTCTACAGGACCAAGTCAATCTAGTTCCCTTCTTAATATTTTTGATTTTGCGTGGGAAAAGGGGTGCAGATTGCACAATACAAAGGAGCACAATGAGAGGAATTGTCCCGAAATCGCCAGATATACCCATTGCCTCCAAGCCCAAGTGGATGATTTGGAGCTTGTGCCAAATGAGGGTCCACCCCAACATCAAGATGACAACATTTTGGTGGTGGAAACTCTATATCATCAAGAAGGTGAGAGTGAGGAAGAAGAAGATGAAATATTGGAACAGGAAGTGCAAGCTTTTAGAGAGTTTAGAAAGGGGAATCACGGATATCATTTGAGAAGTAAATTCAAAGCCCCTAAAACATCATCAACTCCACCAAATAACTCTATTCTTCCTTCGGATACTAAAGCGGATAATAATCCTCCTCCTCCACTAGGAAGAGAAACGTCTAAGGACACGCAAAAGACAGTCAAACTTGAAAAGTCAAATTATGACATAGTGGAGGATCTAAGGAAATCCAAGTCAAGCCTTTCATTTTTAGAGGCGGCTAGGTTGCCTGGCCAAAAAGAAGCATTGATAAAGGCTCTGAACTCACCTAGTCAAGTATGGAAAGGAAAGGAAGTTGAGTCTCACTTGATCTTACGAAAGGAAAGATGGGATGTCCCGCCTTTTTTATTGACTCTGAGAATTGCTGGTAAGAATTTGCACAATTGCTTGGTAGACACGGGTGCCACAAGCAACCTCATGCCCTCAGAGATCTATCAAATGCTAGGCCTACAGCCTGTTTCGTCTAAATGCAAAGTTTTGCAATTGGATAGATCTGAGGTGAATGTGGTAGGGACCCTCTATGATGTGAAAATCCAACTCAATTCTGAACCCAGGGTCCAACAAGTGGTCGATATTCTGGTTGTCAATATCCCAAGTAGCTATGGAATGCTACTTGCAAGGGATTGGATGAAAAATTTGAACGGTTATTTCTCCACCGATTGCTCACATATGTGGCTACCCTGGAAGGGAATTGCAAATCAAATCAGAGTAGAAAATGAACCAAGGCTTAAAGAAATCATAACATAATTCAACAAGCCAAATGAAGTTCAGTTTTTTGAACCAGAGTTGGGGGTTTATGCTTTTGATGTTGAAAAAGCTATCGAAGAGCCCCAAAAGGAAACCTTTTATGGTAGCTCTCTTGAAGGAGAAAATCTCATATGGTTGCTTAGGTTTGATGGATCCAAATCAAAACAAGGAGCAGGAGCTGGGGTCGAGCTCACTTGTCCAAGAGGTAAACCATTACTTGCTGCCTATAGATTACAATTTCCTTGCACTAATAACATGGCAGAGTATGAAGCACTCATCTTTGGTTTACAACTGGCGTTAAGCAAGAAATTTAAATGCTTGAAAGTACTGGGAGATTCTGAATTGGTGGTCAAACAGATTAAAGGACAATATACATGCCATGATAAGAGACTGAGCCTTTATAGAATTAGGGTAATGGACCTCATTGAGGAATTTGATGCCTTTAATATATCCCTTATTTCTAGAAAAGGAAATCGCATAGCTGATTCTCTTGCAGTCGCTGCAGGCATGTTAAATCCAGTTGACATAAAAAGGTGCAAGAAGTTCTCCATCGAATTAGTCCCTTGTCCATCGATACCTGATAATGTCAAGAACTTCCAAGTTTTTGAAAATGACAGACACATATTTAAATTTGTCACGAATTCAGGTATCTTTGAAAACCAAGTGATTGATGAGGATCAAAGATGGCAAGAAGAAGCAGAAAATGAAAGTGAAACTACATGTCAATCCAACAAAATACCTAAGGACATAGTTTCTTTGGAGAAAATGTTCGATATGGGATATAAGGTTCAAAAAGGAAAAAGGGTTCCACCCCCTAAAGATGCTTGTGATCTAGTTAATATAGGGAGTGCAGACGATCCACGGGAAGTATACATCGCAAAGGCATGTACAACTGAAGAAAGAGAAAATATAATACATGCACTAAAATACTACGTGGATTGCATTGCTTGGAACTACAACGAGTTGAAAACATACGATCAAAACGTCATTACACACACCATCCCTCTAAAGCCGGACTCCAAACCTTTCAGACAAAGGCAGCGAACTGTTAACCCGTTATTGGAGCCCTTAATAGAAAAGGAGGTCAAGAGATTATTGGAAGCAAAGATCATTTTCCCTGTTAGGCACTCAACCTGGGTTGCTAACCTCGTTTCGGTGAGGAAGAAGAGCGGAGAGATTAGGCTATGTATAGATTTTAGAAATCTCAACAAAGCCTCGCAAAAGGATAACTATCCATTGCCATCTATTGATGAAATTTTGCAAACAGTGAATGGATCTGAAATGATGTCTTTTCTTGATGGATATTCTGGATATAATCAAATTCTTATTCATCCCAATGACAGGATGAAAACAGCCTTCACAACCAAATGGGGAACATTTGCCTACAGAAGAATGCCTTTTGGATTGTTAAATGCAGGCGCAACATTCCAACGCGCCATGGACTATGCATTCAAAGGGCTTATAGGTAAATGTATCATTGTGTATGTGGATGATATTCCAGTATTTTCAAAGAAAAGAGAAGACCATGTCAAGGATTTGAAAAAGGTTCTTCAAAGATGTAGAGAGCATGGAATTTCTTTGAATCCCAAAAAATGCATCTTTGGAGTAACAGAAGGAAGATTGCTTGGTCACATCATTTCGAAAGAAGGTATATCCATTGACCCTGAAAGGATAGAAGCTATCCAAAACTTGCCTCTCCCAGGTAGTAAAAAGGAGTTGAGATCTTTCTTCGGGCAAATTAATTTTGTGAGGAAGTTTATTTCGAGCTTCGCTGAGATAGCCAAACCGTTGAACAAGATGCTCAAGAAGGATGTAGATGTCAAATGGAACGAAGAAAGTAGGGTGGCCTTTCAAGACATTAAGGATGCCATTTCTAGAGCCCCTGCCCTCATAAGTCTAGACTATTCTAAACCTTTCTTTATTTATGCTTTCGCATCAGAACACTCTTTTGTGAGTGTCTTGACTCAGAAAGGTGAAGATAGCGCAGAAAATCCCATAGCATTTTTAAGTGCTCCTTTGAAAGATGCTCAATTGAGGTATTCCATCCTCGATAAGCAGATGTACGCACTTTTCAAAATGGTAAATTTTTTTTGACATTACATTGTGCATAGTAGAGTCTTTGCCATTGTGCCTGACCCTATTGTCAAAACAATGTTTGTGCAAAATGAGCTAGGTGAGAGAAGAGGTAAATGGATTTCTACTATTCAAGAATTTGATCTTGAAATTCAACCTATGAAGCTAGTTCATGGACAAGGACTTGTGAAGACGATTGCTGAGAATAATCCTCAAATGACATGTCAATATTCAAATGCAGAGCATATTTCTAAGGATGACTGGTATGTGGATATTGTGTATTTTCTATTAAATGGTAAGTGTCCATCATATATGAATTCCACTCAAAGAAGAGCATTAAGACTTAAATATGCCAATTATCTGATTAGATCTGGTGTTCTGTACAGGAAAAATCATGAGGGGATTTACTTACGATGCTTGAATCAAGAAGAAGCTGCCAAAGTTTTGCAAGAATTTCATGGGAAATATGGAACTGGCCATGGTGCGGCAAATGCAACAGCACATCAAATCCTAAGAGTAGGATATTATTGGCCCCGTATTTTTAAAGATGCACATGCTCACGTACGATCTTGCCATATCTGTCAAGTGGCTGCCAATAGAGAAAGAAATGCAGCTATGCCATTGCAACCTGTAGTTGAGATGAGACCATTTGCACAATGGGGATTAGACTTCATTGGGGTTATTAACCCAAATTCTTCAGATTCCCATAAATTTATACTCACGGCTATAGATTATTGCACGAGGTGGACAGAAGCAATTCCTACAAAGCATTCCACTACAGATGTGGTAATAAAATTCCTTGAGGATCATATCATAACAAGGTTTGGAATGCCTGATTCTATTGTTAGTGATAATGGTAAGGCTTTTGTCTCTACTCAATTTGCAAATTGGGCATATGACAATAAGGTGAATTTAAAATTTGCATCTAACTATTACCCTCAAGGTAATGGTTTGGCAGAATCCTCAAATAAAAATTTGTTGAACATCATTAAGAAATTACTGGAAAAGAACCCTCGAGATTGGCATAATCAGTTAAAGTTTGCTCTTTGGGCAGATAGGACCAGAGAGAAAAGACTCAATAGGGAATACACCCTATCATTTGGTTTATGGGCAAGACCCAATTTTTCCTGCAAACTTGAAGCTGCAAACCCTTCATTTCATGCAAGAATACCTGGGAACAAATAATCACATTGAGGCCAGATTAAGTCATCTACTGCACCTTGATGAAAAAAGAGAAGAAGCCATGCTCCACATGAGCAAGCATCAAGATGTGGTTAAAATATGGTTTGACAAAAGAGCTAAAATCAAGTCCTTCAGAATTTCAGATTTGGTTTTACTATGGGATAAAAGACATGAGGAAAAGGGGAATCACCAAAAATTTGATTGTCTTTGGTTAGGCCCTTATCAAATTTCAAAAATCCTAGGGAAGAATACCTTCAGATTAAGAGCTCTGGATGGGAAGGATCTGACGTTACCAGTTAATGGGCATGTTTTAAAGCACTATTTTAGCCCATAAGTCGTATGAGATTGGTATTATGTTTTTTTGGTTTTGGTACGGATTTTCAAGTTTCTTTTTTTTTAGGATTGCTAATTTGGTTAGGATTTAAGTTGTGTGTTTTCATTTGATATGTGTGGTTTGTCTAAAAAAAAAAAAAAGAGATTTGAGATGTCAACTTATGCCTAAGATCAGGAAAATATGAAACATTGGAATTGTGTTGTAGAAAGCTCCGCAAGTAACACAAATAGTTAAATAGTATCATTTGAAATTTGTGATGCATGAAGTAGTCAATTTTTGGCAATATTCCATCCGCAATTCAGAAGAGCAATGCATTCATATTACTTCACATATACATGCCATCTTAGTTGCATATGCATTTCAAATACAAATCATTAAAAATATGTCAAATCCTCTTAGGGTTATTCTATAACATAAAACATAAAAAAAAAAAGATCCTAAGGTTGGGAACTGATGCCCGAACTCTCTTGAACCAAGCACGTTCTATGCACATTAAAGAGGATCTTGAGAAAAATGATCAAAACCATACTTGGAAGAAAAGGTCAGGCGAAAGGAGTATTTCGTGTCTATCCTATCATGCAACATAATCCTTAAAACAATGGTTTTTACCACTCCCATAAAGCTTAAAGCCTAAAACTAGAGTAGTAAGGATAGGGTTAAATCCTCATCGAACTTAGGTTGAGGATCCAACTCCCCAAAGCTCTGATTTGACCTACATGGAGTAGTAAGGATAGGGCATAATTCTCATCTCGCTTAGGTTGAGAATCCGATTCCCCAAAGCTTCTATGTTTCCCATTTCATCATAAATCTTGGATTGGAAGGATCGTACTACATGTCCCTCGCAAGGATGGGTAGTCATCCCCAAGGTCCAAGAAATAAAAACTAATATTTTCCATTTCATCATAATATTGGATTGGAAGGATCGTACTACATGTCCCTCGCAAGGATGGGTAGTCATCCCCAAGGTCCAAGAAATAAAAGCTAATATTTTCCATTTCATATTAATATTGGATTGGAAGGATCGTACTACATGTCCCTCGTAAGGATGGGTAGTCATCCCCAAGGTCCAAGAAATAAAAACTAATATTTTCCATTTCATATTAATATTGGATTGGAAGGATCATACTACATGTCCCTCGCAAGGATGGGTAGTCATCCCCAAGGTCCAAGAAATAAAGAAATGAAGCCAAATCATGGATTATGGGGTTAAGTATGCTCATGCGTGGCAGCATGTCTTGTCTAAAAGCAAGACCACTGACTGCTCAAACGGACAGACTAGCCTGACCATTTCATCCATAACTGGTTAAATCATTTTGCTCAAAGTGAGGTAATGAATTCTAGATCAGAGTAGTAAGGATAGGGTTAAATTCCCATCTCACTTAGGTTGGGAATCCGATTCCCCAAAGCTCTGATTTCACTTTCACTTGCACATGGGTTCAAGACAGTAGTGACTCATAACCAACTTTGGGATCTAATAAAGCAATTCATTATACATATAGTTGATCCTAAGAGGGTTTGATAATTTTAAATGTTTGTGTATGATACTAGAAAGTTAAAGCCTTTATAAAGCAGATTGCTATATCTCTAGCATATTTATCAAGTTGCGCAAATCATTCACAACCTCACATATGCATTCATGTAAAACTGACAATGGAATGTGGATCAATTTCAAATGATAGAAAATGGAACACATTGCACACACCGAGCTGATACTTAATGATTCTAATGTTTCATGTATTTCTGATCTATCGACATTTGTTTTATCTTTTATGTGCTGATGCCTGTATCTAAGCTTGTATATTTCAGGTTAGGTTCTCACCGAAATGCTCAAGAGCATTTCCCAGTAGAGTCACCATTTGTTGTGGCTGCTCCACAACACACCCCAAAATTGGGGACCCACCTTTTTGCATGCTTTCCAAGAAGACCGCAGCGGCCCAGATGCTAAAAATCAAAGAAAAAGAAGAAAAGAAAAAGTGTCACGATATCGTGACATGTTGCTCTGTCGCGGCTCAAAAAATAAAAAGTCAACATAATAAAAAAGTGTCATGATATCGACATGTTGAAGAAAAAAAATGTCACAATATCCGTGACATGTTCCATCGCTAAGAAAAGAAAGAGAAGACAAATGGAGACAAAAGTGTCACGATATCGTGACATGTTGCGTTATCGCGGTTCATAGACGAAAGAGAAGGTAAAATGGAAAAATGTCACAACATCGCGACGTGTTGTGAAATCATGGTCAAAGCGGTCAAACAGAACAAGATGCCAGAAAGGTCGCAATATCATGACATGTTTCATTATCGTGATGCAAGACAAAGAACTAAGTTGAAGACTCAAAGTTGTCACGATATCGTGACATGTTGTGTTTTTGCGATGTTTGATGGGTAAAAGAGCCAAGTACAAAAATTGTCATGATTTCACATGTCATGTTTTCGTGACTTGTCATGAAATCGTGGTCAAAGAAAATAAGAAGTGTTCACCAAAAATGTCATGATATCATGACATTTCATAAAATCATGGTCAAAGCAGTCAAAATAGGGCAAGGCGCTAGAATTGCTACAATATCACAACATGTCGCATTTTCGCGACCTAAAGATGAGATAAAGGGCAAACAGGGAAAACATCACGATATCGTGACATGTCGGAGTTTCCCAACCAAAAGCAACCAAAGTGAATGTAGAGGAAAAGTGTCGATGTAACATGTCCGTTTTCCATTTTCCGGAAATGAAGAAGGTAAATGAAAAAGTGTCATGATTTCATGACATGTCTCTTTTCCTGCCAAGTGCACAAGATAGAGAAAGAGAAAAGCGTCATGATTTCATGATAGGTTGCATCTACGCGGCCCGAAAGAGAAAAGCATCATGATTTCATGACATGTTGCATCCTGCGCACCAAAGAGAAAATGCTATCATGATTTTTACGATGCATCTGAGCGAACAAGAAAAAAATGTCACGATTCTCATTTGTGTTTTTCTTATAGAATAAAAATGTCGTGATATCGTGACATGTCTCATTTTTGCGATGCATGAAGAAGAACAAGGCTGCTGACATAAAAATGTCATGATATCGTGACATGCTATTTTTTGTCGTGATTCATGGCGGGCCGTTACAGAATGTGCAGGGAAGCATTGAACACATGGCACAGAGGCATAGGGGCTATGATAATGCTTCAGGATCGACGGTTACAGTTAGCAGAGAAGACCAAACGTTTCATGCTCGAGCAGAAATCCAAAACAACAAAGAGGCGGGAAGACGAAATGAAGCGATCTGGGAGATGAAACGAAGCATCACAGGGCGAAACAGAGAGCCGTAGCAGAAAGTTTAAAATCAGAAGCAAAGACAGGTACAGGGGTTGGAAACCGCTATGAGCAGAGTTACAGAGCTGAAGGCGATAGGCCATTTTGGGCTTGCTTAGGAGCGTTTTCCTCCATTTGTTCTGGTTTGATAAAACTGGGAACTTCTGTTGTTATAAACTAACACATTTTTAATACAAAAAATTTTAGAGAGTTGCATCTCATTGACAAGAAAGGAGTTATTTTCTGCATGCAAGATTAAATGTTTATCTTTCCCCTTTCAAATTTTTAGGCTTATAGGTGGAGTTTAATGCAAGTTATCTTGGTTGCTTCATGCGAATGTCTAAATCTGAAAATCGTAGTTAAAACCCTAGAAACTAGCACTTAACTTATCTGGATTGTGCATGTTCTGCAGGTTCAATAGGTTAGGTTGTATGCAGAAAACCTCATATCTTCGGTTTTGTCAAAATAGGATCGTAACAACCTGAATGTACTTTAGTTACATTTTTTTGCACATTTATTTTCATTCTTTCTACTTTTATTTTCTAGAGAGTTTAATTTTATTTTAATTTACAGTCATTTAAATAAACAATTGAAAATCTACCAAAATCTGAAAATAAAATAATTTTATCATTAAGATTGATTCACATTGAGTTCATTCTGATTAAACGAACAATCATTAAAGTTTTAAATAAAATAAACCAGCAGTGCCCCTTGTTTACAGTTACTTGCAATCACTAAGGTATTCCAAGCATTCAAATTGAATATTATTATTTATGCAAAATGCTAACATAGCGGAGACCTTGGAGAAGTTATTCATTTAATTTCTTTGCAAGAGGGGATTTTGAAATTCAAATCCTATTGGAGAGTGTGTTTTCACAATCGGGTGAAAATACCACTCAACAATATGTAAAGACTATAACAATGTTCTATTAACCTTTAAAAAACATGTTTTATTTTTTCTTTAGAAGGTAATTCTTTCTAAAGACTTAAAGAACATTGCTTAGCTTTTAAAGTTAAATGACAGAAGTAAAAAAAGTCAAGAAAGTAAGAGACACCTATTTATTAGTAATGTCTTTTTGAGATATGTAGAATAATGTCTTTTTGAGATATGTAGAAAATGATAGTAGTCCTTGCACTTTATAATACTATAATAATTATTATTTCTTGTAATGTGAACATTTTTATTATTTTTCAATCATAAATTTAAAAATAACTTAAATTATATGTAAAGACTATAACAATGTTATGTTAACCTTTAAAGATATATGTTTTGTTATTCTTTAAGAACAACTCAAAATATATAATTCATGCAAACATGTCCTCTATAGATTAATTGAAGAATTCTATATTTTTTCTATGAGAGAGTGCTCCACATGTAGGATAAGTGCTTTTGCTTGATATACTTCCATCACCTTCTTAATAATAAACTTAAAAAGATTCTTGTAGTTTTCATCATCAATTCTATCTTTTAAAGGAACATTCAAAGCATAGTGCTTTTATTTTCCATATCCAAAATAAGATACAATACTTTGGATTGTATGGCTAGAAATGAATAAAAGAATATTTTAAAAAAAGTAGTTTAGAAGTAATTAAAAGAAAGATTTTTTTAGCTATAGATGAGTCTAAACCAGTCCTATTAACTCATCCAATCCCTAATCTAAAAGCAAATATCCTTGATAGATGGAGTTAAATCATCAATTGAAATTATGATGTTAGGTATAGGAGAAACAAAAAGAAGGCTAAAAATATAAAGTGGAAACCACCAGATGCAGAGTTGGTCAAATTGAATTTTGATGGAGCATCAAAAGGAAATCCAGGATCAACATGAGGGGGAATAATTAGAAATAATAGTCTCATCAAATTGAATGATGAGATATTTTGTCTCATCATGCTTGCAATAGTGGATTTAAGACAAATAATGAAGTTGAAGCTTGGGCAACTTTGCAAGGGTTAAAAATATGTAAAAAAATAAAATGGAACAAAGTATGGATGAAAGGTGATTCACTCATAGTAACAAATACAATTTTAATATGGAACATACAAGATATAATTATAGAAATTTAAGACCTTGCTATAGAGTTTGAATAAATCAAATTTACACATACGTAAGGGAAGGAAACAAATGTGTAGATTGGCTAACCAATAAAGGGGTTTTAATTAAGGATTGTGAAGTTAAATTCTATTTTTTGTGATTAGAGGAAGTAGTAAGTTTAGTTGAAGTTGACAAGAAAATATTGACTACCTGAATCAAATAACGATTAAGATTTACTTTAATGTTTTTCATTGGTAATATTTGTTTTATTTTATAACACGAATGTGTTTTCATATAAATTATTCATTATAATTTTTATGGTTGCACTTATACTTGAGGAAGGAAACTAGCAATCCAAATATGGTAAAGTGGACAATGATAGTGCGATGTTTTAGAAATATTACTCTGCTAAGATGTGATGCATAGATAATCCAGGTGGAGTTTTGGTATTGTGAAGGCCACTATAAAAAATGTCAAGAAGGATGCTGAATTCTAAAATTTTGTATTTATACAAAAATTTGAAGAGTATCTAGAAAATAAAAATCAAGATTTTATACATTTAATGAAAATGATGTAGGTATTGTCCGCGGGGCTAGGTGGATTGGTAAGCTTGGGTACTTACCAAGAGGAGACCTAGGTTCAAAACCTGCGGGCATGCCCAACTTGGCAAAGGCAGTAGTCTGTTTTGACTCCTCTAAGTGATGCGCCAGAGCGACGACGACGGTATGAAACCAGAGCAACCGATGGTCCCCTTCTCACTTCGGGTTAACATTAACGAGATGGTGGGTTTGTTGGAAGTAATCATTGATGGTTTGAACCCTGCATTGGAAGTGACTAAAAATTGTGGTTTTAACCAATTCACCTATGTAACCAAAAAAAAATGATGTAAGTATCTAGCTATATCATCTCAATTGAGATGAGGATTGAATTTTTTTGTAAACTCTCAAGATCTAAAGGAGAGAGTTGTGACTTGTGAAGGGTGGGAGACCTGAGTACAACCCCTTGTTTTCTAGCAAAAAAAAAAAATTGTTTAAATGATTTTTTTCAATTGGTTATATGACATTTATATGGGTCTCACTTTTAGTACATTGTGATCATATGGTACTATTATAATATTATGATAATTATCTGTGTATGGCTTGCTTGAATTTTTTTTTTAAATGTTATAATAATAAACATATTAAATAAAGTTAAAATTAAGAAGATAAGGCTTTAGTCAAGCATCAATACGATGTCTAATTCAATCCCAACTCTTTACTCTTGGTACCTAATTTAATAAAACGAAGGGTTATTTCATGGGGAGACCTACGGTGTATTATTTATTTATTTTTTACACAAAGTCACATATACCATGTTTCATGGTGGTTTGAACCTGCTTCTTTTCAAAGAAAACCTAAAACTCTAATCACACAATGTCCCATAGAAACCATGCACAACATTATTTAGTTTAATCATTTAAATCCTAACTGCAACCTTTTAATAGTCCTTATAAATTATTAGCTGAAAAACGTATATTGAGACACTTGTTATATTCCTAACATTAACATGTAAATTTTATGAAACCCCACAAACTAAATGATCTTACATACTTTTGTTCTAATAGTGCAGCTATGGATTTTTTTTATTTTTTTCTTAGCAATTAAATATCAAAAAATCATTGTAGAAGAGGACTCTTTAAATATAGTAAATATTTCCAATTCTAGAAGCAAGCTTCACTGGAGCATTTCAAATATTCTAGCAGAGGTGTTTAGAATTATGAAATCAAGAGAGGAGTTGAAAGTTCAACATATTTATGAAGAAGGCAATAAGGTGGCAGATTATATGGCCAACTTGGATCTTTCTCAACAAGGCCTAAGGGTCTGGTTGGGTAATTTCCCCCAAGACCTTGAATCTCTTGTTTTCGATTATCACAGTTAGTTGCTGGTTATACGTAAGGCTTGGTATGGGAGTTCACTCTATGGACTCTTTTCTAGATATTTTATTTTATGCTTGATTAGATGGGCCATCTTAATTGGTGATCTTCTCAAGTCCCCTAACCTTTTTTAGTTGACTATCATCAGTTGGGCATCTTTGTGTGGATGTTGGTCAAAATTTTCTTGGCCTCGGTCCTAATGGTGTCCTCGTTGTATGCTCTTCTGGTGATATGGTGATGTTTTTTACTCTTGTGATGATGTGGTGATGTGTTTATCTATACTAGAGGAAAAGCACTCTGCTCTTCTAGGTACATTGTAGGTTGTGGTCTCCTTTGTCAACGAGATTCGAGATATGGTTAACAAGCAGATGGATATAGCAACCCTGAACTAGCTCTGCTATAATGTTCTTTTAGTAGTTGATATCAGGTTATATTTTATGTTGGTTGTATGGGGCCCTCTCTGTTTTGTTTTACTGAGAGAGGCCTGGTTCCTTTAGTTGTTGTTACCCAGATTTTATGGTATGTTGTTTGTATGGGGCCCTGTCTATTTTACCTTGTTGAGGGTGGCCTATTATTCCTACCCCTTGGTTGGTTTTGATTTAGTGCTATAGTTTAGTGCATTCTCATGCCATGGAAGCAAAGGGTTTGGTGAAGATGTCTGCAATATCATCCTGTGTGGGAATGTACTCTAAGATAAGATCTCCATATTGAATGTGTTGTTGAATGAAGTGCATGTGTATATCAATGCGCTTGGTACATTGATGCTCAATAGTATTACGTCAAATGTGAATTGTAGTCTGGTTATCACACCAAAGTACAATAGTTTGATCATAAAAGAAACCAAACTCTATCAAATTATGATGAAGCCAAAGATCCTCTTGACTTGTTAAAACTGTTGCTTTGTACTCTGCCTCTATAGATAATAATGCAACTTCTTGTTGCATTTTGCATGACTAAGATATTGGAGATGAACCAAGATAAAAAACATAGACAAAGGTAGAACATCTATCATCAAATGAACCTGACCAATATGAATTAGTGTATCCCACTAGTTTTATAGAATCTCTACCATAGAATAAGCCAAAATATGTAGTGTCTTGTAGATAGAGAAGAATCCGCTTGGATGCCTCCCCATGACTATCATGAGGGGATTGAGAAAATTGAGATATCAAACCAACAACATAGGAAATATCAAGGTGAGTATGAGTGAGATACAATAGACTTCAAACTAACTATCTATAGAGAGTAGTATCACAAAGAGGTGAAGTGCAGGAGGAAGTCAAAGTGACCCCAAACTAAAAAGGTGTATGGGAAGGTTTACAATAAGTCATCCAAAATTGTGAAGAAGATCTAGGGTATACTTTTGTTGACATAATAAAACCCTTGAATATTTCTAGATGATTTGAAAGCCAAGAAAGTAATGAGCCAATCCCAAATTTGCCATCTCAAATTTCTTAGAGAGGGAGCATCAAATAGTGTGAATGTGAGAAGTGGAACTACCAATGAGAATCAAATCATCAACATAGAGAACAAGAATGGTGATGTCCCCTCCATATTAACAAATATAGACTATGGCATTAGACTCACATTGATAAAATCTAGAGGAGAGAAGGAAAGAATCCATTTTCTCATACCAAGCTCAAGGAGCTTGTTTTAGACCATAGAGAGACTTCTTCAGTCTACAAAAAAGTGAAGAATCCTGACAAAAACCAACAAGCTATTCCATATATATCTCTTCCTGTAGGTCACCATGTAAGAAGACACTTTTGATATCCATATGATAAATCAGCCATTTTTGTGATGTAGCAAGTGCAAGTACAAGCCTAACAGAATCCATATTGGCAATAGGGGCAAAGTTTTTCGTGTAATCAATACCCTCAACCTATAAAAAACCCTTAGCTACCAAGCGAGTTGTGTACTTATCAATGGATCCACATACTACATACTTGGTTTGGTAAACCCATTTATAACAAACCAATTTTCTTCCTTTAGGAAGAGGGACTAGATCCCAAGTTTAATTTTTTATCAAGGAGGAATATTCATTTGTCATGACATTATCCCACTCTTTTATTCCATTTGCCTAAATGAAGGATTGTGGATCTCTAGAAACTTATTAATATATTAGACCAGATCCCAAGGAATGACCAAGTCTAGAGGGTGGAAGATCTTGGATGTAAGGGGTTGCCTCTTGAACAGTTGTGTGGGCCCATTTTGGCATGGTTGTAGGAGTAGTGATTGGTGTGGCAGGAATTGTATTTTGTGTAGGAATTTCAATAATAGGCTCCTCATTCATTGTAGAATCTTCAAGTATTGTTCTTCATAATATTGAGGCTCAAAGAATGAGGAAGGCTCAATGGAATCAAAATTGGTAGAGGAATAAGGATGAGGATCTTGAGAAGAGTAATTTTCATCAAATTGAACATTTTCGTGAAAGAAAATTTCATGAGTTTTGGGGTCAAGGAGCCTATAGGCTTTCATATCCTCACAGTAGCCAACAAAGATAAGTTTTTAATTTTTTTATCTAAGGCTTTTCTCTTTTTCTTTGGAATGTGGGCCCAAGCCGTTCTCCCAAAAAGTTGAAAAAATAAGACATTAGGTTTGGATCCAGACCATACCTCTTATAGAGTCAAATATTGAAGAGCTTTGTGAGGTGTGCGATTTTGAAAGAAATTTGCACAATTGATTGCCTCTACCCAGAAATTTGGGGAAAGATCCCTTGAGTGGAGCATACAATTTTCTATTTATTTTAAGGATCTGTTCTTTCTTTCTGCCACACAATTTTATTAAGGATTATGTAAATTGAATGCTGATGAATGATTCCATGAGTAGAAAGGAAGTCTAAAAACTCATTACTGAAGTACTCTCCTCCATTATCTGTATGAATTTTTTTGATGAGATAAGATGCCTTATTTTCAACCAAGGATTTAAATATTTTAAAGTGATAGAAGACATCACTTTTGTACTTGAGAAAATATACCCAAGTACATCTTGAAAAATCATCAATGAATGTCAAAGAATATTTAGCTCCGTTGAAAGAGCAATGAGGGAAGCTCATCAAATCACTATGCACAAGTTCCAAAGGTTTAGATGCTCTTTGGGATTTACTTGAGGGAAAAGGATTTTAATGCTATTTTCCAAGAGCACAACCATGAAAAATATTATCAATGGGAGTTACTTTGGTAAAACCAACTACCATTATGATTACTTAACTCCTTTAAGTATTGATAGTTGAGATGACCAAATATTTCATGCCAAAGTTTGCTTTCAAGTTCTGCATGAGAAAAAAAACATGATGCCTTAGTGGTGCTATTAAAACCTCCAAAGATATACTATCAGGATTTGTGATCAATTTCTTCTTTTTCTATAAGATTGTGTGGCTCTTGAAAGCTTCTTATTTCCACCCTTGTGGGTGTGAATAAAATTGTTTTTCCCATTCCATATTGATAGATTTGGTAGACAAAAAGAAGATTGGTGGATATATCTAGAACATAAAGTACATCATTGATGCAACCACCATTTAAAATTATATCTCCTTTGCATTTGACTGGAATGAAGGATGAATACCCTACTTCAATGCTGAAATTGGAACTTGAGGATAATGAACAAAATGACTTTTTTAATGAACTCATGTGATGAGTGGCTCCTACATCTAGAACCTAATAATCTGAATAAGACTTGATTGATTTTCCTTTGATATTTAATGCTTTTCCCTATTTTTTGATATCAATTTTATGATCCTTAATTGCCTTTTCCAAGTATTTTAACTTTCTCCAACATCTATTGATTGAATGACCATCTCTTTTGCAATAGTTATAGGTCACCATTTCTTTTTAATTTTTATTGTATTTTTCCTTTGATGAATTTGAAGTTATAAAGTCTTTGGATGAAGACGGGTAAGATTCATATCTGGAGAGCTTCATTTCTTCTCTAGTTAGCCTATTAAAAAATTCTTCTAATGTGGGTATTTTAAAATTTGTGCCAAGTGCATCCATTGTAGAGAGAAATGTTGTTGCAAATATTTGAAATGCCCCCTTAGTTTTGATAAAATAAGATAGATGCATTCTTCATCTGTTTTGGTTTTTCCACTACTTTTTAATTGAGTTAGAAGCTCCTTAAATTTTGTGAGGAAGTCCACAATTGTGTTGAAGTCATCAGGTGATAAGGTTGTTAATTTTGCTTCAATCTACATTGATCTTATTTGGTCTACTTTACCAAATATTTTTTTTATTTTTTCCAACTCCTAAATGGAGTTTCACATTCAAAAATGTGAAACCAAAAGATCTCACTTAAATTCATGCTTATAATACCCATTGTTTCATATATTTTACCTTTATGAATAAATTTTTCATATTCTTTTTCAAATTCAGGTTGTTTCTCCTCTAACAAGTGTGAGAGACCTTTTTGAGCAATGAGATTTAGGATTCTTGGTTTCCAAGCATGAAAATTATGTGGAGTTAGAGGGTCTATTGCATGTGATGTGTTCATTTTAGGAAAAAGGTAAATAGCTGAAGCAACACATTTTTTTCGTTAGTAAGAATACTCCAAGCATCAAGGAAGTGAAAACATAAAACAATGAGATCCCCCCTAAACCAGCATAGCAAAGTGGTGCCTTAAAATGGCACCAATAATCCCCCACCAAAAAAATTATATTTTTTGTTTTATAATGTAAAATCTCTCTCAAGAGATGCCCTTTCAGAATGGGTGAAAGAAAAAAGAGAGATATAGATATTGGTTACAACTCTTATCCAAAACTCTCTTGAAATACAGTGGATGAAATTTTTTATTTTTAGAGCAAAATAATGGTGAAATACTCAAAGAGTTGTAATTTGATCTGCAAGAGAGAGCACCTACAATTTCAAAAGACACGAGATATTTGTAGTTTCATGACCTACATGGACCACTTTTGATGATGCAATCACTGAATAAGAGTCTAACTCTCTCTTTTTCCTCTGATAGGTTGCTATATCTACTTCTAGAAGATGCACGATGTGTATGCTGTGAAGCTCCAACTTGTTTGTATGTAAATTTTTATTGCCTTATGTATAATGAATATGAAAAAAAATATGAAAGCCCTAAATCCATAGATGCACAAATATTTTGGTGCCTCTCTCTGTCTTAAAGGCCACGTGGAACTCTTATGATCAAATTTTGGCAGATGAGCTTAAGTTTCAAAAGAAATAATCCACCTGCAAAAAAAAAGAGGAAGCAAGGCTAGATAGGAGAGTTGAAGTCGTGTAAAAAGTCTAGATATTCAAAAAAGCAAAAAAAATCTAGGTAATACCTCTTGTGATCAGATTTCGATAGATGAGCTTAACTTTCGAAAGGAATAATCCACCTATAAAAAAACTTGAGAAGCAAAGCGTCGGGAGATCTACAGGCTTTGAGATACCAATAGCTGTGGCAAAAAGACTTTTGGCTATGATATTTGAGCAATGTGATGTGTAAAATAAGAATTATATTAGTCTTTTATTGCTCATGATTAGAGTGTTTGGGTGTTACATATCACAATCATAGGGAAATAGTCATTGGAACGACGAGACGAATAAGGCACCAAAGAGAACTGATGTATGACTATCACTCCCAATAAATGAATCACATATTTAAATTCTCTTCTTCACATAAACAGATGGAATATCAATATGAAAAAAGTACATCCATCATTGTGCACTCGTTTATGATATTTAATTTTATTTTTATCAAATGGCAATCTGTTATTGTAGTGCCACTGCTTTTCGGGGTGGATGTACGTTTCGGAAAAATATTGAAAATATCTCAACTTAACTGGGTATTTCAACATGATCGAGAGGATGTGAGATCTTATTTAAACAAGTATAGTGTGAGAAACCAAAAAATCCATGCTTATGCAATGATTTATCTCAATAAATATGATGCATTCAAATGGTAGAGTAAGTTTAGAAGTCAGGTCACTCTCGCATCACAAAATATTTGCACTCAAAAGCTAGAGAAATTTTTTGATGATGTACTATTATCCTTGAATATCGCATGCTATGGTGGAAGATTTGATTGTAGAACAATTTAACAAAATGTCCTTTACAACAATATTTCCACCAAAAATAAATATGCATCTACGAAAAACACCAGAAGGGGCTGAGACACATCCTTCACAATCATTATTGTCCATAAAAATCTTTCCTGTATGTCAGATCTCAATATGCAAAAAATATTCTCACTATTGCATAACTCAAATAACGAGTAAAAATAATGATGTAGAACATAAAATTATATCTTCTAATAAACCAAAAAACTACCAAAGAAAAATTGAATGATTTAGATTTAAAAAAAAAATCTAAAAAGAGTCTCACATTCATAAAATTATAAGAAAAAAGGAGACTAGGATTCATTCAAGAGTTTGACAGAATGAACCAGATATAAAATTCAAGAGACAAGAATTCTCGAATGAATGCATCTATCAAGGCTCTATTACCATGTTAGAATATTGAAGAAACAATATTATAAACCCAAGATAAAATAGATATGCAAAGCATTACAAGGAAATTTAAGAGAAGCTTATACTGATTGATTATTCCATGAGATCAGATGTACATAAATAGCAAAGCTGATCTCTTATGAGTTTTTGGGTTACAACAACCCAATAGATTTGATCTAATCACAACTAGGAGTCTATCAATCTCAACAAGAGTGATAACTCCAAACAGAATATCCTAGTAGAACTTAAAATACTCTAATAGTCTCCTTTATCAATGAGATTCAGGACGTGGTTAACAAGAATATGGATATGCTAATCCTAAACTACCTCTTCTATGATGTTCTTTTGGTAGTTGATATCAGGTTATATTTTATGTTGGTTGTATGGGATCCTCTTTGTTTTATTTTGTTGAGAGAGGCATGGTTCCTGTAGCTATTGTTACCCAAATTTATGGTATGTTTTTTGTATGGGGCCCTCTCTATTTTGCCTTGTTGAGGGTGGCTTGTTATTCCTACCCCTTGGTTGGTTTTGATTTAGTGTTGTAGTTTAGTGCATTCTCATGCCCTATCTCATCCTATTGTAATAGGTTTGGGGACCTCAAAACTCCTTTGTTTACCAAATAAAAAAAAGATATATATAGCATACTTTCACTCCTTATTAGTTGGCCCCTCGATGAATTTCCCTAGGGTATTTCTAATATTCTTCAAAACACCTTATTGATAAATTGATTTATAAGTCCAAAAATTATAACCCACATTGGAAAAAATTTAATAGTTTCTATCTTGAAAAAAGTTCTTACTCCATGGTATTGAATAAAGGGTATATCTCCCCATAAACCATGGTCCATCACCCATTATTTTATATTTAATTTTTTAATTAAAAAATATGATGAGGCAAAAATCCTTTATGAAGAAAAGTCATAACATAATGTGAATACAATCCCCACTTCCACTTGATCCAGTTTTGAATCTCCAAAAACCTTCACTAGTATCCATGGAACTTACATATTAAACCTCTACTTTTAAGAATTGAAAGCACGAGATTCTGGAAACAAAAAGGATAAACCAAAATGCGATGTAAATGAAACTAAAGATAATGCTTAATCCTATGTATTGAAAAGTGCATGAAAAGAAAGGAACATAAACGAATGAACACAAGATATAAAAGCAATATAAAATATGGCCCTTTTTATTGATATGCTTTCAAAGTCGTGTTACAATACGTCTCCTTCCTTTTTAGGGGATAGGAGCGTTAAATATTGATTCTTTACAACTTGTTTCAGAATTCCTTCTTCCGCGTGCCCACATATAAGATGGGCGGACCAAAACGTCGCCGTCGCTTGTGTTGATAAATCTTGACTCCTCGCTGCTCCTCTGATGTTGAAGACCTGCGTTCAAAGAAACAAGAAAAGAGTCAATAGCACCTGTATATGAAAATGAAAACTCATGATTCTGAAAGCTTACTTGTTAGTGAATACAAAAGATAAATAAAACGATGATTTAAATGAATCCAAATGAACTAAAAACTTGATGAAGGCATAAACATATCACTAGAAAAACACTGCAAAAGAAATAGTCTGCAAATTCGTTGCAGATTCGTATTCGCTCCGGGGTGGGACGAGTAAACCTGCAACAAACTGGTATTCGCTCCGGGGTGAAACGAGTAAACCTGCAATAAGGCAGGGGGTGCCCGAGGGCAAACCGCCCGTCGGTTGAGACCTTGTTTCGACACCAATCCACTTGGGATGGGTCCGAAACCTGTTGTGATGTATTGTCGACAAATTGGTGGTATTTTGTGGCCAAAAATCGGGTTTTGGGTCTTGATTCGTGCTTCCAATAGTCACCCAATAACCTCCCTTTCGAATGAGAGATTATGGATGTGAAAGGCACAAATCGCAAGTAGGTATGTAAAATGGCAGCACTTCGTTGCTCAAATGCTCCTTCTCTCTATCTTTTTGGGTGAGGAAACTCACCATTTTATAGACCCAAGGGGTCTCTTTGAATTAACATGTGGAAGTGCCACTTAGCATTCATGCTTTTTCTATGAAGAGAAGACTTCTTCTTGATCAAGGGCTTCTTAACTGCCTCTGTGCATGCCTTTGTAACTGCCTCTGCAACTACCTCTGCATGCTCAAAAAAACTCACTCGCACTCCCATGCAATGAAGGGATAGTTAAGTGGCAGATCTGAGTTGTCATGTGTCGAGGTTTGACTTTTTCCCGGTCAAACCTGGTATTCGCCCCACCCAGGAGCGAGCGCAAAATACAAGTCCGTATTCATCCCTGGGTGGAACGAATAAGGAGTAGAGTGCCTGAAAGGTGCCAAAATGATGTCTGACCTTCCAAAACTATTGTGAGAGTGGTTAGGACCACTGTTTAACCTCTGTGGGTTGCCCTGGGGGCTATGTGTGTCAATGCGATCAGTGTTTGCGGTCACATAATCGGATTGGTGCTGTTTTGGTGTCTATAGATGCCCCTTTTTGGGATGCATTGTGCGTGGCGCAGTGTTGAGCAAAAATAGATAACCAAAGCACTAATGATTAGGTTTTCTCAGTAACCTAACCAACTTTTGATGCCCCAAGTATGGAAAGGGCATGCATTCTTGAATCCTTGCTTCTGACGAGCTAAGGAATTTGATTTCAAGTGTTAACCTATTTTGGTGAGGTGTGACTTGAGCTTGGACATTGATCAGTCATGAATAGGCAAAGGGCGCAACCTTTTGTCTGTGGGAACCTTGAGTTCATGATTCACGAATGCCAAGTGTTTGATCAGTTTGTGATTATTGCTTGTTTGCTGCCCCAAGCAGGAGCGTGATTGTCTTTGTCAATGATTCTTTGAATGCATGCCATTGCCTTGATTGGGTGTGTATTTGTTGATTGGTGACTAAGTGTGACTACCCCCTCAAGCGACGAATCGATGAGGGAATGACCGACATGAGAAAAGCGACGAGTCGCTTGACCCAAGATGACTTAGGTGAGGGTGCCTTCAGATGTTTTCCGTTGAATGCTTAAGCAGTTTCCCAATTTTTGAACCTGTTTTTGGTGGGTGTGAACCCATTTTGCGACGCCTTATGGGGTTAAAATTGACGAAAATCCGACCTCCCGTGGAGCGGTCCGGCTATGGTAGCCTTCTTAGGGAGTAGGATAGTGACAATGTAAACCCCGACATCTATTTTTTATGCCAAGAATGTCAGGTGCAAAAGCACTCTGGTCTGGCAATTTTTAGTGCTTTTGTTGTGTTGCATTTTTCATTTTTTTTTTTTTGTTGTTTTTATTTTTGTTGATGAAATGACGTTGTATGTATATACGTTGTTTTTGTATTTTTGGATGGTGATGTAAGAATGGAATATATATAACAGTTGGTTTAGAATGTAGTTAAGTTTTTCTGAGATTCAGATGGTTTAACTAACTAGCCAAGACTGTATTTTTATCTTACAAGACTTTTGTATAAGGTATGAATCGGACTTGTTTTTGACCAAGTTATTTCACATCCCTGTGTGTGCAATTGAGTTCGTTTATGTGGTATTTGTCAGGATACCGCCAGTGCCAGATAGGCTATCAACCAAACCTGTACTGAGGATCACCTAATTAGCTCCACTAACTCCTTTGTTGTATTTAGTTAGATTAATCTGCTTTGCTATCTGGGATACCATAAGCTAGCTCATCCACATGCAAACATTGATCTGCACACAAGTAAATGTGACAGATATATCGTCATGCGGGAGGTTTGCCACCAGTGACCGATAGGCTATCCACCAAACCGGTACTGAGGTTCACCTCATGACCTTTTGAATGCTGAGAGTTCCAGGGATTCAAGTTTGACTCCCTTCTTTTCTTCATTTGTATTGGGATACTTGCTCTTTTATAGTGATAAAAATCACTGTTTATTTTGTTTTTTGTTTTTCTTTTGAGCAAGGGATTTGAATTTTGAGTGATGAGAATCACTATTGCTTGTGCTTTTTGATGTATGCACTTTGTGGGATTTGATGTCAATTTTGTAGTTTTGACTTTTGCAAATTTTTTATTGACTTTGCAAATTTTTGATGTTTTGCAACTTTTTGAGAACTTGGGATTCTTGGGGAATTGGGTAGGGAAGATTCTTGTCCTTTTGCCAACTCTCAGCATTCTTGGGGTCATTCACATAGGGGGATGAGCGAGATAACCTTTTCACTATTTGGTATCCTGAATTGCTTTACAAGTTTCATCTTTCATTTACACAACTTGGGAATTGTTTTATGTGTTTTTAGCTTGTGATGGGATGCTACATAACAAGGTGTTGTCCAAGTAGAACTCTACCTTTGTAAAATCTATTTGACTTTGTACAGTGGTGGCTAGACAGCTAATGACAACTGAATGACGAAAACTCTAGATACATTAGATGACAACTGACGCATGATATGGTGAAACTATGGATGATGTTTATTTTTGTTGTATTGTTTACAAAATGGAAAATGTGAAAAATGGTGGATTTGCCAAGTAATGACAGTCTATGGTGCCTTTGAGCCGTATGACCAACAAATATGCAATGTATGGATGCGATGCCTAATGCAGCTATTTTTTTGTATTTTTTATTTTTGAAGTATGCATGAAAGTGAGATGCAGATTTTTTTGTAATTTTTGGTTATTTTGTTGTTTTTGAATTTTCTTGATGTTGACCAAGTGATTGCGAGAATCCTTGGAGCTTTTGGTTTGACCAAAGGGTGGATGGACACCTTTGGAGCTTTTGTTGTGACCAAGCGATTATTGGAATCCTTGGAGCTTTTGGATTTGACCAAAGGGTTTATGGGAACCTTTGGAGCTTTTTGGTTTGACCAAGCAATGAGGGAAATTCTTGGAGCTTTTTGGTTTGACCAAAGGGTTTATGGACACCTTTGGAGCTTTTTGGTTTGACCAAGCGATTATGGAAATCCTTGGAGCTTTTTGGTTTGACCAAAGGGTTTATGGACACCTTTGGAGCTTTTTGGTTTGACCAAGCGATTATTGGAATCCTTGGAGCTTTTTGGTTTGACCAAAGGGTTGATGGGAACCTTTGGAGCTTTTTGGTTTGACCAAAGGGTTGATGGGAACCTTTGGAGCTTTTGGGTTGACCAAGCGATTATGGAAATCCTTGGAGCTTTTGGGTGGGGCTATGGCTCTTTTAGATATGGAATGGCCTCAAATGACTGATGTTCAAGGGTTCTAGTTCCTTGATTCCATCAAGAGAGGCTAGCCGGTATGTTCCAGGTCCTATCTTACTATCAATGACGTAGGGACCTAACCAGTTTGCCGTGAACTTGTCCCTTAGATGGGGCGGCAAGTTAGAATTCTGTTGGTTCTCTTTTAAGACCAGGTCTCCAACCTAGAAGTCCCTCAGGTGAACTTTCATGTTGTATGCTCTCTTAAGTCACTCTTGGTAGATACGCAAATGCTCGAGAGCATTGACGCGTCGTTCATCAAGCAACGTAAGTTGATCTAACCGGGCTTGTCGCGCGGTGTCATCATCTATGAATTCTTGCATTGATATGCGTAGGGAAGGAATTTCCAACTCAAGAGGCATGACTGCCTCAGAACCATACACCAGCAAAAATGGAGTGGCCCCAGTGGGTGTCCGAATGCTAGTGCGATAAGCCCAAAGAGCAAGCGGGATCTGAATGTGCCAATCCTTATGACTGTCTGCGACCATCTTCTTGAGGATGGCAACTAGCATTTTGTTGGATGCCTCTGCTTGCCCATTTGCCTACGGATAGTAGGGTGTTGAAAAGCTGTGCTGAATCTTGTACTTTGTGGTCAAAGCACGCACGTCTTTGTTCTTGAAGGATGTCCCATTATCCGAAAGGATCTTGGATGGAATACCAAAATGACATATGATGTTATGTAAAATGAACTCCGCAATGCGGGCTCCAGTCGTAGAGGTAAGCGGAATTGCTTCCACCCATTTGGTAAAGTACTCTGTGGCCGTAATGATGAACGTGTGATGGTCGGACGATGCAGGGGAGATCTTTTCGATTAGATCAAAGCCCCACTACGAAAATGGCCAAGCCGATTGGATCGGTTGCAAGGCCTAAGAAGGTACGTGTGTCAAATTAGCATGGTGTTGACACTTCACGCACTTCTTGACATAAGCACAACAATCTCGCTCTAAAGATGGCCAATAATAGCCCATGCGAAGAATGCACTTTGCGATGGCCATACCGCTAAAGTGGCCACCGTAGGTACCATCGTGCGCTTGGGCGATCGCCCAAGTGGACTCCTGCTGGTCCAAACAACGGAGGAGGATCCCCTCGTAGTTGCGACGGTACAAAATGTCTCCTAACAAGACATGCTTTGCCGCTCTCTGTTTGAATGATCATTTTGCGGCATGCGTCAATCCAAGTGGGAGGCTACCTAGCTTGAGGTAGTCTCTGATGGGTGTATACCAATCCTGCTGATCGAAAACCTCGACGGTATGAACAACCAATCCCTCTTGCAAGTCATCCCTAGCAAAAGCTGAGCGGGAAATAATCTGCAAGAACAGCGTTGTGTTGCTATTAAGGGGAGTAGGGGAGAACAAGGACCCCTAGTTGGCATGTTTCAAACAATCATGGATTCAAGAGAACTTATCCGAAGATGGTTCAATCTAGATCAAGTGGATTCCTGGCGTTAAGTCAGAGCTTGCACGCTCCATCGCGGATTGCGATAATGTTTTGACTTGAATGGTTGTCATATCACCAGTCATGTCTTACGGGATTAGTGACCCCAAGGAGGCCATAGTATCCACAAAATGATTTGATGATCGAGGGAGTGCCTCGATGTCATACCATTCAAGATTTGCCAAGAATTTGTCCACAAGGGCTTTGTAGGCCTGCAGGACTGGGCATTTGCATTGGAATACCCCTTTCACTTGGTTGACTATTAACAGTGAATCACCAAAGATGTTCAGGCATTTGATGTTCATGGTGATAGTTGTTTGAAGACCTATGAGCAAGGCTTCATATTCGGCATTGTTATTGGTGCACGGGAAGTCAAGTTTAAATGACAAGGGTATCGGAGCCCCTTGTGGTGTGAAGAATACAATTCCCATGCCACCTCCTTGCTCACATTTAGAACCATCAAAAAATAGGGTTATGTCAGCCTGTGACTCAGGCTCATCAGAATCTGGCGATTCTGAAACATGGAAGACCCCATCATCGGGTAGCTCTATGACTAGAGGCTGATCATCTTCAAGAGGAGCCTCTGCTAGTTGATCGGTGATGACTTGACCTTTGATAGATTTTTGTCCAATGAATTCTATGTCAAACTCCATCAACAACATGATCCATTTCATCGTGCGGCTACTATGATAAGTATGACTCATCATGTATCGCAATGGATTCTCCTTAGACACAACATACGTCATGTTGCTCAACATGTAATGGCATAGCTTTTTGGTAGCAAACACCACTGCCAAGCAGAGCTTCTCAACGTATGCATAGTTAAGTTCATAACTGACCAGGGTGCGGCTAAGATAGTAAGTAGCCTATTCTTTGTGAAGTTCATTCTTCTGGGCTAGCATGGCGCCCAGAGCTACCTCAGTGGCTGAGATGTATAAGTAGAATGGCACTCCTGGTCTCGGTGGTGCCAATACTGGTGGCGAAGCCAAGTACTATTTGATGTCATCGAAGGCTGACTGGCACTCGTCATCCCAGTGAAATGCTACCCCCTTGTGCAATAATTTATTCATGGGTCGGCACTTGTCAGATAGCTACGCTATGAAGCGCTTGATTGACGCGACCTTTCCCTGTAGACTCCTGAGCTGCTTGATGGTAGTTGGGGGAGGCATTTCAAGGATTGCCTTGACTTTGTTTGGGTCCACCTCGATCCCTCGTTTGGAGACTATGAAACCCAAGAGCTTTCTAGATGTGATGCCAAATACGCACTTCTTGGGGTTTAGTCTGACTTTGTGTTCAATGAGGTGATCGAGGATCATGCTTAAGTCATCGAGATGATCTGGGCGCAAGAGAGACTTGGCCAACAAATCATCCATGTAATCTTCCAAAGTTTTGTGCATGTGATCATGGAAGATGTATGTCATGGCACGTTGGTAGGTGGCACCGGCATTTTTAAGGCCAAAGGGCATAACCCTATAACAAAATGTCCCCCAAGGCATTGTGAACGCCATTTTTAGTTGGTCTTCGAGATTGATACGAATTTGATTGTATCCCGAGAAACCATCCATAAGGGAAAGCATTTCGTGGCCCGTTGTAGCGTCTACCAATGCGTCGATGCTAGGCAAGGGGAAATCATCCTTAGGACTCGCTTTGTTTAGATCTCAAAAATCAGTGCATATGTGAATCCTCCCATCGGGCTTCTTGATGGGCACCATGTTGGACAACCATGGTGGGTAATCCACGTAGATGACAAACTGTGCATCCAACAACTTTTGTAATTCATCTTTGACCATCAAGGCCACCGTTGGATGCATCTTACGTAGTTTTTGCTTTACTGGCTTGACTGTCGGATCAAGCATTAAATTATGCGTGACTAGCTACGGATCTAGCCCCGACATGTCTTTGTATGACCATGCAAAAACCTCCTTCTTTTCCTTGAGAAGGGCAATGTAATCGGCTTGCTCTTTGGGGGACAAACTTACCCCCAGCTTGATGATCTATGGAGCTATTGGGTCAGAGCCGATGTCTATGTCAGTTGTTTCCTCGATTAACATGTGGGATCCATCCTCCAACTGGTGTGGAGTTGGGATCAAGTTGATATCATTTGCTGAATTAAGATCTGCGTTGGGAACCTCGGGTTCCTCTTCAGCATGGAAGATATCTTGAGTTGGTCCTGGGGTGTAATGAAGCATCTCACCGAAGGGCCAATACTCTGATGGGGATGGTGGTGAATTAACGTGATCCCAGTCTATGGCATCTATGTCTAGATACAATGACCATGTTGGATCGGCTGGATTGCGGATGGGGGCGGTTAAGTCAATGGAGATCATGTTGATGAAATGATTTTGGTCTCCATTACCATGGGTGTGGTTTCTCGGACATCCTTGATGATCTCTGTGCTCCGGATCTGGCTCTGGAGGTATGGGCACAAATGGATCGGCCCTATGTGCGGATAAAAGGACAGGGTCTGCCCTTGGCACTGGTAACTCGATAGGGTCCCTAGGCGGAAGTTGCTCTCTGTATGCCCAATGTGGTGGATTCAACACTTGGTCCCACTGTGCTGGGTTTAAGTGCCACTCATGCCCTGGCACTATGTTCAGTTGTTCAAATATGTCATTAATGTCCAAAGGGTGTTGTTGCGGTCGCAGGCGATTGAGATGGGCCATATCAATTTCATCTTCATAATCACTGTCGGAGATCGAAAGATCTTTGTTGGCTTCGATAGCATCCTACGACATGTTAGGTTCGTCTTGCTCAATCAAATTGATGTGGTCCCATCGGGGTTGTTCCGCTCTCTACGGGGGGACCTGATTTCCTTGGAGTGGCACTTGCTCGATCGGAGCACCCAAGGGGAACATTGTTAAGAGGCTCTCTTGATAATCATCCATGGGAGTCACTTGTGAGTGATTGCTATCCGATTCGAATGGGTCCCATGGTGCTACTTCATATTTCGATTCATCCTCTGAAGATCCTTCCTGACTGTGTCTATACCCCTCTTGTAGGGGAGCCCTTGAACTTTCTCCTCTCTTGGGCGAAGGGAAAGGGTTGTTGAGGTCAACAAGGTTGGTTGTCAACAATGGGAGATAATCCCCCAATGTGTATGTCATGTTAGGATTGGCATAGGGATCCAATGCCAACCCATCCTTGTTGCCTATCCCTAGGCCTTGCATGTTCTCTACCAAGATGTCCAAGGGTAGGGGGTGGTTGAACCCTACTCCCGACTTGTCATATGGCATCTGGTATCTTGGTTGGCAAAGAACATGCACTCCTTGCTCATACCTGCCTAACCCATATCCATGCCAATTGCATTGGCCAAGATATCTTAAAGTGAAGCCTAGATTAGACAAATAATTGACATCTTCCGCAAAGGGCTCTTCATCTTCTTCTTCTTGCATGGAAGGTTCAATACCATAATCAAGGCCCCCATACACAAAGTTTGTCTAGTTTGGCGGGTAGCCTAGAGGAACAACACTGTCGATGGGAAGGCGAGGTCTCCCCATGTCTTGCATGGACTCAAGTGTGGGCGTTGCAACAATGTTCCTGACTAAATACTCCCCCAGGCCCGTATTGGCCATTTCAATAGTGATTGTTGGCGATTGAGGGGGAGAGAACGGAAGTCCTTCCGAAGTCCACTCCATGTCGGGTGGACTAGGCGTCTCAACTTCCATCCTGCTAGGTATCTCTTCAGTAGAGATGGTTGAGACCGAAGGTGGTACTTCTTCCATGGGTTTCTTCCCTTTGTCCTTCGTTGTGGCCACCATAGGTGGCATTGTTGATGAAGGACCAGTCGATGAAGATGGACCTGGCTGAGGATCCAAGGGCTTTGACAATGGGGATGCCTACGAAATCGGACCCTGTTTGGATGGATTCAACTAAAAATCCACATGCATTGATGGAAGGGTCGATTGCGGCATTAATTGCATCGAATTGCAATACTTGAAGGGTTCCAGGTCTGCTGGAACTACGTGCACTTCCCCTTCAAAAGTGTACTTGAGGCATTGGTGAGCTATCGAAGGGACACACTTCATGTCCCTGATCCATGGTCGGCCCAACAAGATGTTATAAGCCATCTCACCCTCCAAGATGTGGCACAATGTAGGAATTGTCTTTTGTCCCACTTGGATGGGTAGGACAATTGTGCCAACTATTGAGCATATTGCATCATTAAATGCTCGCAATGTATATGTGGAGGCCACTATGTGAGATGCGGGCAACTTCAAGTGCTTCAAAGCCATTGTTGTGATGATATTACTGGACGAGCCAGTGTCTACCAACACTCTTTTGTACGGAATCCCGTTGACCCGCGCGATGACGTGCAGGGGTGGATCCGCCATGTCACCAGCTACTGATTTTATTTCATCATCTCTGAAGGTGATAACTGGCTCAGTGCATCTTTGGACGTGTCCCACAAAATTGTTGAAGGCATTTGCCTCGTGGGGCTGCAACTCGATGGCTTTTAATATCTCCATTAGAGCTTCTCGATGAGGTGGCGATTGTTGTATAAGCTCATAAATGGAGAGCCTAGCCGACGTGGTCCGCAAGCTTTGGGTAAGCTTGCTCCGAATCGTGACCACTGGTCTAGGCGGAGGAGAGTGTTGTTGGGGTTGTGACGTTGTTGGCACCTCTCCTGTAGCTACTGCGGGAGCAACTGTGCTCGGATGCCTCTTATTTCGAGTCACTATACTGATCATTCCCACATACCCTTGCATAGGGCAGTTCTGTGTCACTTCGTTGACTTGTACATTCTTTGTTTGTGTATCATGGGTGGGCAAGGGATCCTTGAAGACTCCCATCTATTGGTTGCCTGGTGCTACGGGATTGTCCACCGCTAATGTCTTGTTATCAATCAGGTCTTGCACCAAGCCTTTGAATTTCCAACAGGCATTAAGATCATGCCCTCTCCGTCTGTGAAACCTACAATACAATTCTTCCCTATAACCTTTAGGTTTTGGCGCATTGGGATCTATGTGTTGAATCTCGGGTAGGTTGATCAAATTTGCCATTGACAAGCGGTCAAACAGGGAGTCTCTGGACTCCGTGTAAGGTGTGAATTGTCGTTGAGGGCGATGCTGTTGATTCTGCTTTTGTCGATTATTCTCTTGTTCATAATTATTAGGAGGGACCGCCTGATAGTTAGCCTTTTGGGGTTGTGTTGCTTGTGCAGGCGTAGGTATGTTGATAGCAACTTGATTGACCGCGATGGGTTTCTGTTGCGTTGTCCCTGTCTTGTTGTTGTTCTTAGACCATTCTTTCTTTTTTGGCTTAGCAATTTCACCATCCTGAATTTTGATCTCTTCAATGATTCTGGCTTGCGCCAGGGCTTCTTCTAAAGTGGCATATTGCTGCAGCTACAATAGCACAGAGATCGATCTCAAATAGCTTTTTGAGAACATTTGGGTAAGGTCAGACATAGGAGGGAGGTAGGGCAGCTTTGAAAGCAAAGTCCTCCATCGGTTCCCATAGGCCGCCATAGTTTCTTCCTCATACTACTTGAGGCTGGCTAGGTCACTTAGTGATGCCTTCTTCTTGGTGTTGAAGGCAAAGCATTCGAGGAACGCATCCACTAACTGATCTAAATTACAAATGCTATGCTTTGGCAATTGGGTGAACCAATCCGAGGCAGGGCCTACGAACGTGGTTATAAATGTTCTTAATAACAAAGCATCATTATCCTGAATGCCGAAGCATTGGCTCAGGAATCTGGTTACATGTTCTTGGGCATCCTCCTCCCCTCTAAAGAGTGCCAACTGGGGCAGCTTAAAGTGCTCAGGGTAAGGAGGTGCTGGTACTGATGGATGCACAGGGTGGCTACGGAGTTGGCATAAGGTGGGATTTTGGGGCCCAGAAGTTTTGATCTCCATAGACTCTAAGCGCTCTAAGAGTGCTTTATAGGCATCGAAAGACTTGATTTCTTCCTCTTGAATTGGTCTCCTCTGCGGGTTGTAGGGAACTTGAGGCCTATAGAGGGGTGGCTGAATAGCAGCCCCTCTGCCTTGATAGGGCATTTCAGCCCGCTCTTCTTCCTGTTCATACTCCTCATAATCTTCTTGAGGAGTTTTTGGGTGAGGCCTATGAACATAGATGGGTGCCCACGGAGGGTGCCCATCATGGTTTCTAGGAGTGGCCTCCCATTCAAATCTAGGAGGTCTCGGAGGCCACACTTGGTATGTTCTATTTTGCACCAAAGGGTCATGCCTCTCGTGCCTCTCTACCCTTTGTATTCGAGGGGTTGGGACCCTCTCAGGCACATTGTTGTTGAGCAGCTCATCTGTTTGGCGTCGAATGCGCTCTTTATTAAGGTGATATAGATGCTCTAGCTATTGTTGATCTTTCTCAAGCTTCGTGATTTGTGCTTGGCGGGTGAATGCTATATCAATTTGCTCTATTGTGTTGGGTCTAGGAGGCCTAGATGCCTCACCTACATGTTTATCTCGGTCATGATGATCCAAGATCTCTATATGTCGCTTCCCTCTGTCGAGGTTGGTAGCATTCACCCGAGGCTCTTGCCTCAATGGGTGGTCTTGATGAAAAGTAGGTGCGGAAGTGCATCGCTCCCATGTTGTGTATTGCTCTTGAGGAATGTAATGGTCTTCCTCATACTCCCCTTCATATATGTGAAAGGGGAGGGCGGAATTGGCTTGCCCAGGTTTAAGAGCCTTGTGCTCTAGATGTTGCTTGTTGTTTCTAACATTGATGCGGGCTAGAGGAGGGATGACGAAATCATATGGCTCCTCCTTGGGGACCCTAGGTTGTTCTGGCACTTCATTGCATGGTGGGTACTCATATCGAGCATCTAGGGGTGTTTTCTTTTGGACGTACTCTTCCTGGAAGAGTGTGTGCTCAAAGAGGGTGTCCCTCGAAGGGGTGCCTCTATAGTCCCGTTTCGTCGTGGCGTGAAGGGGACTGTTTAGTTGAGTTTTGCCGCAAAGGTGGTATGACCAAGTCTTTGAGGTTGTATCGGAGGTGACTTGTGCCCCCTTGTACCCTCTCTGTAGCTTCTGCCCATGCTTGGGCTTGGCTACGAGTGAATACCATGGTGATGTCTCTCTACGAGCTATGTAGATTTTTATCTTTTTTTATGATTTTTTGATTTTTATGTTACACTAAACAGAAAAGATCACACACACACAAGCAATGATTATCTCTTTTAAAGATTAAAAGTGTGCCCTAAATCTGGTTTAGTGTGTTTTGATGTTTGTTTTTGAAAGCTTTTGTGAAGAACGTTTAAATGCAATATGATGGCTCTTATGACTCCCATAAATGGTCGCCCCTTCGATATACCATTGCCAGGCCGATATACCAACCTCTCTATATACCCGCCCTTACGTGAGGGAAACTATTGGTACGTGAGAGCAGATGGTACATGGTACGTAGGTGGTACGGAAGGGGAATCACCCTATTTATGACACCTACCATAGAAGACTTATCCTCATGCGCTAGGAATCACCCTAGCTACACTTGGTCAGCTTTCGTCAGGATTTACGTCTAGCAATAGTCGCGATCGGGGTAATGGATGCAAATATTCAAGCCAAGGTGATGATGAAATCCACCGTTGGTCTTGCTCAAGGGCTGGGGTTTTACGACCAACTCCTTGGTTTAAATCACCACGTGATGTGTGGGGTTCTTTTTATTTTGCAAAGAAATGAAACATGCAGCCAAAAGAAAACTTTCCCTAAGCAATCCAAAAACTAAAAATCAGAAAACAGAAAATAGAAAATTGACAGAGGTTGTTCAGAACCCCTACCTCTTCTCTGCCCAAAAGGATGCCTCTGATTTGCTGTTCTAAAACTGCACAGAGCGCTATTCATCCCTGGGTGAGACGAATAACAGAACAGTATTCATTCTAGGGTAGGACGAATTCCTATTCGCCCCTGGATGAGACGAATCCCAATTCTGTACTCATCGTAGACTGAAACGAATAACAGTCTAGTGTTTGAAAAATAGGTACCTGTAAGCAAAACAAGCAATTTCAGATCAAAAATCTAACCTAAAAAAATAGAGGACAGAGGTCCCACCGTGATCGCCATTGAAAGCACGAGATTCTAGAAACAAAAAGGATAAACTAAAATGCGATGTAAACGAAACTAAAGATAACGCTTAAAGCCTATGTATTGAAAAATGCATGAAAAGGAAAGAACATAAACGAATGAACACAAGATATAAAAGCAATATAAAATACGGCCCTTTTATTGATATGCTTTCAAAGTCGTGTTACAATACGTCTCCTTCCTTTTTAGGGGATAGGAGCGTTAAATATTGATTCTTTACAACTTGTTTTAGAATTCCTTCTTCCGCGTGCCCACATATAAGATGGGCGGACCAAAACATCGCCGTCGCTTGTGTTGATGAATGTTGACTCCTCGCTGCTCCTCTGATGTTGAAGACCTACGTTCAAAGAAACAAAAAAAGAGTCAGTAGCACCTGTATATGAAAATGAAACTCGTGATTCCCAAAGCTTACTGTTAGTGCATGCAAAAGATAAATAAAACGATGATTAAAATAAATCCAAATGAACTGAAAACTTGACAGAAGCATAAAAATATCACTAGGAAGACACTGCAAAAAGAACAGTCAGCAAATTCGTTACAGATTCGTATTCGCTCCGGGGTGGGACGAGTAAACCTGCAACAAATTGGTATTCGCTTCGGGGTGAGACGAGTAAACCTGCAATAATGCAGGGGGCGCTCGAAGGCAAGCCGCCCATCGGTTGAGACCTTGTTTTGACACCAATCCACTTGGGATGGGTCCGAAACCTGTTGTGATGTATTGTCGGCAAATTGGTAGTATGTTGTGGCCAAAAATTGGGTTTTGGGTCTTGATTCGTGCTTCCAATAGTCACCCAATAACCTCCCTTTCGAATGAGAGATTATGGATGTGAAAGGCACAAATCACAAGTAGGTATGTAAAATGGCAGCACTTCATTGCTCAAATGCTCCTTCTCTCTATATCTTTTGGGTGAGGAGACTCACCATTTTATAGACCCAAGGGGTCTCTTTGAATTAACATGCGGAAGTGCCACTTAGCATTCATGCTTTTTTGTGAAGAGAAGACTTCTTCCTGATCAAGGGCTTCTTAACTGCCTCTGTGCATGCCTTTGTAACTGCCTCTGCATGCTCAAAAAAACTCACTCGCACTCCCATGCAATGAAGGGATAGTTAAGTGGCAGATCTGAGTTGTCATGTGTCGAGGTTTGACTTTTTGTTGGTCAAACCTGGTATTCGCCCCACCCAGGAGCGAGCGCGAAATGCAAGTCCGTATTCATCCCTGGGTGGAACGAATAAGGAGCAGAGTGCCTGAAAGGTGCCAAAATGATGTCTGACCTTCCAAAACTACTGTGAGAGTGGTTAGGACCACTGTTTAACCTCTGTGGGCTGCCCTGGGGGCTGTGTGTGTCAATGCGATCAGTGTTTGCGGTCACTTAATCGGATTGGTGTTGTTTTGGTGTCTACAAGAATCAATATATCATGCTTGATCATCTCATGGTGTAACATTTGTTCCCTTGATCAAACTTGGCATATATTTGCTTCTCTTCCTATCTCCAACTTGGGCATCCATATTTCTAGGTAGTTAATCCTAACTTCCCATTAGGGATTTCAAATATCACTTTCCTTCTATGTTACCTAGTGGGGCTCGCTCTTGGTTCACTTTTAACTCACACTCTATCTTTTAAAATTATTTTTGTTAATTATATAAAAGTAAAATAAATATATATCAAAATATTACATCATAATATTTATATCTTATTATAACAACCATGTAAATAAATTTATTGGACTCTTTTAAGTAAAAATTTATGCTATACTTATGATACACATTTCTTATTATGACACACAAACAAAGAAAACTTACTAGACCTTTTTCTTTCAATATTTATGATATTCATACTTTATTATAATACCCAAACAAATAAAATTTATTAGGGCCTAAATTTTTTAACTAAATTTTTATGATATTTATATCTCACCTACATAAATATAACTTATTGGACTCCTTTTAAGCCAAAAAAATCTTAATACTCAAATTGTATGATATCCATATCTCATAATACTACCCATACAATTAAGATCATTTAGACTCCTTTTAAGTCAATATTTCTTAACACTCAAACTTTAATTACATGAATCAATATTTTTTCTTTTTGCATATACTAGAGGAATCGGTAACTTGTTATATTTTCCATCACCTCTTCGTGGGTTCGTATCTTGCTTCTTGCTACCATTAAATTAATAATACTAAATTTATACTTATAATAGTAAAATCTATATTAAAATATAATAATTTAAATAAATATATTTCATAAAATTTTAAAAATTATGGCTAATTATTTTTATTATAACAATAATGATGATTTTAAGTTATATATACAAATTAGAAACTAACTTTTAAAATCAACATGCATCTAATTTTACCATAAAAACTTTAAATCAAAGGGGTTTTGTAATAATTTCCAATACCAATTTTATCTCTAAATTATTATCAATGATAATATCTAATATTTTATTTTTTTCAATTTGTTATATGGGATTGAAATGGCCCCACCCATATTACATCATCACCACATAGTGGTATTACAACAAAGCTTAGATATTATCCACATATCATTTTTTCCAAACTCGAACTTGGGTCTTCTCCTTAAACATTGAGAAATCTAACCGGTTGAGCTAATGCCACTTGATTAACATTTTGATTTTTTCGTCAAAATAATTATTTAATATTTAAATATAATGCAATTTAAAAATAAATAACTAATACAAATATATATTTTATTAATAGTTTATTTTATTATTTTTAATTATCTCTATAATTTGATATAAATTTTTAAAATGGTTGAGGGTTTAATTGATTAAATTTATCAACTTTCAAAACTTACACTAGGTTCAAATCTTACCAAATAATATATGCATAATTGTTAAGATGTAATATTGTTGTAATAAAAACATAATAAAATGCAAGTGGAGTCCATTTCAATACCACAAAACTAAAATTATAGATAGGTAAAGGCATGAGATCAAGTGGTTAAAAACTTGCATAGAGTAAGTTTGAATCTTGTCAAGTAATACATGTGTAATTGTCAAAATGTTGTAATACTATGGTAATATGACCATAATGTAATATACATTAGCCCATTTCAATATAACATAAAAACAAGTGGTTAAAGACTTGGGATCCTACAGTGTAAATCAAAGTTTCAATCTTGTCTAGCAATATATGCATAAGTTCCAAAATGGTTTGTTGTAAAACAACCATGTGCTCCCTTTGAATGATATCTTAATACCAAGGATTATCTTATCACAATGTCTATCATAAGGAAAGTATTTGAACTCAATTTATTTGATATAAATTTTTGAACTTGGATTTATGATAATATATGATTATATTTTATTTATAAATAATTCCAATGACTTAGGATCAAACATTGGGAAATGAATACTTTCACACTATATACCAAGGTTTTAATCCCTTTTATGACCTTTAAATAATAATAAAAAAGAGTTTGAAGAAATTGATTAAGAACAATGAATTTCACATCACATATGAAGGTTCTAATATCATGGATGAACTTTAAAATTATAAGTCAAAGAGCATGACCTCAAGTGGTTAAAATATGGTCTTTTAAGACAAAGACCCAAATTCAAATCTCGCTAGCACAACTTCCACATACAACTATGTGGTCTATTAAAATATTATAGTAATGCAATCATGATGTAGTTATTAAAATCATAATTTTTCGATGGGGTTCATTGTTGGATTTTTAAGCCTTATACTACCACAAAATATCACAGGCTTTATCAAAATATCATAGAGGTCCCAATATAAAATAGCCACAATAATAAATGTCAAGATAATAATATGATGAGTAGAATAATATGAGCAAATTAATATGTATATCAAGGCTTATATAATAAAGAAAATAACATTTATTTTATATTGAAATATGAATGTAGCCTAAATCATTCATGTACTATGCATGAAGAACAACTTACAATATTAATTTCTCAAAATGTGTACAAGCTTTATTACTTATCTTCCTCTTATAATAAGATAGTAATATATATGAATTGTATTCTATGTCTTCTTATGGAGCATTATCTCCATAATATAGACATAGTAGTGTGACTCTTTAGATACTTGACTATTTCTCTCCATATGACAAGTCTCATGACTCTTAGCTTATCTACTTGCTACTTGCATCCTTGATGAACACTTGACTCTATAACATTTACATATATTTACATGACTCTTACACTTCTACTTGCACACCTAATCTAAGACACTTGTGTACACCTTTACATTACATATTTACACTCTTACATATAAGATACTTGTGCACATTTACTCAACTTACACTTGCACTCTAACTTGCATGATACTTGTGCATTTCCTGCACATTACAACTTTACATGACACTTGTGTATTTTCTACACATTTACACTTATATAAAGAGGGAAATATAATTCACACTCTAACTATAAACTCAACCTTAATTTATTTATTACAAATGTACCATGAAGGTACCATAGGGGTACATTAGCATGTACCAAATAATGTAATATACCTCAACATCCCCCTATATTACATTATTTGGTTATTGAATACTTTAGTCTTCAATCTTGGTGTTTGCCTTTATCTTCAATATTCAAGAGATATTGCATTTTTTAGGAACCTCTGCTTCTCTTGAATCTACTTCATCATCTTAAAACTTGTATTCATATTTGTTCTTTATGAGATCTGCTCTGAATTCTTCTTCATATATATTCTTTAACTCTTTAGGATTTTTATCTTTATGATTGGGATCATGTACTACTTGAAATTTTTATTTAGCATCAGGTTCATGTGCATGAATAACTTGAACTTCTAGATCAAGTGCTTCATTCTTAATTACTTTATAGGATAAGTTTGGACCATGTATGATCCATTTCTTTTTCTTTAATTTCTAAATATTTTATCAAAAATGTTTTCCCTATTGGAGTATATTACACTATTTTTTACATACTAATGTACCCCTATGGTACCTTCATGGTACACATGTAAATTATATATTAGGGTTGAGTTATAGTTTAGAGTGAGTTATATTTTCCCTTTATGTAAGTGTGAATGTGCAAGAAATGCACAAGTGTCATGTGAGTTAGAGTGCAAATGTAAGTTAAGAGTATATGCACAAGTGTCTTGTATGTATGGGAACAATATGTTATGTAAGTTATAGAAGTGAAAGAGTCATATATAGATGTGCATACATTATAGATTCAAGTGTTCATAAAATATGCAAGTGTCAAGGATGCCACTTGAGTTATCGGTGATGTGACCCAAGTTCAATCCCCACAGTGGATGCATATAAGAAGTATTGTCAAAAAAAATGTAAGTGTCAAGTAGATAATCCAAGATTCATGAGACTTGGCATATGGAAAGTAATAGTCAAGTATCCACATAGTCATATTACTATGGTTATATTATGGAGATAATACTCCATAAGAAAATATCAATCACAATACAAAAAAAAATTAAGTCACTATCATATTTGTAAGAGAAAGAGGAGTAATAAATATTGCATACATTTTGAGCGATTAATATTATAAATTGTATTACATGTTTTGTACTTTTTGATTAAGGATATTTATATTCATATTTTTTTATTATTATTGAATGTTATTTTATATATTATAAGCCTTCTATTACATATTAATTTTCTCATATTATTCTACTCTTACCATTATCTTAACCTTATTATATTATGGCTATATTATATTTGATTCTATGATATTTAACCTATGATATTTGTGGTAGTATTAAGTCTTAAAAAGTCATCAATGGTATCATAGCTACCACTAGACTTTATCCAAATTGACAAGAGTTTATTTTAGCCACTTTTTCAAAATCAATTTTATCTAGTTTGATAAAGTTGATTAAGAGTCTATCCACTTTGAAGACAATGAGATTCAAAATCTATTATAAGGTCATACTGAGTAGAAAATCTAGAGTATTTGCATGGTTGAATAATAATGAGTGAAGAATAGGACTCAATTATATTAATTAGTGATTCAACTTTGATATGGTTGATCATTTAGGGCCATAGCCAACCCTTGATATTGATAGAGGATACAAGGACATTCAATAGAGATATAAGGAATATTCAACATCACCTTGACATTGATAAAAGATACAAGGACATTCAATGTCACCTTGACATTGATAGGGGGACACTCAACATCATCTTGACATTGATAGAAGATATAGGGACATTCAATGTCACCTTAACATTGATAGAGATTTTAGGGACATTCAAAGTCACCTTGACAATATTAAAGTTTTGATATTAATATATTAAGCAATAGAAAGAATATTTAGATCACAAAGATATTGACCTTGAAAATGGTCCAAGAAGCCAATATAGAAAATATAGTAGTAATAAAATGAGAAGCATTCAAATCTTTCTAAGAAAATATAGCAGTAGATTGAGAAGTATTCAGAGCTTCCTAAGAGAAGATACTTGTAGTGGATTGAAAAGCATTCAAATCTTCCTAAGATAAAGAGAGAAAAAACAAAAGATAGTAGAATTCAAGAATATATTTCTTGAAGAAGGATAAAGAATCACACAAATTACTTTATATTGATTCAAATATTAGATTGAGAATATCATTGTTGAAGAAGGATAAAGAAGCACCTAGCTTACTTTATATTGCTTCAAGCATTGTATATATTGTGGATAAGAGTTATAAATTTTTAAGAAGATTTAGATATTGAAATAGAGAAAATTATTGAATAATAGAGACCTTTCAAAGAAAGAGGTCCATATAGATAATTAAGGCCCTTATAAGTGGAAATAAAAGAGGCCCTTATACATAAAAATAGAAGCCCTTTATAGAGTAGAAACATATGCTTGAATACAAAAAATAATTGAAGAGTCTTAAGGTCTAATAGATAGAGGCCTGTAAGAAAACATACAATGAAAATAAATGGCCAAGACATATTCAGAGAATAACAAAAAAGAGGTCTAAGATATATTTAGTATATAGGAGAGTTTGAGACATATTCAAAGAAAAAAAAAGGTCTAAGATATATTCAGAGAACAGATTATGTAGAGGCTAAAAATAGAATACCTTTTAAGGGTCATGTTGAAATAATAAGGTAGCCTATATTGATTAAAAGGATAATAAAAATTTTTACTATAGAAGAGATATTTATAGGTCTTAGAGAAAAACCAAGGAGTAAGAGATAAATTATTAGAGCAAAGCAACAATGTTACATGCAAAGTAACAAGATGTTAAGCTAAGAAAAGAGAATAAGTTTTATAGAGTTATCAATAATTGATTATCTCCAAAACCTGCTATAAAAAAAATCAGTCACAAGCATTCACTAGAAGCGTCAAAGTCAAAACATTGAAGATTTAGAATTGAAACATTGTTGCAGAGCCAAATTTGAAGCACCAAAGAGCCAAAGCAGGAAAATTGTTGTAAAGTTGAAGCCAAAGTGCTAAAGCTAGAATGTTGATATAGAGGGAAGCCAAAGTGTTGAAGAGCCAAAGCTAGCATGTTGATGCAAAGAGAAACTAAAGTATTGAATAAAAGTCATAACATTAAAGCCAAGGAAAATATGAAGAACACAAGGTTATACTGAGAGGGAGGGTGAACAATATAAGACCACTTTTTACTTTTTATTTCCCAATAAATATTATGCAATGTATCAATAGTAATATCAACAACAGTAATCAAAGCAATGCACAAATCACCATACACAATAGATACACCAATTTAATGTGGTTCACCCAATGTGGGCTACTCCACGAAGAAAATATTTCACTAAAATTTTATCAACAAATATCTTGGGAAACCTTTCCCTATTACAATGTTTATGGACCTCTATCTAAAGGAGACACTAATCACCTAATCAAGTTCGTGGATCTCTATCCACAGGAGAACTCCTCCTCTGCTCTAGTTGGTGATATTCTAGAAGAACTGCTACCTCCACTACACTGGCTAATGGATATCTATCCATTAAAGACTCATATCCTCATTCAAAAGACCTATCCTTACTGCTCTAGCTAATGGACCTCTATCCACTAGAGACTATCATCCTCTATACTTTGTCACCTCCAAATATTTCTCTTAGCTCTGCTCAAATATACACACCACACACACCCCCTCCCCGAGCCAAACTTTCTCAATACCACTTGATGGAGAGCCAAACTTGCTCAAACCAATTCTCATTCAAAAACTTGGAAAAGATCCCTCACAAACCCTCATTCTCGTGGCTATATAGCCAAAAAACCCTAAAAACTAAAAATGAGTCGGATGGGGCCCAAAATTGGGGTGCGCATCCCTCTTACAATAGACAAGCCAAAAATAAAGTTTCAAGTCCTAACTCTAAATACATTAGGAGATATTAACCTCCGAACAACTCAAAAAGCATAAAAAACTAGGTAAGTAATTTTAAAACCTAATTTCGGGGCACTAGATGATGGAATTTGGCCCCAAAAACTGGATTTTTTGGACAAATAGGACTCTAGGGAGTTGTATTTGTTTAGAACTCTCCCAACTAGCTCCCTGTCAAATTTCACGTCAATCGGAGCTACGGTTGAGAAGTTATGGCCCCGAAAAATGCACTAAAATTTAGGAAAAAAATAAAATTTCCAAATTTCGTTGGATGCTCCTGCATCAGACACCCGGGGTGGATTGAGAAGTGACCTTCACTTCTGTACTGTTAGAGGAAAACCCAGGTGGTCAACCTCTATTTTGGACAACCAAGTTGCATCTTCTATAGGTCTGCCCTTCCACTTGACCAAATATTCTGAATACTGCCTGTTCCTGGTACTTCCGCCTTCTCGAGTGTCTAGTATTTCCTCTATCTCATCTGTGGCTGGAGTAGACGTTGGAATACTCCACAAATCTGTACTTGGTGTCTCACTACTGCCTCCTTCATGGTATTCTGCCAAGTCTAAAATATTAAAAATAGGTGATATATTCAGCTCACTTGGCAGTTCCACTTCGTAGGCATTTCCTGAATCTCTTTTACCTATGATCCCGCATGGTCCAAACCTCTTCATCTTCAGCTTGTTGTAGGTTTTTCTAGGAAACCTTTCCTTTCTCAAGTGAACCATGACCTCATCTCCCACTTGGAACTCCTTGAAACGCCTCTTCTGATCTATTTTGGCCTTGTACCGAGTATTCATCTTACTGATATGTTGTTGTACCTCTTCATGTAAACTCTTTATGTGCTCTGCAAAATCTTCAGCCTCAGCACTGCTCTTTTCTCCTTTACCCATCGTTCTCAACTCAGAAGCATTCCTTGGGTTGTTCCCATACACAATCTGGAATGGTGATTTACCAGTACTTCTGTTGATAGAATTGTTGTAAGCAAATTCTGCCTGTGGCAAAATCAAATCCCATCCCTTGGGCTTATCTCCTACCAGGCATCTTAGAAGATTACCCAAACTTCTGTTCACCACCTCTGTTTGTCCATCAGTCTACGGGTGGTATGCAGAACTGAACTTCAAATCCATTTTCAGCTTCTTCCACAAAGTCCTCCAAAAATAACCCACAAATTTGGTATCTCTGTCAGATACTATACTCTTGGGTAGACCATGAAGGCGTACCACCTCCTTGAAAAACAAGCCTGCAACATGAACTACATCACTCATTTTCTGACATGGAATAAAATGAGCCATCTTCGAAAACCTGTCAACCACAACAAAAATGGAGTCATTCCCTCGTTGTGTCCTTGGTAGGCCAAGAACAAAATCCATACCGATGTCCTCCCATGGTCTCTCCGATACAGGTAATGGCCGATACAATCCTGTATTCTCGTCTCACTCCCTTAGCCATCCGACACACTCGCAACCCTGCACAAATTTCTTCACATCCTGCTGCAACCGTGGCCAATGGTAGTTTTCACTAACAAGGGCAATGGTCTTATCTCGACCAAAATGTCCAGCTAGTCCTCCACTATGCTTCTCCTTTATCAGATTCTCCCTCATTGAACTTCTAGGAATGCACAATTGGTTCCTTCTGAATAGCATCCCATCTTGGATTATAAAATCCAACCACTTAGTTCTATCCAAAGTAGTAGGAGACAAACATGCCTTCCAAGCCTCTGCAAAATCTGGATCCTCTAGATACAAACTCTTGAGTTCTTCAAACCCAACGACTTCCACTTTCATCTCTATCAACAAATTTTGCCTTCTACTCAAGGCATCTGCAACTCTATTAGACTTCCCACTCCTATGCTTCAAAACAAAGGTATAACTCTCGTAGGAATTCAACCCACTTCAAATGTCTCTCGATTCAGCTTTTCCCCGACTATTAATATACCGCAAAGCTTGATGATCAAGATATAAAACAAACTCTTTTGCTAACAAATAGTGTCTCCATTTCTTAAGAGCCCGAACTATAGCATAAAATTCCTGATCATAAACAGAATATTTCTTCCTAGCATCATTTAACTTCTCACTAAAATATGCAACAGGTTTACCTTCCTGACTCAACACAGCTCCAATGGCACTGCCACTAGCATCACAATCAACCTGAAATACTTTATTAAAATCTGGAAGTACCAAAATGGGTTGTTCTGTCACCTTCTTTTTCAACATCTCAAAACTTGCACCTGCCTTTGCAGTCCACTTAAACTCCTTCTTATCCCCTCTCATGGTTTCTGTCAGGGGTGCACAAATACTGCTAAAGTTTCTAATGAACTTTCTGTAGAAACTTGCAAGACCATGGAATGATCTTACCTCCGTTATGTTCCTTGGAGTAGGCCACTCAATGATAGCCTTCACCTTCTCTGGATCCATTTTTAGACCCTCATCCGAGATGACAAATCCCGGATACACCAACTCCTTCTTCACAAAATTGCACTTCTTCAAATTAATCAAAAATTGCTCCTCCCTCAACTTTTCAAAAACTATCCGAACTTGCATCAAATGCTCTTCCAATGTCTTACTAAAAATCAGAATATCATCCAGATAAACAATAACAAACTTCTCTAGGAATTCTCTCAACACCTCATTCATCAGCCTCATGAATGTACTAGGTGCATTGGTTAACCCAAACGGCATAACCAACCACTCATACAAACCCTCTTTGGTTTTGAAGGTTGTCTTCCACTCATCACCCTCTCTGATGCGAATCTGATGATACCCACTCTTTAAATCAATCTTTGTGAAGTATTTAGCTCCACTCAAACAATCCATTATATCATCCATTCTAGGTAATGGAAATCTATACTTAATGGTAATCTTATTTATGGCTCTGGAATCAGTACACATTCTCCATTCTCCATCCTTCTTCGGTGCTAGTACTGCAGGTACTGCACAGGGACTCAAACTCTCTCTAATCAACCCCTTCCTCAACAACTCTTGAACCTGTCTGTTCAACTCTTCACTCTCCACGGGAGACATTCTATGGGCTGCCTTATTGGGTAAACTAGCTCCTGGAATCAAATCAATTTGATGGCTAATATTTCTCACTGGTGGCAAACCCTCAGGCACATTATCTGACACAATATCAGGAAACTCTTCTAACAGACTTTCAACCTCTACTGGAATATCCATACATTGTTCCTTCTTAATAGTAGGAATTAATGCATAACACATAGAATCCCTCTTCATGCCATCCAAAAATTTTCTACCATCTACCAAACAGATTCTAGCACTACTGCATACCTTTTCATCCACTTCCTTCAATGGCTTCAACTTGTGACGCACTCCATATTTCGTCAGAGAGTAAGTATTCGCATGCCCATCATGCACCGCACGTCTATCAAATTGCCATGGCCTCCCCAACAACAAATGGCAAGCATCCATAGGCAAAACATCACACATAACCTCATCTTGATAATTTCCAATATGAAATTTAACTAAACACTGCTCACTGACTAATGCTCTATGATCTTTCTGCAACCACGCAATCCGATATGGATGCGGGTGCTTCCTCTTCTCCAATTTCAACTTAGCAACCATTTCTCCTGAAACTAAATTATCTGTGCTACCATTATCTATGATAACATTACAGACCTTACCCGCACATTTGCATCTTGTGCAAAATAAGCTCTTCCTTTGATCCACATCTTTCCCTCCATTCATCAATGCTCTTCTTGTCATCAACACTTCTCCTCCTTCTGCTTCTTTAGAATGTTCTGATTCAGCACCTTCATCTGCTACAGCAGCTCTGGCATGACCCTCAGGTCTCTTATTCATCCTCTCTTGGTGTTGGGGACACTCATATGCCCGATGTCCCTCTTCCCCACAATGGAAACAGGTTCCACGAAATCCTCCTCTTCCATACCCACGTCCAGATCTACCTCTTCCTCTTTGGTAACCATTGTTCTGATCATGGGGGTGGTAGGTATTCTCCTCTTTCTGATCCTGGTTATTACTTGTTTCACCAGTCTTCTTCTGATCTTCATATTTTCCTCCACTGGTTCTTCCACCAGTTCTTCCACCATGACCTCTTCCTCTTTGTTTGCTTTCAAATCTTCTGTTCAGCTTCTCTTCAACCTTCAAGGCAAACTGATATGCATCCTCAATGGTGGTCATCCTGACCAAACCGAGTTCTTCTTGGATATTCATTCTTAACCCATTTATGTAACGAGCTACTTTCTCCTTATTAGCCTCTCGAATGGCCAGTTTGATTGAGATCTTGTAAAACTCCTCTGTATATTCTTTGACAGATTTGCTTGACTGTCTCAAACTCTGCATTTTCCTCAACAGATCCAATTCGTAATCTGCAAGAATAAACTGCCTCTTCAACTTCTCTACCATTCGATCCCATCTGGTTATCTTTTCCTTTCCTCTTCTATTTCTTTCTAGCTGCACTTCTTTCCACCATATGCTAGCATGGCCTTTCAACTTCATTTTTGCAAACTTGATCCGATCTGGATCTACAACCTCCTCATACTCAAAATACTCCTCCATATCATTGATCCAATCAATCAACTCCTCCGGATTGAGATTCCCAGAATACGTGGAGACATCAAACTTTGGCCTCTTCCCGATCGGAGATATGGCCCTAAATAATCTAGCTTCTGCAGGATCCATTGCTTCTTCTTCATCTGATGGATCATCAACCTCCCAAGCTTCATCTTCACTACGGTCTTCTCTCCTTGGCTCAACCCCTCTTCGCAACTCCTCTTGTAGGGCTTGCACTTGCCTCTGCAAAGCTCTGAAATCTCCTTCAGGTACCACATTTCTCCCACCACCACGGTTTCTTCGTGGAGGCATTCTTCCTCACTCTCTTCTCACAACCCTTCCACAGATCCTGGTGCAAACTGCCTCACTTTCGACGATCTGCTCACACACTCAGGAACCCTAAGCTCTGATACCACTTGATGGAGAGCCAAACTTGCTCAAACCAATTCTCATTCAAAAACTTGGAAAAGATTCCCTCACAAACCCTCATTCTGTGGCTATATAGCCAAAAAACCCTAAAAACTAAAAATGAGTCGGATGGGGCCCAAAATTGGGGTGCGCATCCCTCTTACAATAGACAAGCCAAAAATAAAGTTTCAAGTCCTAACTCTAAATACATTAGGAGATATTAACCTCCGAACAACTCAAAAAGCATAAAAAACTAGGTAAGTAATTTTAAAACCTAATTTCGGGGCACTAGATGATGGAATTTGGCCCCTAAAACTAGATTTTTTGGACAAATAGGACTCTAGGGAGTCATATTTGTTTAGAACTCTCCCAACTAGCTCCCTGTCAAATTTCACGTCAATCGGAGCTACGGTTGAGAAGTTATGGCCCCGACAAAATGCACTAAAATTTAGGAAAAAATAAAATTTCCCAAATTTCGTTGGATGCTCCTGCATCATTTATCCTCAAATCTGCACTAAACATAGTCCTTCAGTCTAGCACAAATATATCCTTAATATCTATCCTCAAATCTACACTAAACACAGTCCTTCAGTCTAGTACAAATATATCCTCAATCTCTATCCTCAAATATGCACTAAACACAATCCTTTGATCTAGCACAAATATATCCTCAATATCTATCCTCAAATATACACTAAACATAGTCATTTAGTCTAGCACAAATCTGTCCTCAAGCCTTAACACAAAGTTTGACTCAATCACAAATCAACTCTACTAGATCTGCCCTAAACCTTAACTCAAGGTTTGAAAAAATCAATCAATCAACTCTACTCACAAGTCTTCTCAAATACTTTCTTCAAATATACCTTGTAAGCTTCCACAAAATATCACACTAATCTACCCATAAGTTCTCTAGAACTTGTCCAATATGCTCAACAAGTTTTCACCTAGACTTATCCAATCTGCTCAACAAGTCTTCACCAAGACTTACCCAATCTACTTTGTAAGCTTCCACAAAAGCTTACTCAACTCAACTCAATCTATCACAAAAACCTCTTCAATCACACCAACAAGTTTCACACAGAATCTTGTTCAATATCACAAAAACATATAGAGAATTGTTAGAGACTCAAATGCTTCACACTCACAACAATGCTCAATCACTTTCAATCTCTTTTTACCACATAAACATATAGAGAATTGTTAGAGACTCAATATGCTTCTTACTCACAATAATGCTCAATCACATTAAAACTCTTTCTCAAATCAATTTAGAATATAGAATAATTTGTTTCACAGAACTAGAACTATCATGTCAACACTTCCACTTGACTAGGCTCAATCAACTCCACTCAATCGATCACTCAATGAAATACTTCTTGCTCACAAACCCTAGTCCAAGCATATGAACACTCAATAATTTCCAACAATGCTTATCAAACAATCTCACATAACAATGATACTCATGTTCTTGCACAAACCCTAGTTCAAGATAGTTCTCAACTTCACATAACAATGATACTCAAGTTCTTTCTCAAACCCTAATCATGCATATGAAGTTTCATTCAATGTTTCCAACAATTCTTATCAAACAAGGTTTTTATCAACAACTCTCACTCAGAAAACCTTTAACAATCAAACTCAATAATACTTATCAAACAACCCTTTTCTCTCTAACTTAGCATTCACAACATCCAACAATCACTCACAAGGAAGATGTGCCCATACCTTTTGTTTATTGAAGAATTGACTTCAAAACATGTTTTAAACACAATTTTCTTCTTTGCCAATTTCAAAGGTTAGATGACAAATATCACACTAGCACTCTCTCAAAAATTTTTCTCAATTACAAAAATAATCAAACTCAAATACACCTTATTACTCCTTGTTTGAAATAAGCATTCACCAAAACACATAAAAATAAATATTTTAATAAACCTTATAACTCCACTCTTAAACAACTCAAACCACCAAATAATTAAATAAATCAACCTTATATCTCCCTAAGCTCAAAAATACACCATACAACCTTAGAAGCACAAATCAATTTATAGCAAAAAATTTATTACCTCACAAAGTGCTCCTTGTGGGATTCGATCCCACAACACAGTGCCTCCAACACCTTAGCCATGGTAGCCAAGCCGCATGAGCTAAGCACTCACGTGGAAGGAGAAAGTGCTTGGTAGTGCTTTGTATTCCACCTAGGCACCAAAATCCAAAAAGGCTTTGGTGTCCTTGTTGCTGAAAATATTGCACACCAACCTCCACTGTGAGTCAAACATAGGACCTCACGTTCCTAGGCACTTCCTCTTGCCACTAGCCCACTTAGCTAGATGGTGACAAGGCCTTCGTGCCTTGTCCCTTTTGTTCCTTCGCTCACCTACCAAAAGGGTCAAACGTGGACTCTTCCTCCTCTTGCTCAATGAAAACTTGCGCACACAATTTGCTCAGGGAATAATAAAAAATCACAGATCCTTTTGCCTTGGGTCTCTTCCCTCCTTTATATGCATAATGTGGTGTCTTTGACGATGTTGGTGTGATTAATTCAAAAATTCAAATTATAACTTTATAACCCTAACTCTAGGGTTTATTAAATTAAGTTTTAAACTAATATTATAATTAAATTATAATTAATTTAATAACTCTTTAGAGTTAATCAAATTAAATTATAAATTAATTTATAATGAAATTATTATAATTAATTTATAATTAATTTAATCTTTAGATCTCAACCTTAGACCTCTAATATTATAATAAAATATTATAAAATTATTTTTCTTGGGCCTTCCTGTTGCTCTTTAGACCTCATCTGACCAACTTGAATATTATAATTAGGGGTATTATAATATTATTTTCCTTAGGTCTAGAAGCACTTTTTTTCTTGCAAAACTAACTCCTTGACACCCTTCTTTTTGTCCTGATCACTAAAACTAACTCTTGACATCAATGATAATAAATCATGCTCATATTTCCAAAAATCTCCCCCTTTGTCATTGATGGAAACCCACTTTATTTTTACCATTTCTTTTACCTTTTCTTGTTCTGCTCCCCCTGATAAAATGCTCCCCCTGACTGAATGCTCTCCTCCTAACTCAAATCTCTCCCCCTTACTCAAATATCTCCCCCTTTGTCATCAATGGCAAAGGGTCACCTCTGGGGCTCGATGCTAAGAATGAAACTCTTAGCTTAGACCCTCCCCCACCTCCTCTTGGGGTGGTTAATTTTGGGGTGGGAGTATTTCTACTCCCAACATGCATTGATATTTATCTTTGTCCACTTTCCTTCTCATATGATCCTTTGATTCCTCTGACTATTCCTATTTTTGCTTGTCTCTGGAATTTTTGCTCTACACCACTTTGTTGTATGTCCATCATTATTGCACTTATAACACTTAATGTTATTATTCCTTGGAGGTGCAAATATCTTAGAATTTATTCTGGTGAAGCCACATCTATTCCTATCACGAACCCTGCAATTCATTGCCTTGTGACCAAAGTGATTGCAAGAGTAGCAATACCCTTGAAATAGTTGTCTATTTCTGAGGTTCCCATATTCCTATATTTCATGTGTCCTACACTGAGAAGCTTTGTACCCAAACCTATGACATAAGAAGCATCGTCCATTGAAACTGCCTTGCCTTGACCTCATTGATCTCTTAGTCTCTTTTACCTTGTACTGGTTCCTATTCCATCTATTTCTCTTTTGTGCATTGTTCCTTTCTTTTTTGAACTTTCTATTGTCCAACTCATCCTTAGAAGTCTCACTTTCTCTTACACTATCTTCTTCTAAAGTTTCTTCTTCTTCAAAACTTGAGGTTGACTCCTCTTCTTGTTTCTTTTGTACCTATTCAAAACCAAGACATGTCTTGTTTATTGACCATATTTATACCTTGATCATCTTATCTACGATCTTTGATCTCTTTCCAAACCTATGTAACTTGTCCTTAGACTCTTTTATTTCTTCCCTTAGTAGAGCCACTTCATATTCTAACCTTTCACATTCTAAGACCTTTGCTTCTAACTTATCTTTGAACTTTCTTATCTTAGCCATTGACTTATTTAGATCCTCTATAAGATTTCCTTTCTCTTCATCACATTCTTGAACCTGAATCTTAAGTTGGAATTTTTGTTTTCTTACCTTCTTTAATGCATCAAGGGCATGAATAAGTTCATCTTCAAGATCAACTCCTCCTATTTCTGATTCTTCCTCTATTTGTTTACCTTTGAAAACATCTTCATTATTTTTTGACTTATCTTCTATAGGATCACCTCCATCTTCTTCTAGTGCCATTAGAATATTCTCTTTTGGTCCTTCAAGTGTATCTTCATATTCATCATCACTGAAACTGAAACTATTCTTTGTACAACTATCTTCAAGATGACCAAAGTTACCACATCTAAAACACTTGAGGATTATTGGTGTCCTTTTCCTAACTATTTTATTTTCTTTTTTTTAGAAATAGAACTTCATCTTTATCATTATTTGAGGAACTATTATTACTATCACTTGAGTACTTACTCACATTTTCTACATAGTAACTCTTCTTATATCTTTGAAAGAACTTCTTTCCTTGCTTGCCTTGTCCATCCTTGCCTTTCTTTTGGTACATGTATTTTTTTGATTCCCTATTCTTATAATCCTATTTTTCTTCATCATTGCTATTTCTAGCTTATTGACAATCAGTTGCATAGTGACCATACTTTCCACAATTGAAATATCTAACAAATTTTGCATCTTTAAATATTCTTGGATCCTTATTCCTTATGTCATAATTTGCTTCTTCATCACTGGATGACTCATTGCTTGAATCTAACTTCTTACCCTTTATATTTTTAGTAGCTTTGAAGGATGCTTCTTTTTGGATATTAGGTTCCTCTTTTATTCTCATCTCAAAAGATGTAAGAATGCCAAGTAACTCATCCCTTGTCAAAAGATCACCATATTTTGATTCCTCTATAGCTGAAATATTTTCACTAAATATTTTTGGGAGAGATCTTAAGATCTTATCACAAACATTTGATTCTTGAACCTCAAGTTCAAGTCCTTGCATGGAGTTAACAACCTCATCTACATGAAGTAGATAAGCACTAAGGTTTTCCTCATCCTTCATATTTAGTTCTTCAAATTATCCTTTGAGATTTTGCAACTTTACCTTTTTGACCTTTTTATCTTCTTCATATATGCTTTGCAACTTATCCCAAATTTATTTTGTTGATTTGCAATGCATAACCTTAACAAATTTTGTTCTATACAAACCTCTCAATTTTACATTCATTGCTCTTGAATTGTAATAATGTAGAAGCTTACCATAATTATCTGTAGGTGGAGTAGTTGGTGGTGTGTATCCATTTTCAATTGCTTTCCATATTTCATTGCCAAGTGCCATTAGATAAATCTTCAATCTCATACTCCAAAATACATAATCACTTCCATAAAACACTAGTGCTGAATTATCTGAGGATCCACTCTTAGAATCCATTGTGTTCTTGTAAGATTTTCCTTCAAGTTGTTAAACTCTTCTGAAGGAACCTACTCTGATACCAATTGAAGAACACAAGCTTATACTGAGAGGGGGTGAACAGTACAAGACCACTTTTTACTTTTTATTTTCCAATAAATATTATGCAATATATCAATACCAATATCAACAATAGTAATCAAAGCAATGCATAAGTCACCATACACAATAGAGACATCAATTTAGCGTGGTTCACCCAATGTGGGCTACTCCACGAAGAAAATATTTCACTAAAATTTTCTCAATAAATATCTTGGGAAACCTTTCCCTATTACAATGTTTATGGACCTCTATCCAAAGGAGATACCAATCCCCTAATCAAGTTCATGGATCTCTATCCATAGGAGAACTCCTCCTCTGCTCTGGTTGGTGATCTTCTAGAAGAACTGCTACCTCCACTACACTAGCTAATGGATATCTATCCATTGAAGACTCTTGTATTCACTCAAAATACCTATCCTCATTGCTCTGGCTAATGAACCTATATTCATTGGAGACTGTCATCCTCTATACTTTATCACCTCCAAATATTACTCTTAGCTCTATCTCAAATTTGCACTAAACATAGTCATTCAGTCTAGCACAAATCTATCCTCAATATCTATCCTCAAATCTGTACTAAACACAATCCTTTAGTCTAGCACAAATCTATCCTCAATCTCTATCCTCAAATCTACACTACACATAGTCCTTTGGTCTAGCACAAATCTATCCTCAATCTCTATCCTCAAATATGCACTAAACATAGTCCTTCGGTCTAGCACAAATATGTCCTCAATATTTGTCCTTAAATCTACACTAAATACAATCCTTTGATCTAGCACAAATCTGTCCTCAAGCCTTAACAAAAATCTTGACTCAATCACAAATCAACTCTGCTAGATCTGCCCTAAACCTTAACTCAAGGTTTAAAAAAATCAATCAATCAACTCTGCACAAGTCTTCTCAAAGACTTGTTTCAAATCTACCTTGTAAGCTTCCACAAAAGCTCACACTAATATGTCCACAAGTTCTCTCTAGAACTTGTCCAATCTGCTCAACAAGTCTTCACCTAGACTTGTCCAATCTACTCAACAAGTCTTCACCAAGACTTGCCCAATATGCTTTGTAAGCTTCCACAAAAGCTTACTCAACTTAACTCAATCTATCACAAAATACTCTTCAATCACACCAACAAGTTTCACACAGAATCTTGTTCAATATCACAGAAACATATAGAGAATTGTTAGAGGAGGGTTATGCATAAGGGGTTGGACTCAAAATGTACTTGTAAAAAAATGGTGAATCCTAATCAAAATCAAGGTGAATCATGGAGAATCCTAAGCAAATCAAATCGAGCATCTTCACACCAAAATTTGAGGTATTTGAATTCCTAAAATGTAATATGATCTTTAGGACCACTTTTAGCCTATAAAATCATCTTATAACTTCATAAAAATACCACCATTAGATCAGGCTTGAAAAGAGCTTTCCAACGAGTACAAATATGCCTATGTTTGGATATATATTGTGGAAAATTGACCCTAAGAAAAAATTTATCCTAAAAATTTTAGGTGAATGGGCCGACATCGAGGGTCCTCATATTTGCCAATTTTCAATTTTGGAAATCCTAATATTCACCCAATTTGTGAATATTTGCCATTGTGCATAACACTATGTTAGAGACTCAATATCCTTCACATTCACAACAATGCTCAATCACTTTCAATCTCTTTTTACCATATAAACATATAGAGAATTGTTAGAGACTCAATATGCTTCTTACTCACAATAATGCTCAATCACTTTCAAAATATTTCTCAAATCAATTTAGAATATAGAACAATTTGTTTCACATAACTAGAACTATCATTTCAACACTTCCACTTGACTAGGCTCAATCAACTCCACTCAATTGATCACTTAATGAAATACTCCTTGCTCATAAAAACTAGTCCAAGCATATGAACACTCACTCAATAATTTTTAGTAATGCTTATCAAATAATCTCACATAACAATGATACTCATGTTCTTGCATAAATTCTAGTTCAATATAGTTCTCACACATAACAATGATACTCAAGTTCTTTCTCAAATCCTAATCATGCATATGCAGTTTCATTCAATATTTCCAACAATGCTTATCAAACAAGGTTTTAATAGACAACTCTCACTCAGAAAACCTTTAACAATAAAACTCAACAATGCTTATCAAACAACCCTTTTCTCTCCAACTTAGCATTCACAACATCCAACAATCACTCACAAGGAAGATGTGCCCATACCTTTTGTTTGTTGAAGAATTAACCTCAAAACCTATTTTAAACACAATTTTCTTCTTTGCCAATTTCAAAGGTTAGATGACAAATATCACACTAACACTCTCTCAAAAATATTTCTCAATTACAAAAATAATCAAACTCAAATACACCTTATTACTCCTTTAAAATAAGCATTCACCAAAACACATAAAAATAAATCTTTTAATAAACCTTATAACTCCACTCTTAAACAACTCAAACCACCAAATAATTAAATAAAAATTATTTAATTTTATCAACCTTATATCTCCCTAAGCTCAAAAATACACCATACAACCTTAGAAGCACAAATCAATTTATAGCAAAATTTTATTACCTCACAAAGTGCTCCCGGTGGGATTCGATCCCACAACATAGTGCCTCCAACACCTTAGCCATAGCAGCCAAGTTGTGTGAGCTAAGTGCTCACATGGAAGGTGAAAGTGCTTATAGTGCTTTGTCTTCCACCTAGGCACCAAAAGCCAAAAAGGCTTTGGCATCCTTGGCACTCAAAAGATTGCACATCAACCTCTGTTGCGAGTCGAACGATGGACCTCATGTTTCTAGGTGCTTCCTCTTGCCACTAGCCCACTTGGCTAGATGGTGACAAGGCCTTCTTGCCTTGTCCCTTTTGTTCCTTCGCTCGCTTGCCAAAAGGGTCAAACGTGGACTCTTCCTCCTCTTGCTCAACGAAAACTTGTGCACATGATTTGCTCAGGGAATAATAAAAAATCATGGATCCTTTTTCCTTGGGTCTCTTCCCTCCTTTATATGCATAATGTGGTGTCTTCGATGATGTCGGCGTGATTAATTCGAAAATTTAAATTATAACTTTATAACCCTAACTCTAGGGTTTATTAAATTAAGTTATAAACTAATCTTATAATTAAATTATAATTAACTTATGATTAATTTAAGAACTCTTTAGAGTTAATCAAATTAAATTATAAATTAATTTATAAAGAGATTATTATAATTAATTTATAATTAATTTAATATTTAGGTCTCAACCTTAGACCTATAATATTATAATAAAATATTATAATATTATTTTTCTTGGGCCTTCTTGTTGCTCTTTAGACCTTATCTGACCACCTTGAATATTATAATTAGGGGTATTATAATATTATTTTCCTTAGGTCTAGAAGCACTCTTTTTCTTGCATAACTAACTCCTTGATACCCTTCTTTTTGTCCTGCTCACTGAAACTGACTCTTGACATCAATGACAATAAATCATGCTCATATTTCCAACAAAATAAATACGTTGGAGCACTACATTGGAAGGCTACAAGTAGAGTGTTACAAATGCACCTAGTTGGTAGGCAAACAAATATTGACCAATAAAGTTGATATAACGCTTAAGCGTTAACATTGAATTTTATAATCTAAGTAGTAACATGGAAGGAAAGCATAGTTTAGACAATGCCATTTGAGGGGAGGTTATACGCCTGAGGAAGAAGTGTTATAACATAGGTGTAACACTAGACCTTCACTTGCATGTTTACTTACAAGTGTAAGTTTATGAACAACATTCGAGAAGTTTGAAAGGAGGTGAGAACAATTTAGAAGCAAGCACATAAGACACTCGAAGTGAAGTGACCAATTCATACGTGCACAACAACAAGAAGAAGGTTGGTTGGAATAATTTGGGATTTTATTATATTTGAAGTTTAATTTTGGAAACTAGGAGAGATAAGGTTAATTTTGAAAAGTAGAGGAGATAAAGTTAATTTAAAGTTTAAATTTGAAAAGTAAGAGAGAAGTTTTTATTTGAAGTTTTAAAGTCTTTTATAGTTGTTATTTGTAGTTATAAGTAGGGTTAATTAAGTTTCTTTGTAATTTATTAGGTTGGAGTGATAAGGACTTCAACTAGTTTATTTGATTGTTAAAAGTTTTTAAGTTTGAAGTTTTGAAGAATATTTAATTTATTTTTTAAGAAATTTATAAATTGAAAAGTTTTTTGAGTTTTGTGCAAATATAAATATTTTGGAGATAAAAGGTTTTTCAACACCAAAATTTAGAAAAACATAAATTTGTAAAATTACATATTAGTTTCTAAAACTAGGGAGACATAAGGTTTACTACTTAATAGGAATTAAATTAGAAACTTTGAATCATTTAAACATAGGGAGATATAAGGTTGTTTACTTCAAAAGTTTGCATATCATGGAAGAAATTATTAAAATTGCATTCGAGGATAGTGAAGAAATAATGAACAAGTTAAAGTTTTATTTTCAAAAGATGATAGATGATCTTGATAAAAAAGAAGAATCATTAAATATTTTTGAGGATCCAACATTAAGTCTTGTTACTACAAAATCAGAAACTATTAAAATCATTGAAGATTATCATCATCTTCAACTTATCTATATGGAAAATAAGAAGAGTAGCTTTGGAAGTACATACATGGTTATGTTATTTTACCAAGAAGATATATGAACTTGAAATTCTAGAAAGGATGAATAAAGCAATAAAAATATATTCAAGATGCATTTATTGTAATATAAATAGTCATGAAAAAAAAATTGGAGTCTTCATCCATGTAAATATTATGGAAGAAAATCTCATTCTTCTATTTTTTGTTGGTACAAGGACAAATATTGTAGAAGATTTGAAAGAGCATTATTGTTTAGATTAGACTATTTTTTTCATATACTTATTTTTTAAGCATATTCTAACAATGGATCCAAGTGCACAATTTCTAAAATACAAGAAGAGAAAACATTCAAAAAACAAGAAAAAGAAAAATGGATCAAATATTTTCTAAAATTATCTTACAAAGTAGGTATATTTCATAGTCAATCTAAGTGCAAAGGCAAAGGAAATATTCTTATGTGAGAATCTGATGACAATGAGAGAGTTCAATAAGTTTATAATCTTGAACCTACAAATATTGAATAACATGAAGTTTGATCCAAAGAAACTAAAGATGAACCTGATGGAGCTCAAGTAAAAGATCACATGCATTGCAAGGTCACTTGAAGAATGAACATGAAGATGAAGACCATGATTGAAGACTAAAATCTTCAATAAAAAAATAATGTAATACAGAGGGGGTGTTGGAGTATATTACATTATTTAGTACATACTAATGTATCCTCATGGTACCTTCATGGTACATATATAAATAATAGATTAGGGTTGAGTTATAGTTTAGAGTGTGAGTTATATTTCCCCTTTATGTAAGTGTGAATGTGTAGAAAATGCACAAGTGTCATGTAAAGTTGTAGTATGCAAGAAATGCAAAAGTGTCATCTGAGTTAGAGTGCAAGTGTAAGTTGAGTCTATGCGCACAAGTGTCTTGTATGTATGAGAATAATATGTAATGTAAAAATATGTACACATATATTAGATTAACGTGTGCAAGTTATAGAAGTGCAAGAGTCATGTATAGGAGTGCATACATTATAGAGTCAAGTGTTCATCAAGTATGCGAGTGTCAAGTAGATAAGCCAAGAGTCATGAGACTTGGTATATGGAAAGGAAAAATCGAGTATCTAAAGAGTCACTCTACTATGGCTACATTGTGGAGAAAATACTCCATAAGGAAATGACAATTACAATACAAAGAAAAGAGAAAGTCACTATCATATTTGTAAGAGAAAGATGAGTAATAAAGATTGCATACATTTTGAGCAATTAATATTGTACGTTATATTACATGCTTATTACTTGTTGATTAAGGCTATTTACATTCATATTGCTGCATATTATTGAATGTTCTTTGGTATATTATAAGCCTTCTATTACATATTAATTTACTCATATTATTCTACTCTTACCATTATCTTGACCTTGTTATCTTGTGGCTATATTATATTTGATCCTGTGATATTAACCTATGATATTTGTGGTAGTATTAAGGCTTGAAAAGCCATCATTTCCCTCCTGTATTTTAGAAATTGAACACTTTGCTTTATTGTTAGAAGATGCTTCAGAAATAAGTTTTTGAAAAATATTGCCTAATATGAACAATAGTGCCCTTTCAAATCTTCTACAATAATTTTCATTATACCAACAAAATGCTAGAGAATGAGATTTCTTCCACAATATTTATATGGATAAAGATTCTAGCAATTAGCTTTTTCATGACCAATTCTATTACAATAGATGCATCTTGAATATATCTTCTTAGATTTATCCATCCTTTTTAGTGCTTCAAGTTCTTGTCTTCTTGATAAAGCAACATAACCATTTATGTACAACTAAGGCTACTCTTTCTTTATTTTCATTATAAATAGGTTGTAAAATTTTATAATCTATGACATTCTAAGTAGTTGTAGATTCTGTTATAGAATTTATTTTGGATAAGCTATTAGAATGAGATTTAGTAGTAACAAGATCTATTTTTGAGCTCTCATGAGTACTTAGTAATCTTGTTAATTTCTTCTTTTTATCAAGATCATCTACCAATTTTTTAAAATAAATCTTTAACTTGTTCACTATTTCTTTATTATCTTCATTGAATGTATTTCTAATAATTTCATCCATAATATGAATCAATTTAATTTCTTTTGAAGTAGACATCCTTATAACTCCTAGGTTTAAACTTAAATAAACTTCATTTATAACTCTTAGTCAAAGAACCTTATAACTCCAAAACCTTAAATAATAATAAATATTCTAACCTTAAAATGCCTCATTGTGTGATGCAATTTAATCATTGGTTTACTCGCTCATGTTCTTGCTTCATTTCTTAAGTGGATTTCTTTTCAAATGTGACAAGCAATAATTATTATCAATGTGGATGATTGCATGCCCCAATAAGAAATTTTAAGAAGTATTTTACCTTCCTCTATTGTAACATCTAAAATGTTACTCCAAAATAATAGCTCAAACATTGATTCACTTACCTACTCAATATACTTTAATGCAAAGTAATTCTTTCTTGTTGCTATCTGCTATGGCATTTAATGCTTTGCCTTCCTCACTTTGTTGGTTGCTCGCTAGTTGCTTTGACTTCTTCACTTGCTGATTGTTTTGACTTTCTTACTTGTTGGTTGCTTTGAATTCCTTACTTGTTGTTTGCTTTGAATTCCTTACTTGCTAGTTGCTTCTATGCTTACAATTTTCTACACCCATAATATTGCTCTGGTGCTTCTTAGACTAAGATGTAAAATATGTGACTTCTACATTTTTGCTTGAAACCTTATTTTATTTACTCAATGATGCTCTATGTTGTTATGCTTTTACATTCTACTGGTTGTCCTCTTATGACACTACTATTATGGCACCTTCATTGCTATAACACTTCTCTATTTGCTATGGCACCTTTATCTTGTTATTGCTATAACATTGTGCTATTTGCTATTGCACTTGATGTTGCTATAACTGTGCTACTTGCTATTGCTATAACAATATAACAACAAATTTCTCTTTATATGTGCTCTTCCTTATTATCGTAGCTCTTATGAACCTCTTTTTCTCTACTATTTTGTATGCTCATCCTTTTTTCTGCTATGTTGTATGCTTGACCTAATGTACATCCTTCTTTACTATGTTGTATGTTCGTTCTATTTTCCTTTGTGATATACCCAAATAGCTATTATATATGCTTCTCTCTATAATATTATATTATAGATTTTTTCTTTACCTTCTTAGATTCTTGAGCCAAATCTCTATGAAACTCTTTTATGCTTATTTATCTCTATGGGACCTCTTTCTCTATAAGACCTCTTTCTCTTTTTATATGTGTTAGAATTTTTATTTTATCTATGATGACCTCTTTCTATTCTTGTATATTGACCTCTTAGGCCTATGTCAAGGTCAATATGACACTAATATTCTTAAATTATATATTTCTTAGGAAGCTTTAAATGATTCTCAATCCATTGCTTTCTTTTATCTTCTTCTATTCTTTACTATTCTATGTTTTCTTATCTCTGCACTTAGAAGCTGAAATTCTTATCTATTTGTTGTAGGAAGCTTCTCAAACTTCTATTGCTACTTGATTTTCTTATGATATCTAAAAAAATTTCATGCCTTAAGTCATACCTAAGAACCCAATATGATTCTCCTCACTAGAGAATCCAATATATTATCAAGGTGACTTTGAATGACCCTGAATCTCCAAATTTCTTTTGAGTTGATTTCCAATATCAATATGTCCAACTTTATCTTCTAATTTGGCCATTTTTATCAATATAGTTGAGTCATAGTCTTCACTGGTTTTTCTTCAACCTAGTGGAAAGACCCTAGCCTTTTCTACTTAATGTAAATATTTTTAAAAATAGAGTCCAAGTCTCATTACCTTCAAAGTGGACATAATCTAAATCAATTTTATCAAATGTGGACAAAGTCAATTTATAATAGTGACTCCAATAAAATGAACTCTATCAATATAGATAGATTTTGATGGTAGCTTTGATCTGGAATCTGGAAGGTCTACATATGCATCCTCCCAGGAAATAGAAGGATGAGAGTTTTTTATGTAGTGAAGCCCTAGAAAATTGGAGAGAAACTTCACATCCCCTTGAGGAGTAATGAAGTGTTATTCGATTGAGAAATGAAAACACACCATTCAAGCATTTAGTTCAACATGATTTTAACTGCCAATCAGTCTCTGGACATGAAGGTGATCCTTGAATATCAATTTGTATGAAGTATTGAGTGTTGCAACCCTTATTTTGAGAGGTAATACATCAAAATTTGTGGCCACTATATTTGATAGTGGCCTACAATCATGACCACCTTGAGTGATAGTGTCTAGGGTTTGAGTCATCATTTCTTATATTTTTAGCATAGATTTCTTATTATTTTTGCTTTATCAGATTATATTAGCATAGATCCATATTTTCCACTATATTTGTACTATGATTTCCAAGTTATTTATGTATTTATGCTTATATTTACATTTTTATGCTTTCATCATGCTTATATTTAATTTCATGCATATCTTCAAAAGGAGCCTCATCATGAGAGGCCGCATATGCCACTAATATTTCTATGTTATTTCCTGACTACAGATCATAAGTTCCTGGACTAATTCAAAGTATCTTTAGCATCATATCCCTCCAAGAAAGTGAGAAGAAGGCATCTATAATCCCTTGATCAAATTCATATCAAATCTAAGAAGCCTACGAAGTACACCATCCCTGCTTAGGGGTTATTCCATTTGTAATCATTGTATCAAGTGTTTGGTATCCCTAAGAGGGACCTATCTATAACCGAAGTTCAATATGAATTAATTAAAAGAGATCTTACATTTATTTATTTATTTTTTTCATGATTTTATGGTTTTATACTTGATGTAATGATGCAAA